>CM046040.1:59555609-59828331 GCA_025215565.1 Flaveria ramosissima | reverse complement strand
TCTTTTGGAGCCATCTAATACAATCCCGAAATCCCGGCCGCCTTTGTAAAGTATCATCTATATGGGCAGTAATGTTATTCCTCTCGTCAAACTTGAGATTCGCCATAATACCTGAAAAGATCACAATAAATTTGAATAAGAAATACTGAAAATAAGAAAAATAAGATACAACAAAGAAACAATCAATTTCGGCAGAAACAATAGTTCGCTCACTTAACATGATAAATTCGCTGAGGCAAAGACAGTTCGTCAAGAAAAACAACAGTTTCGACGAGCGAAACTATAGTTTCGCTCATAGAAACTTGTTAGTTTCGCAGAACAAAAAGCACTTTCAACAAGATTAGAATGATTCAAAGTAGTTTCGCAATTAGTTTCACCAAAAATTAATTTAGTTTCGCTATTACAAATTAGTTTCGCTGACGGGAAATATAGACGAAACTGTGAATAGGATTAGTCCTTGCGAATTAGATAAGATATGGCGAAACTGTTAAGTTCGCTCGGACAGCATAACTTTACATTTTCGCTGAAAGACAGTGAACTTTCGTTCAATTTCGCTGAAACTTCAGTAGTTTCGCTGAACGAACAGCGAAACCGAAGCGACAAAATCCAAATCGCTTATCAGAACATGATGTAATTCAGATTAAGGAGTCAATCTAAGTTCGAAACTCACATCCGAAGAGAACACCACTCAAACTCAGTCCAAATAACAAATCACAAAACAAAATCGCCGAGGTTCACTTAAAAAACCCTAAAACACGACCTGAACAAATTCGCAAAGAAATGAAGGAAATTTCGCAAAATTGACTTATATAGCAACAGTTTCGCTGACAGCGAAACTATAAATTCGTCAAGCGAATGTTACAGTTTCGCTCAGTGAAACTGTAATTTCGCTAAAAGATAACAGGTTAACAACTTATAAGCTAACCTAGCGAAATTGCAGTTTCGCTTAGCGAAGCTATCAGCGAAAGAATAATTTCGCACCAATTTTTTTATTTTTAATTAATTTTTAAAAAAAAAAATTTTTATTATTATTATTTTTTTTTTTATTTTTTTTTATTTAACAATAATACTCAAAGGAAGTACATCACATAATGAGATCTAAAATAATCAGAGATCACATTTTCTAAATATTTTAGAACATAATGATGATTAAAAATCATCTACCAGTCATGAGATCATACTGAATACAAGATCTGATCACAATCTGCACAGAAACCACAGAAATTAGAACAAATCAATAACGATTGCTGATATAATTGTCCACTTAAAACATGCCTTATCCTTTTTCAAACAACAGCTTATGATTCATTTAAGGTTCGATTAGATGCTTAGAATGCTAAGACCCCACAATCATTTGGTAAAAACCCTCACCCCAACCTCAGGATTTATTGAATTATGAATCAATCTTCATGAAACAAGATTTGTGGATAAGTGTACAAATGATTATACACAGAATATTTCAATCTGAGAGAAATTCATCGATAAGATGATTTGACATAATTATATCAAAATGGTAAGAGCTCCAGATCTATACTCACGTATAACAGAGGAGATAACCATTTGAACATGTGCTGATGAGAGCTCCAGGTCAGTACTATCGTACAGCAGAGGAGATCATCACTCCAGGTCAGTACTTCCGTACAGCAAAGGAGATAAGCACAGACACAAGACATCTTAACACAAAATAAACCAGCAGAGAATGATGACATAACAAGCACAATGAACGAAAGATTCATTCTCAATCCAATTTTTGTCAGGACTCGTTTTTGTGCAATCCAAAATGAATGAGTAAATCCAGGCATTCTTAAGCATAAAGTTTAATTTAATCATAAAGCTGCTGTCTACTTCATTCATCAGGCTGAGTCTATCAAGCATATCGTCAAAGAATCTGATCCATTTCTTTTATTTTTTTATTATGAAACAGAATCTAGTAACAGTTACTATCATTTCTCATAGAATTACTGGTCATGTAAATAAGAAATATTTAGAGAATATACAATCATTTCTCATCATGTTAAATCCGATCTCAGAATACTGATATTACTCCCCCAAATTTTATTTTCATTTGTCTATAATTATAAAAAATGTAACTGATTTATTTTTTTTGGTTTTTTGTTTTTTTTTTTTTTTTAATTATTACCAAGAAATAGAAAATGAAAATTTAAAAAGATATTAACCCAAGCATAGAAATCAATTCATAAAAACGAGGTTTATCAAACGTTTTTGTGAAAAGATCAGCTTTTTGATTTTTGTATCGATGGGAAATAATATTAATGAAACCCTTCTCCTGAGCATCACGAATCGCATGAATTCGGGTTTCAATATGCTTTGTGCGAGAATGATGAATGGGATTTTTAGCGATTCCAATGGCAGCCTCATTATCACAGAATAAAGGTGTATGAAGGAAATTAATTCCATAATCAATCATTTGGTGTTGATCCAGAGAACTTGAGAACAGCAGCTAGATGCAGCAATATATTCAGCTTCCCCTGTAGAAAGAGAAACTGTTGTTTGTTTCTTGCTCTGCCAAGATACCATACAATTTCCCAAATATTGACATCCTCCAGACACAGATTTTCTGTTTAACCTGCAACCATTGGAATCACTGTCAGAATAAGCATGTAAATCAAAATTTCCACCATATGGATACCACAGTCCGAGACGAGATGATCCTTTGAGATAACGAAAGATTCGTTTGACAGCTTTCTCATGAGATTCCTTTGGAGCCGACTGATATCTAGCACAGTAACCAACAGCAAAGTGATATCAGGACGAATGCAGTTAAGATACATGAGAGAGCCAATCATAGATCGAAAAGATGAGGATCAACTGGTTTTCCATTTTCATCTGGAGTGAGACACGTCTGAGCAGTAAAAGGAGTCATTTCAGTAGACGCATCATCCATTTTAAATTTTTTCAGAATATCTTTATGTACTTCTCTGGTGAATAAGAATTCCTTCTTTCTGTTGTTCAACTTGCAAGCCCAAGAAAGAAGCACATTTCACCCATCATGCTCATTTCAAACCTTTGGCTCATCACTTCTTCAAACTCTCTACACAATTGAGAGTTTGTGGATCAAAAATAATATCATCGACATACACTTGAACAAAGATCATTTCACCATTCACCTCCTTTTTAAATAAGGTCATATCAATGGTACCACGAGAATAACCATTGCTTAAAAGATATTGTGTAAGAGTCTCATACCAGATTCTGGGTGCTTGATGAAGGCCATACAAAGATTTATCAAGCTTATACACTTTATCAGGAAAATCAGGATCTTCAAAGCCTGGTGGTGACACACATATATCTCTTCATCAATGTCGCCATAGAGAAAAGCACATTTCACATCCATCTGGTACACTTTGAACTGTTTATGAGCAGCATGAGCAAGAAATATACGGATTGCTTCAAGACGAGCAACTGGAGCAAAGACTTCTGTATAATCAATTCCTTCTTCTTGAGCAAAGCCTTGCACTACAAGTCTAGATTTGTTTCGCACCACCACACCCCGATCATCTGGTTTGTTCTTAAATACCCATTTTGTACCAATTGGATACTTGTTGGGAGGTAAATCAACTAAAGTCCAAACCTTAAGCTTCCTGAACTGTTGAAGTTCCAACTGCATAGACTCTACCCAACACGGATCTTGTAGAGCAGCATGAACATTTTTAGGAAAATTTGAGAAATGAAGCATGAGAAAAGACAAACATTAATCAGACCGGATTGACTTCGTGTGCGAACACCATCAGAAACAGATCCAATTACATTATCAAGCGGATGATCTTTCAAGGTTTATAATCTCCTGAAGAAGGAAAGATAGTTGAAGAAGTATCAGCCGCCGGAGAAAGAGTAGATGAAGGTGTATCAATGACAGGTGTTGAATCAGGTAAGTTAGGAGATGTAGGAGATAAAGAATCAGATAATGGAGCTTGATCAGGCATCGGAGACGATGAGCTGACATCAATTGAAACAGCATCAGTTACTTGTGGAATTGATGGAACAGACGATGAAGATGATGGAATAATATTCTGTTTGAGTACATGGACTTGACGTATCATCATCGAAAACTGGCAAATTAAATGAATTGAACACAGTATCGGAATCAAAGAACCATGCAGGTTCAGATTTAACTTCAGAAGGATTTGATTCTTGCCAGTCAACATAAAATGACTCTTGAACAATACGTGTCTTTTGTTGTAAACTCGGTATGCCTTTTGTGAAGAAGAATATCCAACAAAGTAACATTCATCAGAAACAGCCCCAAATTTTGTCTTTTGAGCTTGAGTATTCAGAAGCGTACAAGAACATCCAAATGGGCGAAAGAAATCAATTAGTGGCTTCCTCTTATGAAAAAGTTCATAAGGAGTCTTCACTTTATCTTTCACAATGAGCACTCTGTTTAAAACATAAGATGCACAATTAACAGCTTCAGCCCAGAAAATGACAGGTAATGAGGATTCTATCAACATTGTACGAGCAGCTTCCACAAGAGTACGATTCTTTCTTTCTGCAACTCCGTTCTGCTGGGGTGTTCTTGCAGCACTAAATTGTCTCACGATCTCTTTTGAGCACAAAATGAGTCAAGAATCTGATTTTTAAATTCAGTGCCATTGTCACTTCTTAATCCCATAACTCTTTTCTTACTGACTGATTCAATAGAAATGATTAATTTCTGCAACTCCTCTGCAACTTCACTTTTGTGAGCAAGAAACCTCACCCATGAATAAAGTGAAAAATCATCTGTAACAACAAGACAAAAAGATTTTTAGCAATGGATTTAACACTAATTGGCCCAAATAAATCAGTATGTAACAACTCTAGAGGACTTGATATGCTATTTAAAAGTTTAGGCTTATGAGGTTTCTTATGTTGTTTCCCTTTGGCACATGCCATGCATTTTTCAGTCACAGAGAAATCTTTTAAAGGAAGTCCTCTAACAAGATTGTTCTTTACTAATTTATTAATTATCTTAAAATTGACATGGCCTAATCGACGATGCCACAAGAGTGACTCAGATGTCGAAGCTTTTGAGAGAAGACAAGTTGCAGTAGCTTTTGACTCATTAGTATTCATATCAAGAAGATATGTATCGTGTTTCCTTGGAGCACGCATGAGAATTAAATCTTCTGGAATAGCTATCTCTGATTTCAAAAATAAACATTCGTAAGATTTAAAAAGAACTGGAATATCTTTATCACAAATTTGAGAGACACTCAGAAGATTAAATGCCAATTCAGGAACATGGTTGACTTTTTCCAGAGTAAGAGAGCCATTGGTAACTTCTCCTTGTCCAATCATTTTTCCACCCTTCTTGTCTCCAGCAAATGCCACATATCCTCCATCGATGATTCGATAATTAGTCAACAAATCCTTTAATCCCGTCATGTGTTTGGAACAGCCGCTATCAACATGCCACAGACTGTTTACAATCTTTGAAGAAGATCCTTGAAATGAATGAACAAATCATTTAGCCAGGAGTAATAGGGACCCAAGATTGAACAACCTTTGTTTTTAAAGAAGCTGATTTTTTATGAAAGAAATTATTAACCAATTTTGTCAATTTATTCCCAAAACAATTCTATTAGAGGATCTTTCAATCAAAGGGCAATTTTTGATAAGATGATCCTCTTCACCACACCTGAAACAATGATGTTTGAATCTAGGTCGATGATGTGATGAGATAAAAATAGGATCAATAATAATCTCCTCATCACATTCAGACAAACTAGAATCAACATCACTGAATGTCTCATACATCTCATGATGTTTTTGTTTATTTGACTCAGAGTTATTCTTTACAAAATCAGAACTTGATTCGTCTGACAAATCAGTAAAACTCGTACCATTGGTACCAGTTCAGATGAAGGAGAACTGCATTTTTCTGAAGATGTCATATTTAATGGTATGAAAGATGGAATAGGTTGAGAAAAGAACTTTTCAAAAGAATTAGTTTTAAGTTGCTCAGTTGTTTTAGGTGAAACATCAGATTCATTGCATTCATAACCAGAACAAAAATCATCACTATTAAGATTTGAATTACAAGATGAAATAGAACAATCAGGAGAACATGAGACATTCAAGTCTGTTACATTTGAACTAGAAACAAACACTGAATTTAAACTAGACTTATTATCTAAAACAGACTGCTGTTTTTCAGGTGTACTAGAACTAGTGCATCCAAGCCCACTAGTTGGTCCATAGTCGTAGTCTTCACGAATGTACTTAGAGTTATTCCCAACTAAACCTGCAGACATACTGTCAGTATCTGATTTGATTAAATCATTAGAAGGATGAGGAACAGGCATAGGAGAATAACAATATGTACTAGGAGGAGGATAAACCTGTACATTTTCATAACCCAAACCAGTTTTAATTCTTGCTCCCCGTTGAGATTTACAAAGATCATCATGTTTCATTCCAGAAATAGTCCATTTATCTAACTTTGACTGAAGTTTGCTTGCTTCAAATTCAGCCAGAGCAACCCGTTCAGTCAAAGTATTAATCTCTACATTCCTTTCCAAAACAATTCTTTTTAAATGATCAGTTTCTTTTAAAGCCTCATTTAATTTCACAAATATTTTGATTCATTCATTTTAAGTTCATCATTAATTCGTTTTAAATCCTTTTCATTATCAATTAACAAACGATTAGCCTTATAAACCCCAAAAAGTCTAATTTTGCAAGCAGATGAGCACATATCCTGTATTACCTCATAAGGAAGTCCCATTACCATCTTTTCGGCAGCTAAAGCTTTATCGCACATGCATACTGGAGTACTCGATTTCCTTTCCTCAACAGTAGCGGCCACATCATCCTCTTTTCCTTTCACAACTTTTGAATCTGTAGTTTTCTCTTTCTTCTCTCCATCATCCTTTTCTTCTTTCTCCTTTACTGAAGATTCATTCTCTCCTTTGAATTCTTAAACAACACAAACTCATCTTTCTCAACTTCCATCTCATCACTTTTCACAATCTCAGCAACTAAGCATGATTTATTTCAGATCTTGTTTCTTCCACCTCGCACTCCAGTCAAAATTAGAAATCAAGGCTGACTCCTTTTTTGAATTTCCCTCTTCCTTTACTTTCTCTGTCAATCTTGGCACTCCAGTGTTACTAGGATCTGTTACAATTGGTAATGGACATTCACGTTTAAAATGTCCCAATTGTTTACAGTTGAAGCATCTCAATTTTGACTTGTCAAATCCTAGTTTTGAGGTTGATGATTGACCACCGAAGTTCTTTCTTCCAGTTCTTTCCATGAACCTCCGAGCTCTTAAAGTTAACATTGCCATTTGCCATTGAATGTCAGTTTCTTCCAAATCATCAGGATCAACTTGATACATATCCTCCATAGTCATTCCTTTACCTTTCAATTCACCAGCAACAAGAGCTTCATAGCTCTGAACAAACATTCCAAAAAGAGCCATTGTTTCAGATGGAATAGTAGTTTCAGCATTCACCTTAGAATTTCCCAATTCCTTTCCAACATGATTACTACCACTTGAGAAATTACTTGTATTGCTCCCTCCTTGAATTGGATTCTGAATGTGAGAGTTTGCAGCGGATGACAATAAAGCAGCATTTTGAGAAAAACCAGGTGTGGGCATCATAGTCTGGTTAAATTCTCTTCTTTTCATATCCAACTCAAAAGATTTCAACTTTTAATGATATCCATCAGCTTATAATCTGTAAAACCTCTTTCTTGTTTGAGCATCCTCACTTGAAGACTCCATTGTGGTGGAAGAGAATCGAGAAGTCTGTTAACTTGTTCACTGTTTGAGAGTCTTTCATCATATTTCTTCAGAGTGCTTGAAACAGTTAAGAATCGATTTGTAAGATCTGTCAAACTTTCATTCTTATATCCTACAAACGAATTGAACTCCTTTTCAGCTTGAATACTCTTGTCTTTCACCAGATCTGCATTCCCATCAAAGAATTCACAGAGAGCATCATAAAGAGATTTAGCATTTTTATGCTCTGCAAAACGATTGTAGATGTCAGGAGCCAAGCAAAGAGTTAGAGCACCAAATGCTTTTTGATCACGATCAATCAGTTTCAGATCTCTTTCAGTATAAGAAGATGGATCTTTATTTTGAGAAACGACGTCACCAACTGTAACCGTAGGTATATGAGGACCTGAAATAATCGATTCCCATTGATTATGATCTGTATAGAAAAAAAAAAGAAAGCCTTGAGACATCTCTTCCAATCTTCAAAATTATCTCCATTAATGAGTCTTGGAGGTCTATTAGGAGCAACACTTTCCAGATCCGCAAGTGTGAGAGTAGTTAATTTTGACATGATAATTTCGCAGAAAGATTGGTAATTTCGCTAGTAAATTCGCTGACAAATTCGCTAACAACTTCGCTGAGAAAACAGACTTGCTTAACAGTTTCGCTAAAACAAACACTTTCGCAAACACAGACACTTTCTCTTGCAATTTCAGCAGCACTTTCGCTTGAATCAGAGACAACAATTGCTTAGTTTCGCTGCTAATTTCACAGGAAACAAGCTTAAACTTTCGTTCAGAAATAGATTCGGCAGCACTTTCGCTTGATAATTGATCAAAAACACTGCTGAATTTTCGTTCAAAGAGATACTTTCGCTGAAACTCTAGAAAACAACTTCAGATCCAAAATAACTCATAATTTCGCTGAATGAAGATCACAGTTTCGCTGTAAGAACTGTAGTTTCGCTCGTCGATCCGAAAACCCTTTTTCACCTTAAAATCAATCTGAAATCATCCAAAACTCAATGAATTTGAGATTTGATGATTGTAGAATCTTCCTCAATGAAGAACAAGCATAATTCAATCAATTTTCATCCCAAAAACAGCTGATAATCCAATGAGAATTGATTGAAACTAGATATTGACCAAAACCACCAAAACTCAACAAATCAAGAGCACTAAGGCTCTGATACCATATTGTTGGTCCATGTGATCGATGAACAGTACAATTGATAGAATAGTTTGATCAATATCACATACATAAGCCAAATAACAAACAATTGAGAGATGAATATGATGAATCAAGACATAATTGATATTCAAATGAACAAACTCACTCAATAACAATAAGCACAATGTATTTCAATGAAGTAACTGCTTGAGAATGATAGTTTGCAATGTTTTTGCAAACTTATCATGCAAAATGAAATAACAATAGTATATATAGCAGTCATAGTTTCGCTGACAGTTTCGCTACAAGCGAAACTGTCATGCCAAAACTATAGTTTCGCCCGGCCGAACATAAGTTCGCCGGGTGAACCAAAACAGCAAACTGTGAGCGAAACTATAGATTCGCTCACAGTTTCGCTGGACTGCCAAAACTGCTAATAACTATCAAAATACAAAATGAAACTAACACAAGTCCTATTACAATGAAAAGTAAACATCTATACTAAAGTGAGTCCAACCTATCATGATCTTCAATGATGTAGCCCAAACCTCTTCTTCAAAGACACCAATTGAACCCCCATGCATAAACTTTGGTTCAATTATGTCACTCTCATTGGAAGAACCCAAGACCAACAAGGCTTGGGTTTCCAATCAAAACTAATTATCTCACTTTATGTGCAGGGACATCCATATGACAAGAATAACAACATTTGGATTGTAGATAGTGGATGCTCCAGGCACATGGCAGGGAACAGATCTCTCCTTCAACAATTTCAACATTATGATGGAGGTCCTGTCCAGTTTGGAGGTGAGGCCGGAGGATATATTTCTGGCAGAGGAAGTATATCCAATGGAAAATTAAAGGTTGACAAAGTTAATTTTGTCAAACAGCTTGAACACAACCTGTTAAGTGTTTCTCAATTCTGTGATCAAAAGCATCAAATGCTTTTCACAGAACATGAGTGCATCATACTCAAACCTGGGATGACAATTCCTCCGGAATTGGTGCTTCTTAGATCTCCCAGGAGAAGGGATATGTACAAGCTTGATATGAACAATGCTTTCCCAATGGGAGAAGTATCATGCTTTCTTTCCAAAGCTGATAGTGATGAGTCAACACTATGGCATAAAGAATGTGTCATGTCAATTTTAAGACAATGAATAAATTGGCTAAAAATAACTTGGTACATGGTTTGCCTAAAAAGGAATTTTTCTGCAAAGATAACTGTGTTGCTTGCCTGAAAGGGAAACAACACAGGTCTTCTCATAAATCCAAGGTTGTTAACTCTATCACTACTCCATTACACTTATTGCACATGGATCTATTTGGTCCCACAAGTATAATGAGCATTGGAAGGAAATCATATTGCCTTGTGGTAGTTGATGATTTTACTAGATTTACATGGGTATTCTTTTTAAGAACTAAAGATGAAACTGCTGAAACTTTAAAATCTTTTATTCTTAAAATAGAAAATCAAGTTGATCACAAGGTTAAAATAATTAGAAGTGATCAAGGGACTGATTTAAGAACTTTGTTCTTGACTCATTTTGTAACTCAAAAGGGATTGCCAGACAATACAGTGCTCCTAGAACTCCTCAACAAAATGGTGTTGCTGAGAGAGAAATAGGACACTTATTGAGGCTGCTCGGACTATGTTAGCTGATTCAAAGTTGCCTCTAACATTCTGGGCAGAGGCAGTCAGCACTGCATGCTATGTGCAGAACAGAGTTCTTGTAGTAAAGCCACATGGAAAGACCCCTTATGAGTTATGGAACAAGAGGCCACCGTTCATTGGCTTTCTAAGGTCCTTTGGCAGCAGGTGTACCATACTTAACACAAAAGACAATTTGGCAAAATTTGCTGAAAAGTCAGATGATGCTATCTTTGTTGGATATTCCTCCTATTCTAAAGCATACAGGGTTTATAATATTAAAAACCAACAATTTGAGGAATCCTCCAACATTGTAGTTAATGAGCACACTCCTTGTGTTAGGGGAATGGCCCTGATCATATCTTTGATTTAGAATTGTTTCCAAACTATTCTAAACCATCTTGTGACAATGTTTCAGCTGGAACAGGTGCTCAAAGCATTCTGATGAAGATCAACTGTTTGAGCTTCCCAGACCTACTCCAAGTTCTCCAAGAGCTACATCAAATCAAGTTCCCACTATTGAAAGATCAGACAGCATAACCATTTCAAGAAATAGTGGAACTTCAACAAGGGATTCACCTGATGATCTTCAAGTCTCCTCAGGTGATCCTGCACAACACCAAGCTGATGGAAGCAGCATTTTGAAGGAACAGGCAACTGTTAATGATGCTTCACAGCAAAGAAATGATGATGTTTCTCTTTCATTCAATCAGTCCTCATTGAATGAGATTGAAACAACAGCTGGACCAAGTATTCAAGCCCCTGAGCAAAATATGTCCAACTTGGACTTATCTTTGCAACTGGAGGTGATTCCAAGACTCAGAATTCACAATACTCATCCAGCTGAAAACATCATAGGGGAAGTCTCTGAGGGTGTGAGAACAAGGGGACAAACTCATAATGGGAATGTCTGCTTGTACTCATGCTTCTTATCCCAAATGGAACCCAAGAAGGTGGAAGATGCCTTGAAAGATAGTAGCTGGGTTGAATCAATGCAAGAGGAGCTGCTTCAATTCAAAAGACAAAAGGTTTGGAACCTATGTCCGCTACCATCTGGTCAAGTACCTATAGGCACCAAATGGGTATTCAGAAACAAAAGAGATGACAGAGGCTTGATTATCAAGAACAAGGCAAGACTGGTGGTTCAAGGATACACTCAAGAGGAAGGAATCGATTATACTGATGTCTTTGCACCTGTTGCAAGACTTGAGGCAGTTAGGATCTTCCTTGCTTATGCTGCATCCAAGAATTTCACTGTCTACCAGCTTGATGTCAAGTGTGCCTTTCTATATGGGGATATAGATAGGGAAGTCTACGTATGCCAGCCTCCAGGATTTGAAGACCCACAGCACCCAAACTATGTGTGCAAGTTGGATAAAGCTCTATATGGGCTGCACCAAGCACCTAGGCTGTGGTATGAGACATTGTCTCAATTTCTCCTGAAGAATGGTTATACTAGAGGTACCATTGATAAGACTCTCTTCATCAGAAAGTCTGGGAAAGACATTTTGCTAGTTCAAGTCTATGTTGATGACATCATATTTGGTTCCTCAAATGACCAAATGTGCAAAGACTTTGAGAGCATTATGAAGAAGAAGTTCGAGATGAGTTCTATGGGAAAAATGGACTTTTTCCTTGGAATTCAGGTAAAGCAACTGAAGGAAGGGTTCTTCATCAATCAATCTAAGTATGTCAATGATATCTTAGAGAGATTTGATATGAAGGATTGTAAAGCAGCAAAGACACCCATACCCAGAAACCATGATTTATGCCCTGATTCTGAGGGGGAGGATACTGATCAACATCAGTATAGAGCAATCATTGGTTCTCTGATGTATCTCACAGCAAGTAGACCTGATATCATGTTTGCAACTTGCATCTGTGCAAGATATCAGGCTGCTCCAAAGGTGTCTCACCTAATTGCTGTCAAGAGAATCCTCAGATACCTCAAAGGAGCACCTAAGTTAGGTCTCTGGTATCCAAGAAATAGTGATTTTAATCTCTATGGTTACTCTGATAGTGATTATGGTGGCTGCAACATCAACAAGAAATCAACATCAGGTGGATGTCAATTTCTTGGTGGAAGGATCATCTCATGGCAATGCAAAAAGCAATCCTGTGTCTCTACATCAACTGCTGAAGCTGAATACATTGCTGCTGCAAGTTGCTGTGCTCAGCTGCTGTGGATTCAAAACCAGATGATTGACTATGGATTCAACTTCATGAGCACTCCTATCCACATTGACAACAACAGTGCTATATCCATCACTGAAAATCCAGTGAAGCACTCTAAGACAAAGCACATTGATATCAGGTATCATTTCATTAGAGATATTCATGAGAAAAATCTTATAAAACTAATCAAAGTTGATTCAAATGAACAATATGCTGATTTGTTCACCAAAGCATTTGATGAACAAAGATTTAAATATCTTATTACAGCTATTGGGATGATAAACATTGATTAGTTAATCTCAATTGAAAACCTTTTTAATGTGTAAAGTCTTATGTCAAAACAATCTAAGCCCTGTTACAAAAGATCTTTTCTTAAATTTATCTAAGTATAAGTTCTTCCGAAGAGAAATTAGCCCTCGGAAGATATCTAGCATAACTTCCGAAGCAAATTTCTCATAGGATAATTTTCTTCTCGGAAGAGTGTTAAGTCTCGGAAGAAGCGATTGAGTTCACCTCAGATCTACTTCCGAAGCACTTAATACACTCCATCTGAAAGCAACATGTACTCTCGGAAGTAAGCAATTTACCTTCGGAAGTACATTTGCCTTCGGAAGAACATTACCTTCGGAAATACTTATACTCGGAAGAAAGATTTTACTGTGTAACGGAAATCTTTTGGGCCCCACACTGTAAAAAGTAAAGATTTTGTTAATGATGTCGGATTATTTAAATGGTCTAACCTTACCGCCCTTGTCACATCATCCACTGAACCCTCACATCATCTTATCCAAACCACCCTTTAAACCGCCATTTCACCCATTTAAATACTTCCGGTTAATCACTTACACTCTTTTTACCAAATTCACTGCCCTAAAAGCTTTCTTCTTCTCCAATTTACCTTACTCAGAACTTTTCTACTGCTATCTTTCTCAAATGGCCTTAAACCCTCAGCACAACCAGGTCGCACTCCTTGACTCTTCAAGGGATGATGACTTCTCTGATATCATTTCTTTCTTAGCCCAATCTTCATACTACACTGCCTTGACCGTAAACCCTACCATCTACTCCAACCAAATGTCCGAATTTTGGGCAAATGGTCGGATTGAAACCCTAAACGGGGTTCGTGCTATTAGGTCAAGCGTTTGTGGCCAAGAGTTGGTCATCACTGAACAGATCATCAGGGAGCATCTTGAGCTCCATGATGAAGGCGTCCGACGGAATTCCCCAAATCTGAGTTAGATAGTTCTTATCTCCAAATGGGATACGGTGGAGATGTAAGCAGGTCAACGGTCTACAAATTCAACTTCTCCTACAAGTGGAAGTTCCTGCTGCATGTGGTTCTTCACTGTCTATCTAACAAATCCGGGGGATGGGATCAAATCCCTTATGAACTCGGGTGCTTAGTTCACGGGTTGGTACAAAGCCTCGCTTCAACTATTCAAGGTTTGTGCTGACTAACCTTATGGGAAATCTGCAAAGGGACACATTCTTTATGTATCCCAGATTTCTCCAGCACATAATCAACTGCGAGCTAGATCAGGGTAAGCTTGTCTGTGCAGCTGCTCTGTCTGCTCCCCAAATGAGGCCGACCATCTTCAAGGTCTTGAAGAGAGTGTCTACCAACTACACTGGAAGGGATACCGCACTACTTCCAGGTATGATTGAGCCAACGGCTCCTGGTGACATCCCTGTTCACCCCACAGGTGATGAACCCACACCAGCAACTACCCTCACCATTCCAAATCTACCTTCTCCTCCCATCACTGTCACCTACCAGAGACGTACCAAACGAACCCTTGTTCAATCTACTCTGATTGAACAAGCCCCTCCTCTTCAAACCAAAAAGGCTAGAGTGGAACAAGGGGCTCCCACTCAGCCAGAGGTCCACCAATCCTTCACTATTGACCTCAATATGGGTCTTGAGTCTCCTCAGTCTCAGACCCATGAGCCCAAAACCCCAGCTGATAGCCCTCAGGGTGAGTCTCTATACTCCCCTGAGCAGCCACAAAGGGACAGCTCAATGCCTTTTGACATTGATCAAAGTCCCGGGTCCTTAGGTCTTCATTCCTTTTCTTTCACTGACCTATTGACCGGAGCTGGTGAAGAGATTATGTCTCTCAAAGGCGATGAAGTTGATCCACTACACCCTCTTAAGGATCAACAGAGCCTAGAGAAACCTCTTGTCTCTAGCCCACACCAGCAAAGCCCTACTGAGGTGAGTCCCACTGATGTGGAGGGGACTCATGTAGATTCAGCTGCCACTACTGAAGGAGCCTCAATGGATCCTCAGGACAGTGGTAACGACAGTCAGACTGAATCTACGGCAACCATGCCCTTTGATGCCTCTGAAAGAGACATCATTGTGCAAGGGAAACCAGGGTGCCAAGAAACCACATCTGGTGGTGAGGATGAACATACCAGGTATGTTACCTCATCTCCCCGTGATTCTTCAAAAGAAGATGAGGGAAGTATGCAACTCACCATTCGAGACCTACTTTCTAAAGTCTCAAACCTTGAATCAAAGGTTAAGACTTTAGAGGATAGGTCTGCCACTCAGCAACTTGAGATTGAAAGTCTCAAGGCCAAACTAGCTGAGACACAGATTGAGAGATCTGTTAGGCATGTACCAGTTCAGGTCTCCTTGACCTCTTCCTCTAGCTCATCTACCTCTCAAGATGATGCTACCAAAAAGGGGGAGAGTGTTGAGAGACAAAGCCAAAGACAGGATACCCAAGGTCAAGCTCTTACTTCTATGCAACAAGCTGCCATCTTCCCTGAGCCTCCTCCAGTTGTCTTTCAAGTGGATCAAAGGATGCTTCAGGATCTAAATAGGTTCTTCAACAAGTTCCTTTTAGAGTCCCTGATAGAACAGCCTAGTCCAGATATGTCTGTGATTTACTTTGGAGCTCAAGAGCTTCAGAGGTTGAATGCACCTCCTACCACTGTTGAGGAAGTTGGTCAACCTAAGGCCCAAGTGGAACCTGAGATTGATTTCGAAGGGGAAACTAGGACTGATGGCCCAGCAACTGAAACAGTTGGGACAGAAGGTGTGTTTTCACAGACTTCCGAAGCACAATTCAAAGCCTCGGAAGAACAAGCTCAAACTTCCGAAGCTGAGATTGCTGCTGCGGAAGGACTATTTTCTCTTTCCGATGATCTAATAGTCACAGATGCAATTCTGGAACTTGCATCTGAGGTTAATAGGGAGGACTTTCTCAGCCAACCATTAGCTATAACATCTGCATTGACCCCAGCTCCTACCTCTACCACCCAACCTGGATCTTCTATCCAAGAACCCCCAAAGTCTAGCACTTCCGAAGACATAAAAGGCAAGAGGAAGATGACTTCGGAAGAGCTTCAGGAAGAAGAAAGGTTGGAGAAGCTTAGAAGGAAAGGTAGACTACCAACTGGGAAACTGTTAGCTGCAAGTACCAAAGCAGCTGCAGCCAACCAGGAGGCAGTCAACAATCGAAGAAGGGTAGAGGTAATAGATAGACTTGTCAGTCTAGGGGCTGCTTCGGAAGATGTACTCCTGCTACCATTAGAGGAGCTGATAGAGCTTGAAAAGGCAACCTTGCTGCAAAGACAGCAAAAAGAAGAGGCTGCAAGGTTGGCCTTGGAAGAAGAAAGGCTGAGAAAAGAAAGGGAAGCTGATCTGCAGCTCAGGAGAGAAAGGATCACTTTCCTACTCTCCAGAGGATTCTCTCAAGAGGAGTTGTCTCCACACAATAGTGATACGATCTTATGGCTCTTCAACAAAGAGCAAGATCAAATGGAGAAGGAGAGAAAGAGAGCTGCAAGGGAGAAGCTGGTGGAGAAGAGGAAGAAAGAAGAAGAAGCTGGACTGTCTGCCGCCAAGAAGATAGGTGAGAAAGCTTGGATGAAGAATTATCTTAAAGCTCATGGCTTCTCTGGCAGGCAGGTGGGTCCAATGTCTGAGAAGACTCTCCAACGACATGTCAGTGACATCAAGGCTGACATTCGTGCGGGGAGAAGAAAAGAGATGTATAGAAGGGGACAGGGGATGACCTTCAAAGCAACCTCTCAACCCAAAATCCAAACCCAACCTCAACCTGAACCTATACCCTTTCCTTCCCAATTAAAACTAAACCTGAACCTTTCACCCCTGAACCTACACCATCACACCTACCAACCTCTTCACCTCAACCACCTAAACTACCCATCATCCAACCCAAAACCTTAGCCAGAACCCAAACTCCTAAACCTACCCAACAACCAATCAAACCATCCCCTCAGCCTTCCAAACATCTCTCTATGGAGGAATTCAAGGCGATCAAAACTAAGCTCATCAACTGCACAACTCTGAGCGACATCTCCTGTGAGGAGGATTCAGTCAACCTGACTTATGTTGATGGATCCTCAAGTTCCTCATAAGAGATGAGTTTCTTGATCTGCCCAGAGGAACTTTGGACCAAGCTGCAAAACTCCTTGGCCTCAATTCTGATACATTGAATGAAGAAGAAAAGAAGCTGAGGAGAAAGCTGGTGACTCTGCTGGATACAAAGAAAGGAGATAGGGTACCAAGACAACCTCTTGTACCCAGAAAGAAGATAGTCCAGTGGAGGTTCGAAGACTCTTCTCACAACTTTGTTGTTGAGAGAGAGAATGGTGAGATTAACAGGCTGAATGCCTCATCTCTGCTACACTTAAGCAGATTTGATATTGCTGAGTTAGCAGAGAAACCATTCTCCAACCCTTCAAACTCCGATGTAGCTGCCCACATCAGAAATCATCTAGGGAGCCTTCATATGGCTGAGCTTACTGCCAGAAGCAAGTCGAAGAGGAGTTAAAACTGAGAGAGGAGGAGGAAAGGAAAGGATCAGCAACCAAAGGCAAAGCCTTTCTTCAAATGGTTGAAGGTCCTGAACTTGAGCCCATAGTTAGATGGGAGTATGACTACAACTCCCGTCAACTAACTCTCTTCAGGGGGTCACAACAAAGGGTACATGTCATTCAAAGTGATAGACTGGATCTCCTATCCACGAATGACTTGTACAAGCTTCTCAGCACTACTTCCGGGAAGAACAGAGAAACAGACAAATATCTTTTGTCCCTGGTGCTGAAAGTTTTGAGAAGCAGAAATAAGTGAAGTTTTGGTAGCATCAGCCTAGGGGGAGTTTGTTGGATCTAGAGAGGCTGTTGCAACCAAAACTATGTCACTTAGAAGATTTTGAGTACAACATACAAAGGACTTCCGAAGCCAAGTGTGGAACTTCCGAAGGAAGAAGGAGCTCTTCTGAAGTCTAAGTGTAAAATACACTTCCGAAGGAAAACTCCAACTTCCGAAGATAAAGAAGCTGATCAAGACTTAAAGACAAAGTTCTGAAGTCAACTTCCGAAGTATAAAAAAGTCCTCAAAGCCTCGGAAGCATAGAAGCATCTTCCGAAGTATAAGTGGCTTCGGAAGAACTTGTTCTTCCGAAGCCAGTTAACCTTCGGAAGACACTTCTATTATCCAGTAGACATAAGTATGGTCTGTCTGACACTCCGCTGCAAATCTCTGAGATACTGCATGGCGTTTTCTCAAAAGCCATGTAGTTGACCATACTTTAATCTACTGTTTACCTTTTTATGTTAAGTACAGTTGCCATCTTTAGTTGGTGACAAAAGGTAAGTCATGGACATGTCATGACTACCATATCTTAGATAATACTTTATCTAAGATACCTTAACTATAGCATTGTAGTATATGCTTTAGTCGTAGGTTTCCAGCTGGTATCAAGTATAACCGGCTGTAGGATCTAGTATATATAGTTTCTCATTGTAACTCTTGTTTTATGCTTGTAAGTGTCTTGTAATCTTGAGTTGAGAAGTAATATATACAAGTACCTTGAAAATACTTCTGCTTGTTCCTTTGATTACTTATTATATTATTATCAACTCTTGTTAAAGGCATTGCTTCATCTTGTTTGAGTGACATTATAAGTGAGTTTGAGAGAATCACATATGTTAAGTGACAAAACCCGATCCTGCAGGTTAGCTGGTTATTACCGTAGGTTTACAGAAAACTTTTCGAAGATAGCCCAACCCTTGACCTTATTGACTCGCAAGGATAAGAATTACGTGTGGGGCGAAGATCAAGAAAAAGCTTTTCAATTATTGGAGCAGAAGTTGTGCAGTGCACCCATACTGTCTCTACCAAATGGGACAGAGGGATTTATAGTGTATTGTGATGCCTCACGATTAGGTCTTGGATGTGTATTGATGCAGAAAGATAAAGTCATCGCTTATGCATCAAGACAATTGAAGGTGCATGAGAAGAATTACACTACCCATGACTTAGAATTAGGAGCTTTTGTTTTCGCTCTTAAAATATGGAGACATTATTTGTATGGAACCAAATGTGTCATATATACGGATCATAAGAGTCTGCAACATATTTTTAATCAGAAGGATTTAAATATGAGACAGCGCCGCTGGTGGAGTTGTTAAATGATTATGACTGTGATATCCGATATCACCCAGGCAAGGCGAATGTTGTGGCAGATGCACTTAGTAGGAAAGAAAGGGAAAAGCCGCTGCGAGTGCGAGCGTTGAAACTTACTGCAGGATCGGGTTTGTCACTTAAACACTTGTGATTCTCTCAAACTCGCTTATAATAACACTCAAATGAGATGAAGCAATGCCTTTAACAAGAGTTGATAATAATATAATAAGTAATCAAAGGAACAAGCAGAAATATATTTTCAAGGTACTTGTATATATTACTTCTCAACTCAAGATTACAAGACACTTACAAGCATGAAACAAGAGTTACAATGAGAAACTATATATATACTAGATCCTACAGCCGGTTATACTTGATACCAGCTGGAAACCTAAGACTAAAGCATATACTACAATGCTATAGTTAAGGTATCTTAGATAAAGTATTATCTAGGATATGGTAGTCATGACATGTCCATGACTTACCTTTTGTCACCAACTAAAGATGGCAACTGTACTTAACATAAAAAGGTAAACAGTAGATTAAAGTATGGTCAACTACATGGCTTTTGAGAAAACGCCATGCAGTATCTCTGAGATTTGCAGCGGAGTGTCAGACAGGCCATACTTATGTCCACTGGATAATAGGAGTGTCTTCCGAAGGTTAACTGGCTTCGGAAGAACAAGTTCTTCCGAAGCCACTTATACTTCGGAAGATGCTTCTATGCTTCCGAGGCTTTGAGGACTTCTTGTACTTCGGAAGTTGACTTCAGATCTTTGTCTTTAAGTCTTGATCTTCGGAAGTAGCTTCTTTGTCTTCGGAAGTTGGAGTTTTCCTTCGGAAGTGCATTTTACACTTAGACTTCGGAAGAACTCCTTCTTCCTTCGGAAGTTCCATACTTAGCTTCGGAAGTCCTTTGTATGTTGTACTCAAAATCTTCTAAGTGACTTAGTTTTGGTTGCAACAGCCTCTCTAGATCCAACACTTACCATATATTCGAACTTTACTAACCAAATTCGCAATGCTCAACTCGAAGCATTGAAGGATGAAAACTTGGAAAGTGAAGGTCTGCGAGGAATGGTCAAGGAATTAACAACAGACTCTGATAAAATGATGCGTTTTGCAAATAGAATATGGGTTCCTAAGTATGGAGAGTTACGCAAAGTAATTCTCGATGAGGCACATAAATCAAGGTACTCAATTCACCCAGGAATCGACAAAATGTATCATGATGTGAAGGAATTTTTCTGGTGGCCTAACATGAAGGGAGACATAGCTTCATATGTTAACCAATGCATGACTTGCTCCAAAGTAAAGGCAGAATACCAGAAACCATCGGGACTTCTACAACAGCTAGAAATTCCGAAATGGAAATGGGAATGCATTGCCATGGATTTTGTGACAAAATTACCCAGGACAACAAGTGGTTATGATACCATTTGGGTAATTGTTGATCGACTAACGAAATCTGCACATTTCCTACCGATAAAGGAGACATACAGTATGAGCAAATTGGCAAGTTTATACATCAAAGAAGTGGTGTCACGCCACGGTGTACCAGTCTCGATCATATCAGATAGGGATAGTCGATTCACCTCGAGATTTTGGCAAACCTTACAGGAAGCCATGGGTACCCGACTAGATATGAGCACGGCCTATCACCCACAAACAGACGGACAAAGCGAGAGAACTATTCAGACTCTGGAAGATTTATTAAGAGCATGTGTGATCGATTTTGGTGGAAAATGGGATGCTCATCTATCATTAGCTGAGTTTTCCTACAATAATAGTTATCACACCAGCATCAAGGCCGCTCCATTCGAAGCACTGTACGGAAGGAAGTGTCGATCGCCGTTATGTTGGGCCGACATTGGGGAAAGACAATTAACAGGACCAGAGATTATACAAGAGACAACAGATAAGATTGTTCAGATCAAAAAGAGACTAGAAGTTGCTAATAGTCGACAAAAGAGTTATGCAGATAACCGAAGGAAGCCATTAGAATTCACGGTCGGCGACATAGTGTTTTTAAAGGTATCTCCCTGGAAGGGTATTATGAGATTTGGTAAAAGAGGGAAGCTGAGTCCACGATTCATAGAACCCTTTGAAATCATGGAACGAATTGGGAAGGTTGCATACCGACTCAGATTACCAGAGGAACTTAGGAATGTGCACAATGTATTCCACGTATCTAATTTAAGGAAATGCATGACGGATGAATCCCTAGTTATTCCACCAGACGAAGTTAGTATCAACGACAAACTCCACTTCATCGAAGAGCCCATAGAGGTCTTAGATTGGAATGTCCAGAAACTCAGACGGAAACAAATCAAATTAGTTAAAATCCGATGGAACTCTAGAAGAGGACCTGAATTTACTTGGGAATGTCAAGATGAAATGCAACAAAAGTACCCTCACCTATTCAAAACTAGAATTAACTCAGGATCAACAACGTAAATTTCGGGACGAAATTTCTTAAACGAGGGGAGACTGTGACACCCGGTCAAACAGGTCAACACTCGAAACCTTTCGCAATAATAAATCAATGGTTATTTAATTATTATATCTGATAATTGGATATTTTACGTTAACGTTTTAACGAACCTTGGAACAATTTAACAAATTGCTTGTATATAATAATAATAATTACAAAAATGATTAATTATTAATAATAATAATAATAATAATATAATAATAATAATAATAATAATAATAATAATAATAATAATAATAATAATAATAATAGTTAATTAATAATAATAATGGATATTTGGAAGACATGCATGGATGACAACTAAGTCATCCATATCTTCACAGAATCCTTTTTAAACCCTCAACCTCTTCATTTTCCACCACCTCTCCCACTTCCACACACACACACACACCACCACTCCATCGGCCACCCTCCCCCACCGCCGGCCACCTGCCGCCCGCACCGCCACCTGCCACCGCCACCTCCTCCATCCGCCGCCACCTCCACCGTAGCCGCCAACACCACCGCCTACCGCCGCGACCACCACCTCCATCCCCAACCACGACCGCCACCATCAACACACCCGACACCACCATCACCACCACCCACACCCGACACCACCATCACCACCCCACACCCGACGCCACCATCGCCACCACCCACACCCGACGCCACCATCGCCACCACCCACACACCCGTCGCCAACTCGAAACCCCCCCCCCCTCTTCCTCTTTCGGTGACCGCAAACACCACCATTAGTGACCTTCACCTACATTTTCATTACGGAACTCTAGTTTGGAACTTTGTATAGAACCCGAAGTGTTCATCAAAAATCACGAATCGTGCTTGCATTGTGTTAAAAGTTCCATCTAGTGTCACTAAAGGTATATTTGATTAGATAGTGTATATTTGTTCATGCATGGATGATCAAGATAAGGATCTTGATGAACCCTAGTTCACCCATTTAATGATTGTATGAAATGGTTGTTTTGATGATGTTGGTTACAAAATGGTTCTTTAAATGGTTTGATGAATCTGAAAATGTATTGATAAATGATGTTAGTTTGATGAAATCATGTTATAGGAGAGATTTAGGTGGTAAAAATGTATGTATGTATGTATACGTCGCGTATGTATGTATGTATGATCGTATAAGTTGGAAGAATGATGGATTTTGGCCTTGTTAAGAACATTAGGTAAATTTTATTGGATGAAGGTTATTGTTAGTATGGTAACTTAGGATAATAATTAGGTTAAAGACTTTGGGTGACATTGCTAAGAAAATAATAATGAAGGATGACTAAGTTAAAATAATGATACTTGGACATGTTAAAAAACTTCACTAGATAAAAGTTTATTAATAATTTTGGGACTAGGAATCATGGTTAAGATCAAGTATAAGACCAAAAGGACACTATGACTAAAGAACTCGACTAAGACGACGATTGAGACTTCAAAGACCTTATAAATATATATGTCCATACAAGACTAAGAATAAAATATATTTTGGACAATTTATGACTAATAAAACTTATATATATATGTATATATATTTTTAACAACAACTACAAATTAATAAGTTTTATGTTGGTAAAATAATATATGTATTAATAGCCAAATAAACTTAAAAAGAATTGCTTTATAAAAAGTAAAATGGGACTTTTTGACATAAAAATTTATTAGTAACAAAGTTATTAATCAAAACTTTGAATAAAGACTAATATATATATATATATATATATATATATATATATATATATATTATATATATATATATATATATATATATATATATATATATATGTATATATATATATATATATATATATATATATATATATATAAGATAAGATAGGAAAAATTATAGTTTTATAGCACAGGACGCTTAGATTAGAAAATCACTAGTTAAATACAAGTTTTAAACGCAAGGTCCACAAGTAGAATAGTAAAGACATAAGGCATCAAGTATATGAGCAAGATATAGATAATAGTAAAAGAGTATATAACCCTAAAGAGAAAAATAATAGTTTTTATTAAAATTTACAAAAGTATACATTGCTAAATAATAATAGCATGCTATTTAAAACAATTAAATTAAATGGGTGAAATGCATTCGTAAGCATGAATCATCATATATTGACCATAATGCTCATGATTAGGGTTTCATTATCGAAAGCGTAGCACGTTGGTTCATTTCAATAATCGCACTCAAGGTGAGTCCTTCGGCCCTATTTTAAATATTATTTTAATTGTTTTGGGGGAAAAGCATGGAACGATACTTTAAAATATATGATGGGTTAAACAGGATAATATATTATATGAGGGTATAAGTTTGGGTCAGTAGTATGGATGTATATACTATTGAGCCCTAAATCCTCCTATAATCATTAACCTCAGGGGTGAGGCCACAGAATATATTGGTAGATCTATCGGGTTAGAATGGGCCGCTCTCGCGACCAGTCGCGCTGGTCAGGTTGAGGCGAGGGAGTTTATATGTCTGAATAGTTGTGGGGCAAGACGTGTTTCTTGGTTTGATTATGGGCTTATGACCTAAATTATCATAGTACCTAGCTAGTCTATGTGAAATATATTATGCCTTGTTTCATCATGTTATTTTTTTAAAAAAAAAAAGTGAATGTTTACAAGATTACAAAACCCCGAAAGCTCACCAACTTTATGTTGACTTTATTACCCTTCATGCTTTTCAGGGTTATAGGTAAGCTCTACGTGGAATTTCTGGAATTATGTCTTTGGAGGGTCAAACGTTTCAAACGTCTTTAAAATAAAATTAGGTTCATGTAATAAAAAACAGTATTATGTGTTACTACCGAAACGTTGGTTAACAAAATACTTTTATGTTAATAATGTATGATTTTCATGACTATCGTTATCATTGAATACGTTTGACTATAAAAGTTGGGTCAACTCCAACTTCCGTTACCACCACGTCACGCGACCTTCCGCTGCGGTTTTCGGGGTGTGACAATTTAACGTATGAATATTTGAAATTATGTAATGTTTAAGTTTGGATTTATTCATTTCCGCTGCATTGTGATGATATCAGTCAGTCACGGGCAGACCCGGTCAACGGTATGTGACTACTTGCCCTCTACTTGGATTTTAATCAAATTTCATCGACTGTTCACAAATAACGCGCAGTTCTCGTTCTTCTAGAGTCTGAATACAAGACTCTCATTGACACAGTGGTTGAACTTCCATGACTAGAAGCTCCATGTGGTTACTTGGAGTTGGCAAAACTTAAGATTAGATGCAATCTACCCTTCGGCTAATCTAACTTTTCATGCATGCACAACACATATGTAAGTTATGTTTTCATTTTGTCAAATAAAAATTGCTTACAAATGTAGGTTTTAAATCACTTGTCTTCATTAAAGCATTAATAAAGCTTAGGTTTCTTTTCTTAAAGTTATAGGTCGTTCCTTCCATAGCTTTGTCAGAGAATATTAAACTAGTTGCAGTCATATCTAGAATTATCATAGACTAAGAGGCATCTATGTGTAATATTATTTTCGATACATGAAGACCCTATAGAATCCTGTTATATATAATTAGTATACTACTTTTCTTGATTTAACTTTACCAACATTGATCACTTGTTAAAAACATCAATTCACACATACTTCTTTTTAATTAGAAAGTATGTGATGATCGGTCTAATATCCATTAAGCTAGCAAAAGACACGATCAAATCTCAAAAATGACATCCAGCTCCGATAAGATGAGAATAAAATTACTGTACATCAAATCGTTTTTCATAGAAAGCTTATTTATCCAACAAAAACCCACAAAACACCAACTTACACACAATCACCACCTCATATTCTCTCTATGATACAACCATCATTTCACTTTCTTTTAGTTTATGACTAGATGCTAATTTCCAAAAGTGAACACAACCAATATTACAACACACCCATCCCTCATCATCAAAATCCGTTTGAAACTGATATCGATAACCAAGTCTCATCCATCGACCACAATGGCCACCTTCCGCGTGGCTTCAGACCATGACTAAGTGTGTGGGCCCACATGTGCATCCCATCTCCAGGAGGGCTAGTTGGTAGGAAGGAAATAATCCTGAAGAGTTCACATCCACGCAAGAGAGCCTCGGTCATTGGTTATCTGTGGTCGGCCTCTAGTTGGTGTCGGTGGTCTGTTTGCATTAAGCTCCTACAACAATTTATAAGAAAACAAAAAGAAAATAATTACTGTGCCTGTCAAAAAGGATGGGCAAGGCCGGCTTATGTACTGGGTCAATTGAAGCTCAGGTAGGAATGAACTACATGAAAAGAAGGGTCAAACGAGTTTAATTCAAATGGGTTCAGGTCTAATGCGGTTGGGTGAAATTGGGCCGGCCCTTTATATTTTAACTAAAAGCAACATGTGAAATTCAACTTTGAAACTTGTCATGTATTAGACTGCCCATCTTGTTACAGTGCCATTCAGACCTGTCTTAAAGCTTAGGAGAGAACTAACAGCCCGAATCATTGTCTCAGAGACTTTGGGCTGAGAATGTGAGACCTATATTTGAAAAGGTGATCATTGTACCTGCATCCATGTATCTTCTATAGGTGGTTCAGGGGAATCTGTTTCAGGTGATGAAATTGCAGGTGGTAGTGGATGAATAAGTTTTGGAACTACTACAAGATCTCGACCCAATACTAATATTGCACCTGCATTATTTGCCGTCCCTAGAAACAAATCTCACTGTAAATATAACATTATTTCCGACACAGATAAAATCATATATTACAAAGAGCATCACGGACGAATGATTTACCACAATAATTAGTGGCTGAAAAAAGGGTGATTAAATGTCCCTGAGCAAATCGCTCAAAGCCATCCATTACACACTCATGTGCACGTACAATTAGTTGTAGATCATTGTTGTTGCAGAACTCCATCACACGATCAGGCTGCAGAACGTGTGTACATGTCAGAAATTCTGTGATGGTGAGTATATTAAAATTTTCTAGAAGGAATGACACTCACTCCAAAAGTAACCAATCCAGGACCTCTGGCATTTGGTCTAAGTCCTTCCACGCTATCATTTTCTGTTGGGTCAGACCTATTTTGGGTGTGATAATTTATATTTGAGATTGAGAAAACAATTTTGAATTAAAGGTTAAGCAATTGAATGATTGGAAAAGGCACCAACCATAGCAAATCCATAAGAACCAATGAACCAGCTTCCATTGTAATTGGTCTCTGGATAGTTTCAATCTGCTCAACATGGTTAATTGACCTTCCAATACCACCGTGCATACAGATAATCTTTTTTCAATTAGAGCTGCTAGTGGCAAACAATTGAATAATCTGTTTATCCGGTGCCATACCCAAATTCCATCTCTCTCACCCTGATTTCAGGATATGAAGAAATTGATGCCCATTATAATAAATGGATAAATATTAAAATAACATGGCACCAACGAAATGTTAACGACATTACCATACGCTCAATACACTCAATTCGGAAGCCAAAAAGTGCATTTATATCAGCAGCTTCATGATTCCCTCGAATTAAATGTACATTTTGTGGATGCTCAACCTACGATATTGTTAAATTGTAATGTCATGATGAATTGGGCTTCTTACACACCTAATGATGATCAAAGACATAAGTAGTAGTACCTTTAAAGCTAAGAGAAGACAAATAGTTTCCAAGCTGTGTTGACCACGATCAACGTAATCTCCTAAGAAGAGATAATCGATATATCTAGTAAATTTAGCATAAAATTAGCATGATGAGATAGTAGTTATACAGGCTTTACTTTTAGTTATAAGAAATATATAAATAAGAAAAAGATAACATGAAAACTTACGCAATGTCTCCAGCAGTTGATGGGGATCCATACTCATCAAAAAGTCTCATGAGGTCACCAAATTGCCCATGCAAATCACCAAATATTTTAATTGGAGCCCGTAGTTGCAGAACACTAGGTTCGCTTGAAAATAATTTTTCAGAACAATCACAAAGATCAGCAATTTCATTGCAATCCAGAAAAAACTGTCGACACACAGGTGGCTTCCACCCACGAGGCTTTAATAAATGAGATATCACCTGAAACATGTTGATAATGTTTTTATAATTCAATGCAGGTGCACTTCAGCAAAATGCTATATTGTGATTTTTTTTTTTATCAGAATCATTTTTTACCTTTTTCGGCACACTGTTAATGGACATTTGTCTATTTAGAAGTTTCCGCGCTGCAGTAGCATTTTCAGGAGTTCCATAACTCACCCTTCTTCCCTCATTTTCAAACTGATCTATGGAAAGCTGTCTGACCATACCACCTAATGCTCCACCAGTCTCTGCAGCTATAACCACCTGCAAACCCACAGTAAATTTCACCTTCACATATGTGGGGTGATAAATGATAAAAATAATAAAAAAATTAATTCTAAAAAGTGAATTCACAGGTGAGAAAAGAGGTGGATAAGTATGAAAAGAATTGGTCAAGAATTTTGGAATTGTGGAAGCCGAAAAACAGGAGTTCCTCTTTGTTTGTTTGGAAGCCGAAAAACAAGAGTTATAGTTGGTTTATGAGTCTTTAATAGTGTTTAATTTGGTATGTTCCTCTTTGTTTTTGGGTCGGCACTAGGCAGTTTAATGTATTATTTGATTATGATTAGGAGTCTTGGAGAATAAGTGTATATATAATTTAGATAGGGAGTTTTTAAATAGGTTCTGTTAGTTTTTTATTCGATTTATATAAAAGTTGTAGATTGTTTCTGTCAAAACCTAAGCTGCTTTAGATTGTTTTTTTGTCATCTCTGATTTCCAACATTTCATATCAGAACTTGAAGACTCGATCATATGGTGCAGATTTGACAGCCGTTTTTTTTTTTTTCGGGCAATGTATTTGGGTGGGCTGAAACATCCAAAACAGAAAAGAACCTATGTGGTTCTCCCAATCAATTCAAGCAAGACAGCAATATAGCAAGAAAATAGGCAGGTTAGCAAGACAACAAGAAGGCAAGAAAGCAAGAAGGGATTGATGCAGCAAGAAGGACACTTCAAATCCATCTTTGTTTTAAAAAAAATAAAGTTAAAGAAAAAGAAGCAAGTTCAAACAAAAGAAAGGTAGAAACAAGCACAAAAGAAAAGTATATAAGAAGGTGGTTTGCAGTCAAATGACAGTAGTAACTAGCAAGAACTGGACCTGTGTGGTTCGTACCAAGAGGCAAGAGTAAGAACGGTACATGTGTGGGCCAAAACAAGAGAAACAAAAAAAGAACCTGTGTGGTCCCCCGATCAATTCAAGCAAGATAGCAAGAAAATAGGCAGGTTAGCAAGAACAACAAGAAGGCAAGAGAGCAAGAAGAAGGGATTGATGCAGGCAACAAGGACAATTCGAATCCGTCTTTAGTTTGAAAATAAAGCCAAAATATAAAAGCGGCAAGTTTGTGTGGAAGAAAAGCATAAACAAGCACACAAAGAAATTTAAAAAAGTAGGTGGTTTGCCTTCGAAGACAATGGTGGTAGTGTGATATCAGTTTGAATCCATGCAACAAACCGAGTTTGTGTGGAAATTCGAAAGAGAAAGAAGCACATTTAGAAAGAGAAGTTGAAAATGAGCCAACTCTACTTTAAACAAAAAGCAAATCCAATTTAGGATTTAGGGGGAGATTGAAGGAACTAATTAAGAGGTTGGATAAGTGTGAATAAAAGAGATCAAGAATTTTGGGATAGTGGGGGCCACAAAACAAGAGAAGTTTTAGTCAGTTTATGAGTCTTTATTTAATGTTTAAATTGGTAGGTTTATCTTTGTTTTTAGGTTGACAGTTTAAATTAAGTATATGATTAGGATTAGGAGTCTTAAAGACCAAGCATTTTTTTAGTACAGACAGGGTGTTTTTGCATAGGAATTTGTTAGGTCTTTGGTCAATTATTAATAAAAGTAGTAGATTGTTTTTGCCAGTGTTGCAAAAATCAGACTAGTCGGCCGATTAATCGGCAACTAGTCGGTATCACCGATATGCACCGATTGGATTTTCCCTAATCGGAGCCAAATATCATTAATCAGTCAAACAGGTCAAAATCGGGAAAAAATCGGCCCTAGTCAGCCCTAGTCGGCTGTTACTCGGCCTCTAATCATTATTTTCCCAGAATCTGGCGAGATTTAGGCGACGTTTAAAAATTCCGGCGAAAATTTCAAAATTCCGGCCAGATTTTTTATATTTATATTAAACTAAACATATTTATAAAAATTACATATAAAAATGTGTGTATATATATATATAAATGAAAATTATATATAAAATCTCCAAACCGATTAATCCCGAGTAATCTCTAGTCCCTACCTCGCCGCCCGACTAGCGCCTAACCATTTTTACAACACTGGTTTTTGCAAAATTGTGAGCTGTTTTTGATTGTTTTCTCATCATCTCTGCCTTCCAACAAATAACATAACAATGATACTAACAGCTCGGTGGTGCAATCGCACTCCTGTTGATATAGTATTATAAGCCACATCAGCATCCGGTTTGATCTGTTTCCCACTAGGAGTGGCCTCTGCTCCGCGATCCCTATCTGGCAATTCAACTTCTCCATTGGACTGACGTGCTTTTGCAGCGGCTAGGGTTGCAGAGATAGCCTCAGCTTCTGCTGCTGATGCCTCAACCAAATATTCAACTCCTTTGCTCAATCTCCTGCTAATAAACCATGATTACATTCTATAAATGATACAACTTATGCATAAATTAGATTTTTAACTTACCGGGAGCCTTGAAGCATGGCGTTTTCGGTGCTAATATCTGTATATGTGTCACCATTTAAAGGTGGAGCAACAGCATTTCCGACTACAACAGCACCATCAGAAGGTGCTTCGGTTGTCTGTCTTGTTCTGTCATCAGCAAAAACATGCCTTTCTGGTAACCTCGCTGACTCTGCATTTGATGCAGCTGCTGCTGCATGTGATGCTGCAGAGGTCATTTCAGCAGCAGCAAGATCTTCAGCAACTAAAAGATCGTCTAACAACACCCCTGCAACAAGAAAATGTCACATGTCATCATGTAAGCGACTATTGAGTATTCACATTTCACACTTCTTGCTGAAAAGCAACCGTTTTGTCCATTGGTTTTTCTGATTGGAAAAATTCATTCTTTTGTAAATATGTGAGATCTCAGCCTCTCAGGACAAAAGCCAATTAATATCAAGCTAATTGTCTGATGTCATGATCTCCAGATGGTTAAACGGCATGTCTGATTTCATACTTCTTCCTAAAAGCAACCCCTTTGACTGATTTTGACCGATTTTTGACCGATAAAGTCCATTTTTTTCCGACTAGGGGTGATTACCGATTAACCATCCAATTATGTGAAATCACCAAGGTTGGTGGTCGATGGCAATCAATCCCCGATTAATCGCCTACTATGACCGATTTTTACAACGCTATAAAGGACGTCTATAAACGAGGTAGTCGCTTTCGTCTACACACGGGTGAAGCAAGGCAGTCACTTCCATCCAGGCACAGCCAAAGCAAGGCAGTCGCTTGGTTCCGTCCTGGTTATAGTCTTATAGATATGAAAACCAGACCGGACGGGATGCTTCAACCAGCAGTACTTGAGGAGGTTTTCTATAACCAAACGACCCATATGAAATAACTGGTAACTGGGTCTGTCAAAACCGTATTGAACCGGCCATAATTGGTACAAAGTTAACCTAGACCAGCCCTGGTTTTCTTAGGCACAGATTAAAAAAGCAGACATATGGTTCCTTCTTTTAACCTGTGATGCTTCCCTTTTAAAGCCATCTCCCTTGCCAACTTTCTTACATGAAGCAACGTGGAATAAAAAATTTTCTTTCCTTGTTTTGGACTTCAATTTAAAAAAAAAAATAATTTATATCAAATAACATATTGAGTTATAAAGTAAAATATTACATAATTATCCTTACTTTATTATTTCTACTTATGAGTTATACTATCTGTAATAGACCATATGACACAATAAATGCTAATATTGATATTCTAATTGTATATTTGTATTAGGTTTTATATTATGTGTGGAATAGTATTAACTTTCTACACCTTTTTTTCGACTGGAGTTAACTTTTTATACCTATAATATATAACTTTCATGCTCTTATTATTACGCTTGTTTTTGTCTTGGGTGTGCGCGTTTTTGTACCATCTAAAGCTATCTGGTCGCCGCCTCCCACCTCATGCCGCACACTTTTTAAAACCAAGAGTGTTAGCCTTATACACTAAATAGAGAATAGAGTTCTAGTTTAAAAAATAATATTGCATAGATTCACCACAAAGTCTCATGCATCTCAGATTATAAGCTGTTACAAATTCAAAATTGAGAGCTTGTATCGAGCAATAAAAGACTTAAAACACTTGGTTTCACAAATATGACCCGATTACAAAACAAAAGTAAAAAAAGAAAACAATAACTATAGTTACTAATCCTGTTACAAAAAAGCTTAAAGAATCTAAAAAGGAAGGGTCTAGTGTTACCTCCACGTAAACCACCATAAATAAATATCAAATCACCAAAAGCAGCAGCAGAATGTCTGCACCGTCTTGTCAATTCAACTGCAGCATCTCCGCCAGCGGCATCAGCACTATACCTACCCGTCCTTGGAGTAGTGACAACTGATTTCGTATCACACCACACTCCAGCTGCAGTATCCAGGACTATATGGAAGCGCAAGTGAGACATGTGTGGTAAGATCAAAGAAGCAAATATCCAAATTATAGTCAAATGGGATACAACCAACAACCATTTGTGTAATTCAAATGGACTGGTAGTAAAAGAAAGAAAAGACAATAAGTGCATGTTTTCTGCATCCCCAACAAAAAAGATTGTATGAAGTTTCTTGTTATCTTTGACAAGTGACAATTCAAATTTAGTTCGTATAAAGTATTTCTTTGAAAACTTAATATAGAACATAGCCACATAGGTGATAAATAGTTGTTACATTAACACAGTTACTTTATTTCAGCAATAAAGTTGATTTTCAATAGTACCCAAATACCATACCTGCTACACTTGAGGAGTCCTCCACCATGCGACCTCCACCAAGTGCACCCCCAGAAACATGGAGCCGGGCATTAACAAAAACCTAGAACCAGAGTATAATATGAATACTTTTGAGTACTCTTCATTCACACATGTGTGGAGTGTGTGGGGGGGGGAGGGGGGGGGGGGGGGGGGGAGGGGGTAGAGGGAGGGAGAGAGAGAGAGTCCATGAAATTATATTCTAATAAGAACAAACCGCTGCATGTTGATAACGAGGAGATGGTGAGACACCAGGAGCAATTGCCCATTCCCAGCGACCATCTCTATGTTTTGCAAGTCCATAGGCGCTAGCAAGAGGCTGCACATACCCAGAACAAACCAGTTGGAAACCAAATAGCAAAATAGGATTTAGTTATGTTTTGCAAGTCCTTGCTCTCAATTTATAAGAAAGAACTTTGAATGTGTTAATTTGAAGAAAAAAAGGTTTCAAGAGTGTTAGTACATCATATATGTCCCAACACACCAAATATGATAAGCACAAGCTTACACCAGAAGAAATTAATAAAACCATGTGCTGACTGCTGACTATGACATGTCACTTACAACACTATTTGCATCTCGTCCCCCACAAAGCAACAAAAGACCATCGGAGCGTCCACTTGCAGTGGCATACCTTATAATAAAAGATTCAAATGAAGGCTTTAGCAATAAAATCTTTACACAGAGAAAACCAATACACTTAAGAGCACCAACGCATACAAATGGGTGTGAATTTTGGTCATGGTGATAAATGGACCAAGAAACTAAGGTTGTTAAGAAAATTTCATGCAAGCAAGACAATATAGTAAGCTCATAGCTAACTTGAGATCACGTAAGAATCATCAAGAATCAATTAGCATGTTTAAACATATAAATCTAAGCTTCACAGGTAGGTCATTGTTCAAAGGCATGAATTGAAAATTTTGTAGAAAGACTAAAGAGGTGATTCACATAACTTTTTTATTGAAATTTGAATAAATTAGAATCGGTAAAAGGAATTTGTTAAATTTGTTAACGAAGTGGTGTTTCAAAAATCAGTCATTATGATGCATTTGGTCAACAAAATAATCGTGTTTGGTTAGTTAATTTGTTTAATAAATGTAGTGGTGGTGGCAACCCTGGTAGAGGACAGAGGCGGTGGTTGTGGTCATGTGAGAGGCAGTGGTGGGGGAAGAGGGCAACTAGGTGGGGTGGTGCTGGAAAGGGTGGGGGTGGGATGATGATGGAAGGGGTGGGGTGGGGTGGGATGGGATGGCATGGCGGTGGTTGTGGAAGGGGGTGGGGTGGCGGTGGTTATGGTTATGGTGCGTGATGGTGGAGCGAAGATGAGTGTGGTGGTGGTAAGGGAATGGGAGATTCCAATTCCTTTGGCTAAACTTCTCTATTGGGAAGGAATTTTGAATTCCATTTTGTCGAAATTTGAGGGAATTCATCCCGATTTAGTTCATTCTCCAACAAAACATGCCATCCTTGAATTTAGATCTTAATTACAGTAAATTCTACAAACCACATGGAAAAGAACTACAATTTAGATTTAATTTTATTGAGTTCCAACACACTAAACACCCGTATGAAACTCTTTACTTAACCACTAACCACTGTGATTTTTGGGATATGATTAGAGTTCCAAGGGATGTTGCAATAAATTGAATTACAACAGACAAATACCAAATCAGGTCGAGCTGAAACACATATCAACTCAAACTTGAAAATTTGTTATTAAAGGCCTTGTAGCCTGATGAACAGAAGTAGCATACCTTTTCTATAGAAAGCATCATAAAGGAGCCCAAAAGCAACATAGGGAACATGTGTATATTTAAAGGTTGTCCATTTGTAACATTAAATCTTCTATAAAATAAGCATCCAATGAATATTAAAGTCCCTGATTTGTCTACATAGCCATACACATTTTTGGACAAGTAAATGTAACAAATCAGTGAAATCACTTACCTAATGAAAAAGACATCATATTAAAACCATATTGACACCCATTAAGGTTGTACAACCAACAAATTTAAGACTTTATGATGTGCTTTTATGAAGACTTGAAGCATAAGAATATTCCAATCCGCACATATTTCACGTCCATGTTGATAACAATTTGAATTAATAAAAAGCAACAAGCAACAAAGTACTTTTCGCAGGTAATACACAGAAGAAAAGGTTCTTTAATACTTTAAACCGGGTGAAACATATCATCTCTATATCACTATATGCATACGTTTCAATTCAATAAGAACCATATGTTCAATAAATATACACATGGGTATATATGTACACATACACAACACATATATATGAATACCAAAGGAAAATTGAGTAGCCATACATGCACGGTGGTGGACCTTCTCCTTCTGGCTCCAATTTCCGCCATTCATACGGCTTAGCAGCTGTATCCAACGCCCATACATCAGCAAGAGGTCGCTTTCCTGGTCAAAAAATCATTCCGTAAATCTGTAAGGAAAATGACAAAAACAAAACAAAAACTTAAACAAAAGTTAGAAACACTGACCATCATTCCCACCAATTGCCATAAGATATCTTTGCCCGACTAAAGCCATGACATGCCCATATCTAGGACCTGGGCCTGGGCCTTGGACCACGACTCTACAAGAAACAAACATTTATTTCACCGAGTTTGCATGACTATAACTTCCAGCATAGCAGATACGTACAAGTCAATAATCACATTCTTCAAAAACCAAACCTATGCCAGCGTGGCCGTTGTTGTGTAAGGTCAAGAACATGAAGATCCTCAGCAGACAAACCAGCCGGACCAATGCCACCCTGCAATAGATTAAACCAGGATATTAAATTGAGATGTGAATCGACTTAAGTGACAATTAACATGAGAAAAAAAGAAAAGCTTTTAAGGAAACTAAATTATCAAACCTGAATAACCACCATTGTACCCACTGCAGTCGCCACATGAGCTGCCCTTGGAGTAGGTGGTTCTCCAAAGGGAGTTATTCTGCAAAAATAAATTTGAAATTTCATTGAGATATTGACAAGTGAATCCCAGTATCCCACTAAGGAACAACAATTATATACACTAGGGACAGGATCTGGAATTTAGCAACATAAACCATCTCACCTAGACCATTTATTTGTCAATACATCATAACAATGCACGTCAGCAGTAGCTCCTGACAAACCTGTGACATAAAAAGAAACTTAAAATAGGTTCACAATAAAGCAAACATTCAGATAGTACAACAACCAAGTCTGTTCTAGAAGTAAAAATGTTTTTAAAGACCACGTTTATCTGAAAGTGAAGCACGTAGCAAAATAAATGCATTGGATTCTAACGTCTACATAAGCAACATCCAACTACAAACACTCGTAAAGCAACCAACAATTGCATTTTTGGCACTTGATTTATAGTAGCAGGATAACACAACATGTATAGTTAGGCATCTTCTACGAAAGATATCCAAAGCACCTCAACTAATTCTCATTGAATTAAGTGATTTTACCACTCAAACTCAAACCAAAAGTAACCTAGAATATATATTATATAGAGACAATCAAAGAGCAAAACTCATACGAATTCCGGCCCCTCCTGCAGAGGTTGGAGTCCCAGCATTAGCAGAGCTGCCTTCAAGAGCTGTTGCACCACCAAACAGTATGAGCCTGGGACCAATGTAATTCGGTGCCCCTTCCTCCCCAACCGCAGCCACTGCAGTCAAAGTATGCCCACACCTCGGTCCAGGACCATCTTCCTTATTCTCTAGTATAGCGTTCACCACAGAGTAAGTAGGCGCGAGCCTTGGCCCTGTAGTCGTGGACTGCAGAGGCTGAGCCGAAGAAGCTTCATCGGTATCCGATCGCTGGTCCACCGGCGCAGGGCCATTAGTGGTTGCATCGTTACTGTCAGCGTCCGGAGACGAAGACGACGCCATTGACGTATCGACCTCCATCGTCATCAACTTGAAGGCGTTGAGTGTGTGGATCAGAAGTTGAGAAGTTGAATTTGAGCGATTGGCATAAGTGAAAGGGGTGTTGAGAGAAGGAAACCCTAGATTCGATGTTGGTGGATTTAGAATGAATAAAAACGATAACAGAAAGAATCGTAAAAGGTGAGGGAAAAGGGAGATGAAATTCTTGAGAATTAAAGTTGGATATGGATGTAGTGTGTAGAGAAGAGAGGAGAATTGAATTGAATTGAAATGAATTTAGAAAATACAAGTGTGTGTGTGTGTGTGTGTAATAATTTTAGGGGTGAAGGAAATGAAGAAAGTAGAGGGCATTCCCATGAATCAAATTTGTTAAAAGAAAAGTAGAAAACCAAAACAAAAAGAAAGGGTATGATTTGGTTTGGTTTTGTGTAGTGAACCTGCTGCCTGCCAGTGCCAGGTGTGCATGTCATATGATATGAATTAGGATCCAACGTTTCCGTATGAAATCCAAATACATCCCATTTCTCATATTCACCTCTTAAGAAACCATTGGTTTCTTTTTTAAAGTTTTGACTCGATTACATGATTCTTACATTGTGTTCTCAGGTCTAATAAACAAATAGTAATAATAAAGAGAAATTAATGAAAAAATAATAATGAAGAAAAAAGGATTTGAAGAGAGAAAGAAATAAAGGGAAGGTAAAAAAAAATATTATAATTTCATGTTTCAGAGTTTGTAGGAATGGAAGTTAGAAGGAAAATTAGTGATAGTTTTTCTTTTGTTTCTTTCCATTTTTGTCCTTTAAAAAACTCGGAAACACAAGGTTTTTTATTTTTTTTTTTCAATTTACTCTTTAAGAAAACATGGTAAGAAAATTACTTTTTACTTTACATTCATTTCATTCCATTTTTCTTCTTTAAAAATATTCGGGAACACAGGGTTAGGGTTGGCAGGGTGCACCCGAGGTGAGCCCATGGCGTGCGTTTGTGTCGAGCGGCGCCACTGCCGCCGTCGCCGCCCCCGCCCCCTATACGCTGATATTTTCCTTCTATATTGGCTGTGGTTAATCCCAAATCAATAAATATTTACAAACACTCTCAATTTTGAGTTTATTTTCTTCCAGTGATCCTTTAGTAACTAGAGTTGACCGCCATTAGGTTTTTATATTAAATGGGGTTAACTTTGAGCAATTTTTCATTTCGCCACCGCCCAGCCTTTATCAGGTCCGTATTTGGGTATCTAGCCTAGAGGTGTACAAAAAATGATTTGGAAAAAAAAAACAAACTAGTTTGGAAAAAAACGGTATGAGCCAAACTGGTTCCTAACCCGACCCGTACCGCCGGTTTGTACACGGATTTGTAACCCGACACTAAAAACTGGTTTGTAAACTGGTTTCAATTTAAAAAAAACTGATTTTTCTAGAAAAGCGAATTTACAAATCGGTCCAAACGGTTTGAGAGGTTTGAGCATTCTTGATGGAAAACCGGTTTGAAACCAAACATGTTTAGAAAAAAAAATTGGTTTGTACATATAAAAAAAAGGTCCGGATTTCAAAACCAAACTGGTTTGACAAAAAAATCAGTGTGAACACCTCTAGTCTAGGCTCCATCATCACCTAAAATCTATCTCCGAGAGACAAGTTGTTCAGATCAGGAAGTGGAAATTAACGGGTTTTATAATGCAAAAGTTTCCAATTGACGTACCTGATGGTTGATTTTAACTTTATGCATAGTGTTTTGTCATATAAGTAGTTCACATTATCAGAAAAAATTAACAATGTTAACTCTCGGTTAGTAAGAGATCGTCGGAGAAAATTAACTTAAAGTTAAGAGTCTCTGTAAATATTTTCTGAGTTGGGATTAATCCCAGCCATTAAATGAAAGTAGAGTTTATTAATATTCAATAAATCTTTTTGGAACAAGAAGCGTGTTTTAAGATTAGTCATCCAACTATCGATAAACATAAAATAAATTTGAGTCAAAGCATTTGAATTGTAACAGGGAATTTTAGACTCAAGATTGTACTCCAGTCTTATACAAGTCCAACTAAAAGTTGTACAATACAACTCATTTTTAAAATAAAAAAAATATCTATTGAATTTTTTATTTGTAAGGTTTTTAAGATCATCATAATAATCTCACGAAAATTTATTTTAAATTTATAAGAAATAGGTTCACTTTTATTAAATAATTTATAAAAAATAATAATGATAATCACGTTATTGATAGGAAATACATTTATGCAATACCACATACAAAACAAAATGTAAAAATTAACATAATTTACACTAATTAAAACAAATTCAAACCATAGTATTCTGAAAAAACTAGAAGAAGCTTTGTTTACTTTAATCTTAGAATCATAGAAGATTTCCGCAGCTTTGCCTTTGGCTGCACAATAAACTAACTAAAAACTTAAGAGATGGTTGAGGATTATGTTCAACATATGTCCAATAAAAAAGATTTCACATCTCTTCTCAGACAAAACACGTCTGTATCCCAGAGTACAACAACCGAACAATCTCACACCCGAGTTAAACTGGATAATAAAGTGTCGTGGAAAGATGGGAACTAAAAAGATGATGATGTTAGATGTTAGAAGATGTAGCTTTTTTATTTGGTTTCTAGAGTGGTGCAGTTGTTATGAATTATAAAAAAAAAACTAAAAACTTGTTTTTTGAATTTTCAAATCTAAACTACTTTAGTTCCTATGAGTTTAAATATTTTTTGTAATATTCTTGACTTGGTGTGTCGATGATTCTACTGTCTAAAGAGAAGTATAATAAAAAAACTACTATGGTGGAAAGCCAAAGGGGTAGACGTAAGGTGTACCCGTTAATATTCACTTGAACATTTGTGTCCTTTGTATACAAGCAACACGCTCATACTTTCTTGATATCATTACTTATCATATATCTTGTAAGTTTGGCTTAGAATTGAAATTGATCACCCAATTTGATAAATTAAAAAATATAAATAACATATTCGCACCTCTAGATTCTTGTAACACTGACAAAGAAAAACATCACTCGAAGTGTTATGTTATGCTGAAAAATCAACAAGATAGAGATAACAGACCAAAGGAATGGAGATAGATTACACGATAGCGAGAGAAAAAGACATGTAAAGGATTTAGGGTCGGTGGGTGGTCGTCTAAGGCAGTGGGCGACAACCTATCCCCTTCTTTTATTTTTTCTTTCAAATTGTACTTCTATTCTTTTTATGTTCTATCTTCTTGAATTTCATATCGTTAGAATAAAAAAGTAAAATATTTAGTCATTTATTATGAATTTATCTAATATATGTATTAGTTATAGATATAAGAATCTAGTATGTTACACTTATCTACAAATCTCTATAATTTCTGAAAGGAAAATAAAAACAATAAAAGACATGTAAGTAAATTAGTCTGTCTTTTGAATCAAAGGGTTTCAATTAGTTTTTCTTTCCTACAACATACATGATTAGCCGACAAAAAAACATCAAAACCTTTTAAAAGCAACACAACATACATAGTTACATACTATAAGGAAAGGCCTTTAATGCTCCTAAATCAACAACAAATTAATTATTCTCAAAAGAAGCCCAAATTGGAAACTCCATTGGCTACTGAAATTATGATGAAAAGAGACAACGTCACCGTCACCGTCAGTCGGTGCAACCTTATTCTCTAAACAGGAACGACACAAGATGCATATTGGTGATACATTTGCTTTCAATTCGTTTTCCAGAAAATTTATGATACATTTATGGCATCTCTCACTCTTTCATAAGCTTATTCAGAGAGATACAGACACATAAGATATATGTAGATGTATAGTATAGATACAACATGCATATATATAGCTAGATATGATATAAAAAGTAAGATATAATATGGGTGTGCATTGAAGGTGTGAATGAATGAGTAATGGAATCAGGAGGTGGCTATGCAGAAGGGCTCCCACATGAGCACCGACCTTCTGGGCTCTTTGCATCCTTTTAGTGAAGGCAATATGCAGTCGGCTCTATTGCCTCTCAGCACCACCACATCTTTTGTTTTAGTCGGTGGTCGCTGTTGGCTTATAACACTTGCTACACTCGGCTTAGCCCTCCAGAAGTACTGATATGAGTTCACGGTGGTCGACGCCGGTGGCGGCAGCGGCGGCAGCCCCGTCCCTCGGCTTCGAACCGCGGGTGCCTCTTCCACCTCCTCAGCTACCTTTCGGGACCATGATGGGTTCTCGTTATCCCTTTCGAACAACATCGGCCTCTTTATCGCCACCGTTGATTTGTATACGTTGATCATGACTGTAGTTGTTGTCGAATTCAGTGGTCGGATTCCCATGTCTCTTTCTTTATGATCCATCTCACCTCCATATTCTTTCTCATTCACATCCTTCTCATGCTCATCAGATGATTCTTCTTGTGGTTGTGGTTGTTGTTTTGGATCGTTGACAAGCGTGAGGAGAAACCTGCCGTCGTGGCGTTGAGCTTCAAAGTACTTCTGCTGGTGGACGGTGACGGCTTCCACAACCAACCGGCCGTCGACACGGCGGGAATGCATGTGCACCGAGGGTCCGTCGGCACGCGCCGCCGCTAGCGACGGAAGAGGCGGTGGCAGAGAGCGAGCCTGTGGGGCTTTCTTGGCTGCAAAGCATGCCAATTTCACCATCTTATGATCCTCCTCTTTCCGGTCATCGGAGAACAACACATCGGATCCGGTCTCCGACCCGAGGCTCTCGGTGCAGACCTTAAGGCTCTTCTCGCTCAACGAGCTACCGGATTTCTTCACAAGCGGATGAACGTACGGCGGCGGAAGCTTACTTGAATCATCTTGCTTCTTCTGTGACATGATCGCCGTCCAGATGTCCACCCGTGTGGGGTTCCGATCACCTTTTCCGACCACCTCGCATTCATCCTCATCGGAGTCGGATGAGGAAGACGAATCAATGGCGATTTGCTCAGACGAGGGGATCTTTTTGATCACAGGCAACCCGTTGTCGGTGAGCCACTTCTTGGAGGACATATCGGCGGAGAGGGTGCGGCGGAGCGGGGCGGCGTTGGCGGTGGTGTCGGATCGGAGGATTGAGACTATACCTTGCATGTGGGTCATGTGATTGATGTAAGGAGTTGCAGGTGAGTTAATGGCAGATGATTGAGCACAAGTACATGACGATGATGGGTGGGGGAAGTGGTGGTATTTGTAGGGGGATGAAAATGGAACCTTGTTCACTGGGGCCCAACGTTTTGTTCTATTTCATTCATTCATTAATTATTATAAATATAATAATCAAAATGTGTCGGATAATAATATATGGTACACAAATGGCATCCTCACTCTCTGGACTGGACTCCATGATTGATAATTATTTATTTTTCTTTATTTCGCTCTTTTTCTAGATTTTTTCACAAACTTTGTATTTCTACTTTCTAATAAAGAAAGATTAATTAAATTGTTCCCTTCACTTTCGGTATGTTATTTTATAAACTAGGAGAATTAGTTGGTTATTGCTGATCAGAAAGTCGACATGAATTACTCATAAAACATGGGCCTCAAGTTTATAGTTAGATACTCGATCACACTCTAATCCCTTGATTTGGTCGCCCTTTGTTTGTTTATTATCAACAAAGGGTGTATCCTCTTTCAATTTAGCTCTATCTTTACGAAGAGTTCAAGTCGGGTTAGATCGGATCATTACCACGATTTGATGTACGTTACTTTAAACTATAATTTTGTGTAAAAGAATGTTTATCATAGTTTAAATCCATGACTTTAAAGTCACAAAACAACATTCTTTCGAGTTGTTATAAGGTTTTTTTTTCATTTGTTGTTAATTTATTGTTCTTCTTTACAATTGTATTAATAACAATTACAAAACTCAAAAATATTTATAAATAAGTTACAAGCTATGTGTAATCCACGCTATATTATTATTCTTATTTTGTTTTTTAGTATCACTTTCATATCTTAACCACCGCACTTAATAGACTTATTTTTTTCTAATCTTTTTCTAAAATCAATTTATACTACAACCCTTATAAATTATAATATAAGAAATCACGACGATTTAAAGTTTATTTTTATACGATGTTTCGAAGTTTGATATGATCCACTTTCAAAATAAAAAACCTTCCGTTCTTTCCCCACTGTGACGCATATTCCCGTCACAACATAAGGGGTTTAAAACTAGTTGTTTACATATACCATATTTACCTAAATATAAAATTGATAAAGGCGCTTGAGCAAAGCAAAAAGAAAACATCTGATACAATGATTTGATGATAATAACTAAATCTAATAACAGTATCTACATGCACCAATCATTCAAATCATGAGTATATTGTTCAAACTTGATATTCACCGGTATGAGACTGTAGAAATTCTTTAAGGAAATTAAAAAAGTATAAAATCCGTCGATATTCTATCACAAGTCACAAAACAAACAATCAAGATAATAGTCAAAATCTAAAAAATAGAAGTCCTAAATGGTCATTGGTGATCTGTTCTTGATTACAAACTGATTAGCTACGTGCGTTTATAATTTTGTTTGTGGATAAGATTTTGCATTGATTATTTAGATGTTGTTAGTGATTTTATATTTGCGATAGATGATTTGTCATATATGATCCGTCAATGAATGTGAAGATAAATTTTCAAATAAATTTTTTGTCATCCTATTTAGTAGCGGTTTTGTTTGAAAAAACTACGACAGATCTAGCCATCGAGGACCCAGCTGATCTGTCATTTATAAATATCCATAAGTCCTCTCAAGTTATCAAACTCTTTATTTTAATTCATATGTTGTAGAAATGCTTGTTGATATCACCTAATGTGGTTGGAATAAGTGGTTTCAGAGATTAAATGTCGCCACCATGATTGACGTTGGTATTAGCAGTCGAAATTAAAATCAACTATATGTATCCTACAGAAGAATGGGAATACATCAGGTTGTTGTTAATGGATCATCCATCTGTGTAAGTCACAATCCTATGAGTGTTGTTGGAGACTAGCTTTTGTTTACATTATAATTTTTTATTTTTGACATGTAACGTTTGATACAATTTTTTAATTGATCCCTAAAATTTTTGAATGTTGTCCCGGAAGATTTCAGACTTACTTAGATATTATCAATTTATACATGTTATATTTCAAAACAAAATGAATATCATGAGCATAAGTATCGAATTCAAGTAAGTGCTACATTTGTTCTTTTCTAATGGTTATTTAAACAGTGACTTACTTTTACTTTTTTATGATCATAATTACCTTAAAAGTTTTATTTTAGAATGACAAGATATTGTTGTTTATTTGGCCCTATCAAGCGAAATTTCGAACGTCAAGTTAATATATATCTGAGTGGAGAAAAAACCAACGTACTCTAGTAAAAAAAAGCCCTAGGTCTGCTGCTTAAGTCAAGTATAGCCACCGTAATTGCTATTTTGTGAACGTTGATCGATTTCCTAAAATAATAAAAGCTTCATGCAACCTTTACATGGAAAAAACGTTTTCAAGATTTCTTAAAAATAAATTCGAACAACTTATAGAGAATAATATTCTTAACTAAGTACTAACGGTAACTTCTAATGAAAAGAAATGTTCTAAAATCTCTTAGACATGTTCTTGCTTTAATTACGAATAGTTCATAGTAGAAGGATGTTCTCGCAGATGCTATATTTATACACACACAAACACAAAGAATACGACCGACTAGTGACCACTATGGGTCTGAGTAGTTTAACGATCTCCGGCTCTAAAGTTGTAAGCTCAACTCGACTTGAATCAATTTGATTCTACATATCACAATGAACTTGTATTGAATAGCTTATGAGTTAGTTTCGACTCGATCACACTTTTAAATTATTAATAACCATAAAAATGTAAAAATGAATTAATAATGTATTATTACCAAAATAAAAAATCTTATACATTCTTTTATCGTGAAAACTGGAATAAAAAAGCATTGTAGGTGTGCACCGGTTATTATTTAATATGATTTATCTAGTAGTATAATTTAAAGAATATGAGGTATAAAACTTTAGAAGGTGGGCCCTAAGGGAAGTCCTATTGCAAGCTTTGTGGTGTATATGTAGGTGAACAAACGACAAATTCCAAAAGCCACTGACGTTGATGGGATACAATTATGTATGAGATGCAGATGCTTGAATACACGATCCAACTTAAATGCATAACTCATTAGTGTATTATGTATTTTAAGCAATGTTATTAAACCTGATCACATCGACCAGTTAACCAATCTTAAGAATCAAATGACGATAGATAATGTATGCTTAGAATTCTATAGAAAAGTCATACCATAAATAAATTAAATGATTGAAGCTCTTTTAAAAGTATGGAAATATATAGATTTTTGTTAGTATTATAGAGCCAATTAAATTATAATGTTGCGTTTGATATGCAGGAATGAGGAGGGAAATGGAATGAACCATTGAGTGTGAATGAACAAAGTTTTGTTTGTTATGGTAATTGAATGAACCATTACATAATTGATTTTATTTCCTTAAATTCATTCCATCCACCCCTTTTTTTTTTTTCCATTCCTTCTTCCATAATTAGTCACCACCCCATTCACTCACCCACCACAACAACCACCACCGCCGCCGGTCACCACGCCCCGGGAACACCACCACCGAAGCCCGCCGCCTCTAGAAACCACCAAATGCCACCGCCGCCATCGGGAACCACCGCTGGAAACCACCATCGGGCCACCGCCGGAAACCACCCTCAGGCCGCCGCCGCCGCCGCCACCGGAAACCACCGTCGGCCATCGCCGCCTCCAGAAACCGCCGCCGACCCCGCCACCTCCGGAAACCACCCGCCGCCGGAAATCGCTGTCGCCTCCGGAAACTGCCGCCGTCGGAAACCACGCTCGGGCCACCGCCGCCGTCGGAAACCACGCTCGGGCCACCGCCGCCGTCGGAAACCACGCTCGGGCCACCGCCGCCGCCGAAAACCACCACCGGCCACCACCACCACTCGCCATCACCATCATAACTACTTTTATATTTCATTGATTCGTTTTTTCATACCTAACAAACAACACAAAGTAATGATTAAATTATTTCGAAAGGGTAACCAAACAGAACAATGGAATGTAATGATTCATTTCATTCTCTCATCCATTCCATTCCCTCATTCAATTCATTTCTTCGTCCATTCCATTACCCCATACCAAACATACCCTTAAGAGTTATATTAAAGAAATAATTCTATAATATAAATTAGTACACACATATTATTAATGGGGTGCCCACATATTATGACGGATAACACAACACAATACAAACAGTGATTTTAAAAACATGTAATAATTAATTGATAAAGTATCATATAGATTTAAAGGTGTGATAAAAGTTCATAAAGCAAGTATATATGAAATCATATAAAATGAAGATGATTTTGATAAGTTAATTTTAAAATTTGATTATTACATAATTAAATTTCTAAAGAAAGTTTGTCATTAACTGTAATAACTGTAAAAATGAAGTTGTAGTCTAATTAATTTACAGTACTTTTGATCAATATTATTTTATTATAATTTTTTTTGTATTTATTCAAATAATAGCATGTGTATAATATATAGTCAAGGTAGTCAAATTTTAAAAAATAATTTCCTCTTAAACTCTTGAAGTTTAATGTGAACATATACAAATCCTATTCAAAATTTCCCTCTTGCATTTTCCATTAATGTTCCACCTCAATATACATTAAACTTTTAATCATTTCAATCATTTCATATTGTAAGAATTCCTATAAGTCTGATGCAATCAAAACATCCAAAGTCTCTCTGCAGCATGCACTGAAGAACAGAAGTAGAAATTCTTCGGATGTTTTACACCATGCACTAGAAATATTCTAAGTGTAAAATCTTCCGAAGCCAAGACCAACATCTTCCGAAGCCAAAAGTGAAGTCTTCCGAAGCTTCAAAGACAAAGTCTTCCGAAGCCAAAGAGTGAAGACAGATTTCTTCCGAAGACTTTTAGAGACATGCTTTTATCTGATGTACTTTACTATAAAGCTGGACCACCTTTCCGCTGCAACTCTGTAAAGTCACCAACTTACATGAGTTGGTGAAAGGTCCATGCTTTTGGTAACTGTACATTGAGGTCTTGAGTCCATGCTTTCTACTTTATGTACTTTTATCCTTTTTGTAATATATGAGGATATGAGCTATGGCATGTCATAGTTACTAGTCAAAAGGCAAATCTGCCTTTTGACTCTACATTTGATTTTGTAGTTGTCTAGTCAACTGTATCTAGCTGGCTTTTAAAGTATGGTCGGCTGTAGGATGTAGTATAAGGTATCTCAAGTACTTGTAACTTTTATCGTATGATTTGTAATAGAATTTGAGAAGCAATATACGACATTCTTAAAAACCAATTACTTGTGTTGTTTGCCATCTTGTTCTGTCTTATATTTACTTGTGTTCTTAGCATCTTTCACCTAAAGTTAACCAGTTTCCTATTTGATCTGTTAAGTGTTCTAAGCAACTCTTCTTATTATGTTGTTGTGTTGTAAGTGCATACCCTTCACCGGCCCTGCACATATATACATCTAGTGTAAGCTATTATGTTGAAATATCATGTTGAAAATCGTAACATAGTAAAAGTCAACTCTAAGTCAATAGTCATCTCCTTAGTTAAGCTATACATAAATACAAACGTTCTAAGTCTGTGTTTGATTTCGGCTGATCGGGTTGACCCGGCTGACTCGGTCAGCGGGTCAACTCGTTTGATATGCATTTCGTTTCAGCTGACCGGGTCCATGTTAGCTGACCCAAACCTAAAAACTCAATAGTCTGACCCAAAACCCAACCACCCCACCCCCTGCGCTTCTTCAACAACAAACGACACCACCTGTGCGACCACCCACAACCTCCAGCTGATCCCCTCAGCAGGCTGCACGACCCCCTCGGCAGGCTACATGACCCCCTCGGCAGGATGCACGACTCCCTCGGCAGGCTGCACGACATCCCTCGGCAGATCCCCTCATAGTCGCGACCTTCTCGGCAGATCCCCCCTTCGGCTTCACCTCCACCCGATTCAGTAATCTTGCTTTTTCTCTCTGAATTTTGTGGGTGTAGATGTGTATGTATATGTGTATAAGGACATATGTAGTAGCTTTGAGTTTATAATCACCAACAAAAACACACACAAGAATACCAAAAAATTGAATCTTGAAAATGAGTCAAAGAAAAAAACTAGATTTTGGGGTTGTTGACTATTAGGATCTTGAGTTCTATAAGATAAGTATATGTATAGATTGAAGGAAGATTTAACTGTACATTTGATTGAAGGATTCAACGAATGGGATTTCTCCATTTCAAGATAAGATGAAAGATTTAAAGAATCACAGGGATAAGAATTATATGTGTCTGTGTTGGATCTAGAGAGGCTGTTGCAACCAAAACTAAGTCACTTAGAAGATTTTGAGTACAACATACAAAGGACTTCCGAAGCCAAGTGTGGAACTTCCGAAGGAAGAAGGAGCTCTTCCGAAGTCTAAGTGTAAAATACACTTCCGAAGGAAAAACTCCAACTTACGAAGACAAAGAAGCTACTTCCGAAGATCAAGACTTAAAGACAAAGTTCTGAAGTCAACTTCCGAAGTATAAAGAAGTCCTCAAAGCCTCGGAAGCATAGAAGCATCTTCCGAAGTATAAGTGGCTTCGGAAGAACATGTTCTTCCGAAGCCAGTTAACCTTCGGAAGACACTTCTATTATCTAGTAGACATAAGTATGGTCTGTCTGACACTCCGCTGCAAATCTCTGAGATACTGCATGGCGTTTTCTCAAAAGCCATGTAGTTAAGCATACTTTAATCTACTGTTTACCTTTTTATGTAAAGTACAGTTGTCATCTTTAGTTGGTGACAAAAGGTAAGTCATGGACATGTCATGACTACCATATCTTAGATAATACTTTATCTAAGATACCTTAACTATAGCATTGTAGTATATGCTTTAGTTGTAGGTTTCCAGCTGGTATCAAGTATAACCGACTGTAGGATCTAGTATATATAGTTTCTCATTGTAACTCTTGTTTCAAGCTTGTAAGTGTCTTGTAATCTTGAGTTGAGAAGTAATATATACAAGTACCTTGAAAATACTTCTGCTTGTTCCTTTGATTACTTATTATATTATTATCAACACTTGTTAAAGGCATTGCTTCATCTCATTTGAGTGATATTATAAGTGAGTTTGAGAGAATCACAAGTGTTTAAGTGACAAAACCCGATCCTGCAATTGGTATCAGAGCTTTTTAGGCTCTTGATTGTGAGATCTTACCATCCTAATCAACCAGTTTTTCACTCCTCCTTATACCTCACTCAAAAATGGCCCTCAACAAATCTGAAGTTGAGATGGGAACGATGACCAAAGCTCCCATCATCGACCCTAAAAACTTCAGGTCTTGGAGCAGAAGAATGGAAGGCTTCATCAGATACCAGGATAGCAAGATGTGGCAATCCATCGTTAATGGCCCGTATAAGCCAAAAGTTGCTGGTGGAAACGGTGCCATGATCGAGAAGGCCGTTGAAGACTATTCTGATGAAGACATGAAGAAGCTTGACATAGATAGCAATGCTATGACTATTCTTATGACTGCAATCCCAAACTCCATCATGGTGGGGTTTGAGCATTGTAAGTATGCTAAAGAACTCTTTGATGCTCTTGCTCAAATGTACTCAAGCTCGAATGATTCAAAGAAGGACTCACTGAAGCAGCAGTTTGAGAAGTTCACCTATGTTGCTGGAGAAACTTTTAGCCAGCAATATTTCGGGTATATGGATCTTATCTCTTCCCTTCAATCTGTGGGAATCACTCAAGAACTTAGAGACCTTACTAGAAAGTTTATGAGTGCTCTACCCAATGAGTGGACATTCTACTGTGTCTCCATCAAGAGAACAGAGAATATAAATACACTCACCATGACCGAACTCTATGGGATCCTTGATGGATACCATTTGGAAATGGAAAGCAAGAAGGGTCACCAAGCAAGCAGACCCTTGAGCCTTCCTGCTAGCAACGCTTTAATGGTTGTTGAAGGCTCAGGCATCTCCCAGTCTCAGCAGTACCTGACCTACTCCCAGCAGCCATCTTGTTCATCTAGGCCTTACATCACATTTCCTGAGACTTCAAGGTCTCATCAAGCTCAGCAAAGCTCCTTTCAGGAGGGCTGTGCATTTGTCTCAGGGAGTGGACACTCCAATGATCATCAATTCTGCTTTGATGATCTTGAGTGCTTTAGCCCGGATGACATAGAGTATGTGGACATAGTCCAACAAATGGCTCTTCTAACCTACAGAGCGAAGAAGTTCTTTAAGAGAACTGGAAGGCAATTCCCTCAAAACCCAATCACCAGCAAGTTTGGGTTTGATAAAAGCAAGGCTAAATGTTACAACTGTAACCAACTTGGCCATTTTGCAAGGGAATGCAAGGCTCCTAAGTCCAACCCGGGAACCTCACAGGCCTCCACACATCCTTCCACACCAAAGCCCAACGGAAAGTCAACTGAAACAGCAGCAATGGCTCAAGAAGTTGACTGGAGCTTCATGGTTCAAGATGTGACTCCTGCTCAAGCACTCATGGCAGGAACAGATGAAAGCAAGGTATATGAACATCTCTATACCCCTGCATGTATTGCTAAGGTTAAATTGTACCAGGACTATAATATGGAAATTAAATATGATATTGAGTCTTTAAATGTTTTAAAATCTGACTTTAAAAGGGCTGAATCTGACTACCAAACGAAAATTGAGGAGTTAGAGAAAACTGTGTCCCTCTTAAAACATGAACACACCAACTACAAGACTCAAATCAAGGATTTAATATCCAAATTGACTGAGGCTCAAGCCCAGCTTGTCACTGCTGAGGCTCAAGCCAGGAAGTATGCTATTTCCGAGCAAAACTTCCAAGTCATACTTGCATCATCCTCTCACTCCAAACTTTGTTATCAAAACAAAAGTGGGTTGGGAACCAATGAAATTGCTCCACCACACTCTTATGAGTCTGTAAGACAACCAAGGTGTGGTACTGAAAAGCAAGAGGTTCCATCTGTTGACCCACCTTCTCAAGAGTCAAAGAGTGATGCAAATATGGAGACCATGACCATCACAGGGAAGGAACAGGTAATTGTGCCCTCCCCAGCAAATGATGATCAAACCCTGACCACCAAAGCCAGAAGAAGCAGGGCTAAAGCAGCCAGAAAAACTGCCAAGAAGGTGGCTGAATCCAAACTGAAGATAGACCCAAAGCAAAAGGGTGTATTCATATCAGCTAGATTCCAGGTGGTTGGACCTTCTGATTCAGGAAAAGAGTACAGTACTAGTACTCCTATCCTACCAAAGGATCAGAAGTTAAAGGGAAAGGTTGCTGATGAGGAGAAAAAGAACAAAAAACAGCAACCCTCTCATTCCCAGAAAGTTAACATTACATGCATAATGTGTGGTCTGCAAAACCACATGGCCAAAGATTGTTACTACAATCCTGCTAGCACACATTATGCAAATAATGTTAAAAGAGAAGGAGTCAGGGAAGGTTTCACATTTGGACCATATCAAATGGTTCAAGTGATGAAAAAGGGAAAGCTTGTTTCCGAAGCAAGACTTCTCTCGGAAGAAAATTCTTCTTCCGAAAGGAAAAAGGCTTCGGAAGTTAAAGCTGCAAAGACTCACAAAAGAGTCCCCTTGAAACCATCCCAGAAGAAGACTGCTTCGGAAGAAAAGGTGGTGAAGGTCTCTTCCGAAAAGAAAGAAGCTTTGGAAGAATGCCAAGCTACAAAAGCCTCAACAAGCTCATCTTATATGATCAACCAAGGGATGGAATGGAAGATCAAGGAAGATGCTGTAGCCCAAACCTATTCTTCAAAGACATCAATTGAACCCCATGCATAAATTTTGGTTCAATTATGTAAGTCTCATTGGAAGAACCCAAGACCAACAAGGCTTGGGTTTCCAATCAAAACTAATTATCTCACCTTATGTGCAGGGACATCCATATGACAAGAATAACAACATTTGGATTGTAGATAGTGGATGCTCCAGGCACATGACAGGGAACAGATATCTCCTTCAACAATTTCAACATTATGATGGAGGTCCTGTCCAGTTTGGAGGTGAGGCCGGAGGATATATTTCTGGCAGAGGAAGTATATCCAATGGAAAGTTAAAAGTTGACAAAGTTAACTTTGTCAAACAGCTTGAACACAATCTGTTAAGTGTTTCTCAATTCTATGATCAAAAGCATCAAATGCTTTTCACAGAACATGAGTGCATCATCCTCAAACCTGGGATGACAATTCCTCAGGAATTGGTGCTTCTTAGATCTCCCAGGAGAGGGGATATGTACAAGCTTGATATGAACAATGCTTCCCCAATGGGAGAAGTATCATGCTTTCTTTCCAAAGCTGATAGTGATGAGTCAACACTATGGCATAAACGAATGTGTCATGTCAATTTTAAGACAATGAATAAATTGGCTAAAAATAACTTGGTACATGTGCAGGACCGTTTAAGGGCTTAAACACAATTACAACACAATAACACAATGAGGAGATTAACTAAACTTTAATCAAACAGTGAACTGGGTTAACCAAAGTGATACAAAGAACACAAGTAAAGCAAGAGACAGAACACGAGAGTATGGGTTTCAAGGAGGCAGTATATTGCTTTCTTAAGTTCTTTTACAAGTGTTACAAAGCATAAAGAAAGATACAAGAACTTGGAATAATTATACTACAACCTACAGCCGGCTATACTTTGAAAGCCAGCTGGATACAATTGACTAGACACTAACAAAATCAATTGTAGGATCAAAAGGCATATCTGCCTTTTTGACCTTGTGACTATGACATGCCATAGCTCACATCCTTATACATTACAAAAAGGATAAAGTACATAAAGTGGAAAGTTACAGACTCAAAACCTCAATGTACAGTTACCAAAAGCATGGACCTTTTCACCAACTCATGTAAGTTGGTGACTTTACAGAGATGCAGCGGAATAGGTGCTTTATGGAACAGTACATCAGATAAAGCATGTGTACTAAAAGTCTTCGGAAGAAATCTGTCTTCATAGGTTGAAGCTTCGGAAGACTTTGTCTATGAGGCTTTGGAAGACTTCATGTTTGGCTTCGGAAGATATTGGTCTTGGCTTCGGAAGATTTTACACTTAGAGTATTTTTCTAATGCATTGTGTAAAACTTCCGAAGCATTCTTCACTTCAGCACTTAGTGCATGTTTGCAGAGACACTTTGAGTGTTTTGGGTTGCATCAGACTTAAGGAAACCTTACAACATGGTTTGCCTAAAAAGGAATTTTTCTGTAAAGATAACTGTGTTGCTTGCCTGAAAGGGAAACAACACAGGTCTTCTCATAAATCCAAAGTTGTTAACTCTATCACCACTCCATTACACTTATTGCACATGGATCTATTTGGTCCCACAAGTATAATGAGCATTGGAAGGAAATCATATTGCCTTGTGGTAGTTGATGATTTTACTAGATTTACATGGGTATTCTTTTTAAGAACTAAAGATGAAACTGCTGAAACTTTAAAATCTTTTATTCTTAAAATAGAAAATCAAGTTGATCACAAGGTTAAAATAATTAGAAGTGATCAAGGGACTGAGTTTAAGAACTTTGTTCTTGACTCATTTTGTAACTCAAAAGGGATTGCCAGACAATACAGTGCTCCTAGAACTCCTCAACAAAATGGTGTTGCTGAGAGGAGAAATAGGACACTTATTGAGGCTGCTCGGACTATGTTAGCTGATTCAAAGCTGCCTCTAACATTCTGGGCAGAGGCAGTCAACACTGCATGCTATGTGCAGAACAGAGTTCTTGTAGTAAAGCCACATGGAAAGACCCCTTATGAGTTATGGAACAAGAGGCCACCGTTCATTGGCTTTCTAAGGTCCTTTGGCAGCAGGTGTACCATACTTAACACAAAAGACAATTTGGCAAAATTTGCTGAAAAGTCAGATGATGCTATCTTTGTTGGATATTCCTCCTATTCTAAGGCATACAGGGTTTATGATATTCCTCCTTTGTTGGACATGCCATAGCTCACATCCTTATACATTACAGAAAGGATAAAGTACATAAAGTGGAAAGTTACAGACTCAAGACCTCAATGTACAGTTACCAAAAGCATGGACCTTTTCACCAACTCATGTAAGTTGGTGACTTTACAGAGATGCAGCGGAAAAGGTGCTTTATGGAATAGTACATCAGATAAAGCATGTGTACTAAAAGTCTTCGAAAGAAATTTGTCTTCATAGGTTGAAGCTTCGGAAGGATTTGTCTCTGAGGCTTCGGAAGACTTCATGTTTGGCTTCGGAAGATATTGGTCTTGGCTTCGGAAGATTTTACACTTAGAGTATTTTTCTAATGCATTATGTAAAACTTCCGAAGCATTCTTCACTTCAGTACTTAGTGCATGTTTGCAGAGACACTTTGAGTGTTTTGGGTTGCATCAGACTTAAGGAAACCTTACAAACTCCCCCTAGGCTGATGCTACCAAAACACTTAGAAGATCTTCAGATGTTGGTAATCTTCAGTACAATCAAGACCATTCCTTTCTTCATTAGATGGTCAGGATCATCAAGACTCTCATAGTATCTTCTCATCTCAAAGAGATCATGCAGAGGTAAGTTGATTATGTCTTGCCAGGAGTAGACATTTTCAACACCTTGATCTTTGATAACATGCCATCTTCCTGGATTAGTAGAGTAAGTCCAGGACAAGATGGGTGTCTCAGTTGTTAGAGGAGCCACTTGCATAGGAGTTGATTGGGCTGCCTCATCATGCACTTCCTCAGGTTGATCTGATTCAACCTGAGGTGTAGAGGTAGATGACTTTGACTTCTTCTTCTTAGTCTTTGGTTTAGAAGCCATTCTCTTCTTCCTCTTAGATGACTTTAACTGAGAAGGCTGGTCTGCAGCACCATGTTGATCATCAGTGTCTTTCTCAGTTGGGTGTTCCTCCCTCACAGGTTCAGAAGGAGAAGGAGTTTGACCCTGCCTTGGATCAGAAGATGAAGCTTGCTGAGGCTCAGCTGGAGGTTCTGGTTGAGGTGTCTCTAGTTGTTCAAACTTGACCTCCACTTCAGGTGGGACTTGACTTGGAAGAGAGTGCAAGTCAATAAGTTCTCCACTTTTAATCTTCTGCTTGATCACCCTTATATGCTCATCCATTATGGATAGAGACATGGGGCCAAGTCTCCTTCCGGAGAATCCATATAGCTTCAAGAAGCTCACCATTCTTTGTCTGTCAGCAGACTTCTTTGCATTCTTTTGAATGATGGCCCTTGACTTTGCAGCTTCTTCCCTTAGCTTCCTTTTGGTTGTTTTTCTTTCTTTGACTAGCTCAAGCTCAAGTTGCTTTAGGTACTCGAACTCAATGAAGTCATAGGACAAGGGAAGAAGTGCATCTGCCTGATAGAAGCCTGTGGCACTCAGGTAGTTGATCATTTTGATCTTGTCCTCTTCTTTATCTACCTGAGGTTCTTGTGGAGCCACATCTTCCTGTGCAGGACTTTCTTGAACTGGAGAGAGAGTGGGAGCATGCTTGTAAAGTCTTTTCTGTCTCTTCTCCTCTTTGAATTGGAGAAGTAACCTTGCATCCTCTTTCTCCTTCATCTCTCTTGACACTTCCATGTCAGCCAGTTCATTTAACTCTTCTAAGGGGAGGGAGATGATTTCATCAATATCATAGTTCCTGGTCTGTAAGTAGGTAATCCTGACTGCCCTTAACTCATCATCCTGAGTATTTGGTCTGGGGGCAGCCCTTATTGCAGCTTGCATGAAGCTAGATGACCCAGTGGAACTTTCTCCCCTTAGTCTCCTTTTCCTCTCTCTCTCTCTTCCTCCTCAATTTCCTCAGGAGTCATTATCCTTTTCCCTTTGTCACCAACAGACCTTTATGACTCAGGGTGGATTGAGGCTTGACCTTCATTGCTTGGTGTAGCTTCCATGCTCTGGCCAGAGAGAGGCTGAGAAACACCTTCACCAGCAGGTGTCTCAGATGGAGTTTGGACCTCTGCAGCAGTTGTTGATGATGAGACAGGGGTCTCAGGTTCTGCCACTGGTCCTTCAGTCAAGGTTTCCCCTATGAAACTAATCTTAGGGTCCACCTCAACATCCAGTTGACCGATGACATTGCCTGATTGCCTAAGTCTCCTTCTTAGAGAGAACTCTGCAAGGATCCTGTCTTGGATTCTTTGAGCCAACCTGCCAGCTTGTCTTGAATTGCTTGGATTGACAAGTGGCATGTTGACTAAATCCAGTCTTTCATAGAAGCTCAGGCTTTGGAACTGAAAAACTTCTTGTTGGCCTTGAACTCTGTGAAGTATAAGGGCTCTTCTGTCATCATCATATCTCCACCTTATGATGTAGTTGCTAGTTCCTTGTGGTGGAGCTGAGACAGCCCTTGGTATACCTTCCTCAAAGAGACTCCTGATGATTGAGTCTATAGAGTCCACATTAATGTGAACTTGAGGAAGTTGCTGAGAATGCACAACAGCAAGTGAGGATGGTGAGTCCTCTATGTCCATTCTCTGTGAAGAACTCCCAGGTTCTGTGGTTGTAATAACTTTCTCCCCCTTTTTGGTAGCATCACCCACTTGCATAGGTGAGCTGGAGGATAAGTCAATCACTTCCACAGGTTCTTGTGTTCCTGGTTGAGCTCTTCTTAAAGGTCTCCCAGCTAGTTTTTCCTTCAGATATGAAATCTGAAGTTGCTGATCATTGACCCTGTTTTGTAAGGTAGTCACCTGAGATTCCAAGTGACTAACCTTAGAGACTAAATAGGTGCATGTTTTTGACAATTTCTGCACCTTTAGTCTCAAATTCCCCTCATCTTCATCAGAAGAATCATTGGGGGATGAGATGATTGGACCAAAGTCCTCTCTCTCACCATTAGCTTGAGTTTTTTGGCTGCTGGGTTTCCTCTGCTCACTGGCAGCCTCAGTTGAGATGCCAGTGGGCTGAGTTGCCATGGTAGAGGTCTTAATGATGTAATCACTTTCAAAAGTGAGAGCCTCTTCCATATGGACATCCTGAACATGTTCAGAAGTGTCCACCTCAGTAATAGGTGACTGATGTGGGATAGACTGAGGAGAGTCAGAGGTACTCATCTCTCTTTGAGTAGGGGAGGAGAAGAGAGACTCATGGTACTCACTGAATCCTAAGTCTTCATCAGTATAGAAGGATAGGTTGGGAATTGGTTGGTTGAGATCCAAAGGCTGGGGATGGTAGCTGTCCCCTGAAGGTTGTTCACTTGAGTGTTGAGACTCAGAGTGAAGGCTTAAGGCTGTTGGGCTAGTGAGCTCATCAGGGTGAGCATGAGGAACCTCAGCCCTGATAGGTGAAGTAATGGGAGTGGTTTGCTCCTCAGGAGAAGTGGGAGCTCTAGTGTCCACTTCTTCCTGTAAGGTTGAGTATATGGGGGCCTGCACAGACTCAATAGCCTGAGCAGGGGTTCGTTTGGATTTTCTTTGGTAGGTGAGGGTGATTTCTGGTCTTTTTAGTGGTAAGGATAAAAGAGGTGTGGGTTCAACACTAGCTTGTGTTGCTAGGTTGTCACCTTGAGCAATGAGCTCTAACATTTTTGGGACTAGGGCTGTTTCTACCCCTGAGAAGCCTACAGTTGGCTTCTTCATTATTTTAAAGATGTCGGGCTTCATCTGTCCCAATTTAAGAATATTACTTGTTTCCCTCAACTGTGAGCCCAGTTCACAGTTGAGAATGTGTTGAACATATCTAGGAAACATGTAATACTCTAAGGAGTCTAAGTTTGCAAGTAAATTAGTATAAACAAATTGTGAATACCTGAACTTGACCCCCTGAACCATTCATGAACTATAAAGGAGAGATCCTCAGGAATCTGGTCCCATCCACCATGCTTGTTTGATAAGCTGTGGATAACCACATGGAGCAGGTATTTCCACTGGGATGAGACCTTCCCTTTCCTGAAGGTCTTTACAGAGAAATCTCCTTCATAGCCCATCTGCTCAAAGGAATGATTAACAGCTTCCTTTGGGAAGGACACCTCACCTTCTTCATCATCCAGCTGTAAGTGTTGGTTAATGATGGCCGGAGTGATGAAGATTGTCCTCCCTTGCACTGTGGCAGACAGTGCCTTCTCCCCATCCATAATGACCTCTTGGCAGGTCTTCCAGAATTCAAGCAAGTGATCCTCATATAGAGTAGGATCAATGGTCAGGGAGGTGAAATAGTTGGATAGAGTCAAGAATTGGCAAATCTCTGAGAAACTTGCATCTTTCTCAGAGCTTAACAGAGCAACTTGATTATGTTGCCTGTGAAGTTGCATGGAGAAATCTGGGTTGTTTCTGCGGTTAAGGTTGGCCATTTCAGAAGCTTAAGGGTGAGAAAGGTAGAAAGCAAAGGCGGTTTAGAGAATTAGGTTAGAGGAATAGTGGAATTGAGGAAGATAGTGGGAAAGAGGGGGAACCGTTGGGTATTTATGTGAAAAGGGATTTGAACCAAAGTTAATGAAAGAGGATAAACTTTGAAATCCGGAAGTCGGTCCCACCTCTGAAAAAGTAGTTTACTTTTGCTCAAAAAGTAGTTTTCTTGGAATTCGAAAAGCTTCCGAAGGTAATTTGTCTTCGGAAGTTTTGATTGAAAAAGCTTCCGAAGCTAAAATGGCTTCGGAAGATTTTCCTGAGAGTCTTGAAAATTTATGCTTCGGAAGAGAAATAAACCCTTGGATGCTTTGTTTATGAATAAACAAAGCTTCCGAAGATTAATTTTGCTTCGGAAGGAAAAAGTCCTTAAAAATGAATAAGTGTCTGAGTTAAGAATTTTAAGCTTCGGAAGATGAATTTGACTTCTTCCGAAGGTAAATTCTCTTAGACAGTTATTTATTTTGAAGACATGTTTTTCTTCCGAAGATAAAACTTTATCTTCCGAAGTATCAGAAAATTTTCAAGAATCTAAGGAAAGTCTTCAAAAAGAATTTTACATCCAAAGAAAACATGAGCTTATGAAATTGATGAACTAGACAACTTAGGACACACATATTTTAAGAAGAAATAATTAGAATTAGTTTTAAGAAAAAGTCTACTCAAAGTTAATCATCCCAATAGCTGATATCAGATACTTAAATCTCTGTTCATCAAAAGCTTTTGTGAACAGATCAGCATATTGTTCATCTGTATGAACTTTGACTAGTTTAATTAATCCCTTTTCATAGTTATCTCTTATTAAATGATACCTGATGTTGATGTGTTTGGTCCTTGAGTGCTGCACAGGGTTCTCAGTGATAGAGATAGCACTATTGTTGTCTATGTGGATAGGAGTCTCTTTGAAGTTAAATCCATAGTCCAGCATCTGATTTTGAATCCAAAGCACTTGAGCACAGCAGCTTGCAGCAGCAATGTATTCAGCCTCAGCAGTTGATGCAGACACACAGGATTGTTTCTTGCATTGCCATGAGACAACCCTTCCACCAAGGAATTGACATCCCCCAGATGTAGACTTTGCAGTCATGTTGCAACCACCATAATCACTATCTGTATAGGCATACAGATTGAAATTATGATTCTTTGGATACCATAGACCAAGTGTTGAAGCACCTTTGAGGTATCTCAAATCCTTTTCACAGTGATTAAGTGAGACATCTTAGGGTTGCTTGATATCTTGCACAAATACATGTAGCAAACATGATATCAGGCCTGCTAGCTGTAAGATACATAAGAGACCCAATCATAGCCCTGTATAAGTGTTCATCTACACACTCCCCCTCAAGATCAGGTCCAAGGAGTGGTTTCTGGCTATGGGTGTCTTAGCAATCTTACAATCAGTCATATTGAACCTCTTGAGTATGTCTTGAACATACTTTGACTGACTTATGAAGATGCCATCTTCAACCTGCTTCACTTGAATTCCCAGAAAGAAGTTGAGTTCTCCCATTGACTCATTTCAAATCTGTCTTCATCAGCTTCTCAAAGTCTTTGCAGAGCTTTGGATTAGTTGAACCAAAGATGATGTCATCTACATATACTTGAACTAGCAATAAGTCATTTCCCTGTCCTTTGATGAAGAGAGTTCCATCTATAGTACCTCTTCTGTATCCATGCTTACAAAGATACTCAGATAGTGTCTCATACCACTTCTGGGTGCCTGATGCAGCCCATAAAGAGCTTTGTCAAGCTTGCAGACATAATCAGGATGATCAGGGTCTACAAAACCAGGTGGCTGTTTGACATAAACCTCTTCATCAATCACTCCATATAAGAAAGCACACTTTACATCAAGTTGGTAGACCTTGAAGTTCTTGGATGCAGCAAATGCCAGGAATATCCTAACAGCTTCTAGTCTTGCTACAGGAGCAAAGACATCAGTGTAGTCAATCCCTTCTTCTTGTGTGTATCCTTGAACAACTAGTCTTGCCTTATTCTTGATGATGATTCCTCTATCATCCTTCTTATTCCTAAAAACCCATTTGGTTCCAATGATAGTCTTCCCATGAGGAAGAGGACAAAGGTTCCAAACTTTCTGCCTTTTGAATTGAAGCAGCTCTTGTTGCATAGCTTCAACCCAACTTCCATCCTTTAGAGCTTCATCAACTTTCTTTGGCTCTATCTGAGATAAGAAACAAGAGTGAAGACAAACATTTGCTTCATGGTTTGTCCTCTTGTTCTTACCCTGTGACAACACCCAATGATGTTTGGTGGTGGGAGTGAGAACTTTTGAATCCTTCCTGAGGGATCACAGCAAGTTGTTGAGAAAGATCCAAATTGAGAAATTTAGATCTGGTCTGGAAGATTCACCCTCCACATTATCACACTTATCAAGATTAACTTGATCCAATGAGTGTGTGACATCATTGATGTTGTCATCTATGGTATGGTTATTAGCATCAAGAAATCCTGATCACTATCACCATCACCATTGTTGTCTTCTACAATGAGGTGCTTTATCTGTAGTGGTTGAGAGGCTCTGAGCTGGAATTTGAAGGCATCAGATGTATCAGCTGAATTTGTCATTGTTGTGTGCTGATAGAAACTCATTTGCTGAAGTAGTTCCAACTGGGAGCTGAAGATGTATGAGTGAAGGTCTTCCGCTCAAATCTTGGATCAGGATCACTTTTGTATTTAAATTTTGGCAGATCTAAAACATGCTCACAAGATTTGTTAAAACAGTTGGTAATAAATCAAGATCAAACTAGCCAATCGGACCAGAACCAGCCAACAGGGTGTGTTGCTCATTGAAAGTCACATTGGCTGACTCCTCAACAATTCTAGTTCTGAGATTGTATACTCTATAAGCTTTAGCTTGGGAAGAGTATCCAATGAAGTGTCCATCATCTGATTTCTCAGCAAACTTGGCAATTTGATCTTTGGTATTCAAGATGGTGCAGGGACATCCAAATGACCTGAGAAAACCAATGAAAGGTTTCCTCTTGTGCCAAAGTTCATAAGGAGTCTTACCATGTGTCTTAACTACTAAAACTCTGTTTTGCACATAGCAAGCAGTATTAACTGCCTCTGCCCAGAAGGTGATAGGCAGTTTAGAGTCAGACAACATAGTTCTTGCAGCTTCAATAAGTGTCCTGTTTCTCCTCTCAGCAACTCCGTTTTGCTGAGGAGTCCTGGGAGCACTATATTGTCTTGTAATACCTTTTTCATCACAAAATGTATCAAGGATTTGGTTCTTGAATTCAGTTCCTTGATCACATCTTATGGTTTTGACCTTGTGATCACATTGATTCTCAACTTTTAAGATGAAATTCTTCAGAATCTCAGGGGTTTCATCCTTAGTTCTAAGGAAGAAAACCCAAGTGAATCTTGTAAAATCATCTGTGATCACCAAACAGTAAGAGGTCCTTCCTAAACTCATTACACTGGTGGGGCCAAAGAGATCCATATGTAACAAGTGTAGGGGAGTAGTGATGGAGTTCTTTTCCTTAGGCTTGTGAGATACCTTGTGTTGCTTCCCTTTCAGGCATGCAACACAATGATCATCACTTGTAAACTCTTTCTTTGGCATTCCAGTTACCAGATCATGTTTAATTAACTTATTCATGTTCTTAAAGTTTACATGGCACATTCTTTTATGCCATAGGAAAGACTCATCACTATTTGCTTTAGATAGAAAGCATGAAACTTCTCCAGAGGGAGATGTTTCTTGCAAATCCATCTTGTACATGTTCCCTTTCTGGGGGCTCTGAGCAGGATATGCTCATGAGGAATGACCACTCCAGGTTGAGAACAATGCACTCATGCTCAGTAAAGAGCATGTTATGACTCTGATCACAAAATTGGGATACACTCAGAAGATTGTACCCAAGCTCCTTAACAAAGTTTACCTTCTCAATGCTGAGCTTACCATTTGTGACCTTGCCCCTTCCAGAAATGTAACCACCTTCATCTCCTCCAAAAGCAACTGGTCCTCCATCAATTCTCTCAAAATTATGGAGTAGAGACCTATTGCCTGTCATGTGCCTGGAACAGCCACTGTCAATTATCCAGACATTCTGTTTGTCCTGCACAAAGAAGATGATTAGTTACATTTGGAAACCCAAGCCTTACTTGTCTTGGGCTCACTAAGTGTAATAGAAGGTAATGCAACAGTAATAGATCCTATGGTTGTACTATGGGGATCTTCAGCTGTTGTTGATGGAGAAACCTCAGTCATTTGGTCTTTCTTAGACTTCCACACCACCTTTGGAGTCTTGGACTTGACCTTCAAAACCTTAGAAGCTTTTGGAACTTCACAAGTTTTGATGACTGAACCTTCGGAAGAGTCTACAGTCACTGCAGCAGACTTCAGTGCTTCGGAAGAACTCCTTTCTTCCGAGACCAATTTTGCTTCCGAAGGTAATTTTCCATTTACCTTCTTCTTTGATTTGGAGCTTCCGAAGGAAACAGACTTTCCTTCCGAAGCTTGAGACTTCTTGAAATCTTTGAAGTCTTTGTATTGGTCATGTGGACAGTACTTTTAGGATTGTATGGGCAATCCTTAGCAATGTGAGAAGTACTTTCACACATGACACATAACATTTTCTTCTTCAAAGGAGTCTCCTTTTGAGAGCAAGACTGGCTTTGGTCACATCCCTTCTCCACCTTCATCTTGGTAGATGCTGAGACAGTTCTTTTGGGCTGTGAACTGTTCTTGGAGTTTGATGGTCCAGGCTGTGCAGCAGTGGTACACAGCAGCTCAGTCTTCTTCTTTGCACTGAGATGATTTGAACAAGAACCAGGACTCTTAGCTGAGGAGTCTTGGTTGATGTCTTCAGTCCTTACTACTTTGAAACCTGCAGAGATAAAAACTTGTTTCTGCTTAGCATCAAAAGTAGCCTTGATTTCTTGAGCCTTCTTTGCTTTCCTCTTGCTCTTTCTGATCAAGTTCTTTCTCTTGGACTTGGTCATCACAGTTGATTTCTTCTCCTCAGAAGGATAGTGGCCCTTGGAAGAATCCTCTTCTTCACTCTTCTCAGAGGAATTCTTCACTATCACTTCTTCATCATCCTCACTTATAGGATCTATGAGAGGAAGCTCATCTTCACAAGTTCCACACCTAGGAGATCTTACAGACAAGATTGTGTGTGGAGGAGCTATCTCATTTGATCCCAGTCCCTGTCTATTTTGATAACAACTTTGTTGTGCAGGGATGAGGATATCATGTTCTTGAAGGTCTCTTCTTCAAGAACACTTTTCTCTGCCTTGGCTTTGCTGATCACAAGCTCAGCCTGGCACTCAGTCAACTTAGTTATGAGATCTTTGATCTGAGTTCTAAAATCTGTATGTTCATGTTTTAGTACTGAAATGGTTTTCTCCAAGTCCTCTATCTTTAACTTGTAATCATTTTCAGACTTTCTAAAATCAGATTTTAATATGTTTAATGACTCAAGATCAGATCTCATCTCTAAGTTGTAGGACCTGTATCTATTTACTTTAGCAATGCATTCAGGAGTACAGAGATGTTCCAATACCTTGGCTTCATCATGGTCAGCCATCAGTGCTTGGTTTGGAGAAGCATCTTCCACCTGAAAGCTCCAGTCAAAGCCTCCCTCTTCAACAGCAACAGCAGCATGTTGCTTTGGCTTCTCAGTCTGAGGGGCTTTGTCAGTGTAGTTTGGTCTGGGTTGTGTTTGGCCCCCATTTGCTTTAGGTGCCTTACACTCCCTAGCAAAGTGGCCCATAAGGTTACAGTTGTAACACTTAACTTTGCTTTTATCCAGCCCAAACTTACCACTGGTAGCATTGCTTGGAAATCTTCTTCCTGTCCTCTTGTAGAACTTCTTGGCTCTGTGAGTGAGGAGAGCCATCTGCTGAACTATCTCCATGTATTCCAGGTCATCTGGATGGATACAGTCTAGGTCTTCAAGAGTGAAGAGATAATTCCCACAGCTTTCATCAGTAGACACAAAGGCTTGAGAAGAACTTGTCTCTTGGAATGGGCTTCCTTGAGTAAAGTTCTCCCTTGGTGTCTCCGGGAAGGTGATGAAAGGACCCTTTTGTGAGTTTTCAGGGTAGCATATGAGATGATGTTGGGGTTCTATGCTGTCCCTTTCAACCACATGAAGGACTGAACCCATTTGATTGTTGGAGTTGCCAGATGAACCTTGCATGTTCATCTCCATCTGGTATCCACAGAGAATCCCATACAACTCTGTCAGAGTAAGAGTTTTAAGGTTCTCAGTCCTCTTGATCACCACACAATAGTGTGTCCATTGCCTAGGAAGTGAGGACATGAACTTCCTTACAATGTCCCTGTTCTCAAGAGGAACTCCTCCATCCACTAGGGTATCCACAATCTCAACATACCTGAAGTATTGTTGAGTCATGGTTTCACCTGCTTTGAAGGTGAAATTCTCAAACTGCTGCTTCAGAAGATCCTTCTTGTTCTCCTTGGCTTCAGAGGAGCCTTCATACATCAGCTTCAGTGCATCCCACAACTGTTTAGCTGTTTTGCACTTCTTAAAGCCTCTGTATACAGAGTTTGGGAGAGCAGTCTGAAGAGCAGTCATGGCCTTCCTATCAATCTCAACTCTTTTTCTATCTTCATCTGAGTAGTTGGCCACATCTTTTGGAATCATACCAGCACCAGTAGCAGAGGGGGTGCTGGGTATGAAAGGTCCATTCTCAACAGATTCCCACATTCTTGAATCAAGAGACTTGATGGAACCTTCCATTCTCATGCACCAGGTGTCAAAATCATCAAGAGTGATCAGTGGGGATTTGTTCATGGTTCCAATCTCCATATCAGTCTTTGAGATGGAAGCCATTTGAAAAGTTTAGTTTTTGTGTGTGTGAGGGATCTTAAGATGGTTAGATCTTATATCAAGAGCCTGGAATGCTCTAATACCAATTGCAGGACCGTTTAAGGGCTTAAACACAATTACAACACAACAACACAATGAGGAGATTAACTAAACTTTAATCAAACAGTGAACTGGGTTAACCAAAGTGATACAAAGAACACAAGTAAAGCAAGAGACAGAACACAAGAGTATGGGTTTCAAGGAGGCAGTATATTGCTTTCTCAAGTTCTTTTACAAGTGTTACAAAGCATAAAGAAAGATACAAGAACTTGGAATACTTATACTACAACCTACAGCCGGCTATACTTTGAAAGCCAGCTGGATACAATTGACTAGACACTAACAAAATCAATTGTAGGATCAAAAGGCATATCTGCCTTTTTGACCTTGTGACTATGACATGCCATAGCTCACATCCTTATACATTACAAAAAGGATAAAGTACATAAAGTGGAAAGTTACAGACTCAAGACCTCAATGTACAGTTACCAAAAGCATGGACCTTTTCACCAACTCATGTAAGTTGGTGACTTTACAGAGATGCAGCGGAATAGGTGCTTTATGGAACAGTACATCAGATAAAGCATGTGTACTAAAAGTCTTCGGAAGAAATCTGTCTTCATAGGTTGAAGCTTCGGAAGACTTTGTCTCTGAGGCTTCGGAAGACTTCATGTTTGGCTTTGGAAGATATTGGTCTTGGCTTCGGAAGATTTTACACTTAGAGTATTTTTCTAATGCATTGTGTAAAACTTCCGAAGCATTCTTCACTTCAGCACTTAGTGCATGTTTACAGAGACACTTTGAGTGTTTTGGGTTGCATCAGACTTAAGGAAACCTTACAACATGGTTTGCCTAAAAAGGAATTTTTCTGTAAAGATAACTGTGTTGCTTGCCTGAAAGGGAAACAACACAAGTCTTCTCATAAATCCAAAGTTTTTAACTCTATCACCACTCCATTACACTTATTGCACATGGATCTATTTGGTCCCACAAGTATAATGAGCATTGGAAGGAAATCATATTGCCTTGTGGTAGTTGATGATTTTACTAGATTTACGTGGGTATTCTTTTTAAGAACTAAAGATGAAACTGCTGAAACTTTAAAATCTTTTATTCTTAAAATAGAAAATCAAGTTGATCACAAGGTTAATAATTAGAAGTGATCAAGGGACTGAGTTTAAGAACTTTGTTCTTGACTCATTTTGTAACTCAAAAGGGATTGCCAGACAATACAGTGCTCCTAGAACTCCTTAACAAAATGGTGTTGCTGAGAGGAGAAATAGGACACTTATTGAGGCTGCTCGGACTATGTTAGCTGATTCAAAGCTGCCTCTAACATTCTGGGCAGAGGCAGTCAACACTGCACGCTATGTGCAGAACAGAGTTCTTGTAGTAAAGCCACATGGAAAGACCCCTTATGAGTTATGGAACAAGAGGCCACCGTTCATTGGCTTTCTAAGGTCCTTTGGCAGCAGGTGTACCATACTTAACACAAAAGACAATTTGGCAAAATTTGCTGAAAAGTCAGATGATGCTATCTTTGTTGGATATTCCTCCTATTCTAAGGCATACAGGGTTTATAATATTAAAAACTAACAATTTGAGGAATCCTCCAACATTGTAGTTAATGAGCACACTCCTTGTGTTAGGGGGAATGGCCCTGATCATATCTTTGATTTAGAATTGTTTCCAAACTATTCTAAACCATCTTGTGAGAATGTTTCAGCTGGAACAGGTGCTCAAAGCAATTCTGATGAAGATCAACTGTTGAGCTTCCCAGACCTACTCCAAGTTCTCCAAGAACTACAACAAATCAAGTTCCCAGTATTGAAAGATCTGACAGCATAACCATTTCAAGAAATAGTGGAACTTCAACAAGGGATTCACCCGATGATTCTCAAATCTCCTCAGGTGATCCTGCGCAACACCAAGCTGATGGAAGCAGCATTTTGAAGGAACATGCAAGTGTTAATGATGCTTCACAGCAAAGAAATGATGATGTTTCTCTTTCATTCAATCAGTCCTCATTGAATGAGATTGAAATAACAGCTGGACCAAGTATTCAAGCCCCTGAGCAAAATATGTCCAACCTGGATTTATCTTTGCAACTGGAGGTGATTCCAAGACTTAGAATTCACAATACTCATCCAGCTGAAAACATCATAGGGGAAGTCTCTGAGGGTGTGAGAACAAGAGGACAAACTCATAATGGGAATGTCTGCTTGTACTCATGCTTCTTATCCCAAATGGAACCCAAGAAGGTGGAAGATGCCTTGAAAGATAGTAGCTGGGTTGAATCAATGCAAGAGGAGTTGCTTCAATTCAAAAGACAAAAGGTTTGGAACTTATGTCCGCTACCATCTGGTCAAGTACCTATAGGCACCAAATGGGTATTCAGGAACAAGAACAAAAGAGATGATAGAGGATTGATCATCAAGAACAAGGCAAGACTGGTGGTTCAAGGATACACTCAAGAGGAAGGAATCGATTATACTGATGTCTTTGCACCTGTTGCGAGACTTGAGGCAGTTAGGATCTTCCTTGCTTATGCTGCATCCAAGAATTTCACTGTCTACCAGCTTGATGTCAAGTGTGCCTTTCTATATGGGGATATAGATAGGGAAGTCTACGTATGCCAGCCTCCAGGATTTGAAGACCCACAGCATCCAAACTATGTGTGCAAGTTGGATAAAGCTCTATATGGGCTGCACCAAGCACCTAGGCTGTGGTATGAGACATTGTCTCAATTTCTCCTGAAGAATGGTTATACTAGAGGTACCATTGATAAGACTCTCTTCATTAGAAAGTCTGGGAAAGACATTTTGCTAGTTCAAGTCTATGTTGATGACATCATATTTGGTTCCTCAAATGACCAAATGTGCAAAGACTTTGAGAGCATTATGAAGAAGAAGTTCGAGATGAGTTCTATGGGAAAAATGGACTTTTTCCTTGGAATTCAGGTAAAGCAACTGAAGGAAGGTTTCTTCATCAATCAATCTAAGTATGTCAATGATATCTTAGAGAGATTTGATATGAAGGATTGTAAAGCAGCAAAGACACCCATACCCAGAAACCATGATTTATGCCCTGATTCTGAGGGGGAGGATACTGATCAACATCAGTATAGAGCAATCATTGGTTCTCTGATGTATCTCACAGCAAGTAGACCTGATATCATGTTTGCAACTTGCATCTGTGCAAGATATCAGGCTGCTCCAAAGGGGTCTCACTAATTGCTGTCAAGAGAATCCTCAGATACCTCAAAGGAGCACCTAAGTTAGGTCTCTGGTATCCAAGAAATAGTGATTTTAATCTCTATGGTTACTCTGATAGTGATTATGGTGGCTGCAATATCAACAAGAAATCAACATCAGGTGGATGTCAATTTCTTGGTGGAAGGATCATCTCATGGCAATGCAAAAAGCAATCCTGTGTCTCTACATCAACTGCTGAAGCTGAATACATTGCTGCTGCAAGTTGCTGTGCTCAGCTGCTGTGGATTCAAAACCAGATGATTGACTATGGATTCAACTTCATGAGCACTCCTATCCACATTGACAACAACAGTGCTATATCCATTACTAAAATCCAGTAAAGCACTCCAAGACAAAGCACATTGATATCAGGTATCATTTCATTAGAGATATTCATGAGAAAAATCTTATCAAACTAATCAAAGTTGATTCAAATGAACAATATGCTGATTTGTTCACCAAAGCATTTGATGAACATAGATTTAAATATCTCATTACAGCTATTGGGATGATAAACATTGATTAGTTTATCTCAATTGAAAACCTTTTTAATGTGTAAAGTCTTATGTCAAAACAATCTAAGCCCTGTTACAAAAGATCTTTTCTTAAATTTATCTAAGTATAAGTTCTTCCGAAGAGAAATTAACCTTCGGAAGATATCTAGCATATCTTCCGAAGCAAATTTCTCACAGGATAATTTTCTTCTCGGAAGAGTGTTAAGTCTAGGAAGAAGCGATTGAGTTCAACTCAGATCTACTTCCGAAGCACTTAACACACTCCATCTGAATGCAACATATACTCTCGGAAGTAAGCAATTTACCTTCGGAAGTAAATTTGCCTTCGGAAGAACATTACCTTCGGAAATACATTATACTCGGAAGAAAGATTTTACTGTGTAACGGAAATCTTTTGGGCCCCACACTGTAAAAAGTAAAGATTTTGTTAATGATGTCGGATTATTTAAATGGTCTAACCTTACCGCCCATGTCACATCATCCACTGAACCCTCACATCATCTTATCCAAACCACCCTTTAAACCGCCATTTCACCCATTTAAATACTTCCGGTTAATCACTTACACTCTTTTTACCCAATTCACTGCCCTAAAAGCTTTCTTCTTCTCCACTTTACCTTACTCAGAACTATTCTACTGTTATCTTTCTCAAATGGCCTTAAACCCTCAGCACAACCAGGTCGCACTCCTTGACTCTTCAAGGGATGATGACTTCTCTGATATCATTTCTTTCTTAGCCCAATCTTCATACTACACTGCCTTGACCGTAAACCCTACCATCTACTCCAACCAAATGTCCGAATTTTGGGCAAATGGTCGGATTGAAACCCTAAACGGGGTTCGTGCTATTAGGTCAAGCATTTGTGGCCAAGAGTTGGTCATCACTGAACAGATCATCAGGGAGCATCTCGAGCTCCATGATGAGGGCACTCCGACGGAATCCCCCAAATCTGAGTTAGATAGTTCTTATCTCCAAATGGGATACGGTGGAGATGTAAGCAGGTCAACGGTCTACAAATTCAACTTCTCCTACAAGTGGAAGTTCCTGCTGCATGTGGTTCTTCACTATCTATCTAACAAATCCGGGGGATGGGATCAAATCCCTTATGAACTCGGGTGCTTAGTTCACGGGTTGGTACAAAGCCTCCGCTTCAACTATTCAAGGTTTGTGCTGACTAACCTTATGGGAAATCTGCAAAGGGACACATTCTTTATGTATCCCAGATTTCTCCAGCACATAATCAACTGCGAGCTAGATCAGAGTAAGCTTGTCTGTGCAGCTGCTCTGTCTGCTCCCCAAATGAGGCCGACCATCTTCAAAATCTTGAAGAGAGTGTCTACCAACTACACTGGAAGAGATACCGCACTACTTCCAGGTATGATTGAGCCAATGGCTCCTGGTGACATCCCTGTTCACCCCACAGGTGATGAACCCACACCAGCAACTACCCTCACCATCCCAAATCTACCTTCTCCACCCATTACTGTCACCTACCAGAGACGTACCAAACGAACCCTTGTTCAATCTACTCTGGTTGAACAAGCCCCTCCTCTTCAAACCAAAAAGGCTAGAGTTGAACAAAGGGCTCCCACTCAGCCAGAGGTCCACCCATCCTTCACTATTGACCTTAATATGGGTCTTGAGTCTCCTCAGTCTCAGACCCATGAGCCCAAAACCCCAGCTGATAACCCTCAGGATGAGTCTCTATACTCCCCTGAGCAGCCACACAGGGACAGCTCAATGCCTTTTGACATTGATCAAAGTCCCGGGTCCTTAGGTCTTCACTCCTTTTCTTTCACCGACCTATTGACCAGAGCTGATGAAGAGATTATGTCTCTTAAAGGCGATGAAGTTGATCCACTACACCCTCTCAAGGATCAACAGAGCCTAGAGAGACCCCTTATCTCTAGCCCACACCAGCAAAGCCCTACTGAGGTGAGTCCCACTGATGTGGAGGGGACTCATGTAGATTCAGCTGCCACTACTGAAGAAGCCTCAATGGATCCTCAGGACAGTGGTAACAACAGTGAGACTGAATCTACGGCAACCATGCCCTTTGATGCCTCTGAAAGAGACATCATTGTGCAAGGGAAACCAGGGTGCCAAGAAACCACATCTGGTGGTGAGGATGAACATACCAGGTATGTTACCTCATCTCCCCGTGATTCTTCAAAAGAAGATGAGGGAAGTATGCAACTCACCATTCGAGACCTACTTTCTAAAGTCTCAAACCTTGAATCAAAGGTTAAGACTTTAGAGGATAGGTCTGCCACTCAGCAACTTGAGATTGAAACTCTCAAGGCAAAACTAGCTGAGAAACAGATTGAGAGATCTGTTAGGCATGTACCAGTTCAGGTCTCCTTGACCTCTTCCTCTAGCTCATCTAGCTCTCAAGATGATGCTACCAAAAAGAGGGAGAGTGTTGAGAGACAAAGCCAAAGACAGGAAACCCAAGGTCAAGCTCTTACTTCTTTGAGCTCAAGATATCCAATACAACAAGCCGCCATCTTCCCTGAGCCTCCTCCAGTTGTCTTTCAAGTGGACCAAAGGATGCTCCAGGATCTAAATAGGTTCTTCAACAAGTTCCTTTTAGAATCCCTCATAGAACAGCCTAGTCCAGATATGTCTGTGATTTACTTTGGAGCTCAAGAGCTTCAGAGGTTGAATGCACCTCCTACCACTGTTGAGGAAGTTGGTCAACCTAAGGCCCAAGTGGAACCTGAGACTGATTTCGAAGGGGAAACTAGGACTGATGGCCCAGCAACTAAAATAGTTGGGACAGAAGGTGTATTTCACAGACTTCCAAAGCACAATTCAAAGCCTCGGAAGAACAAGCTCAAACTTCCGAAGCTGAGATTGCTGCTGCGGAAGGACTATTTTCTCTTTCCGATGATCTAATAGTCACAGATGCAATTTTGGAACTTGCATCTGAGGTTAATAGGGAGGACTTTCTCAGCCAACCATTGGCTCTAACATCTGCACTGACTCCAGCTCCTACCTCTACCACCCAACCTGGATCTTCTATCCAAGAACCCCCAAAGTCCAGCACTTCCGAAGACATAAAAGGCAAGAGGAAGATGACTTCGGAAGAGCTTCTGGAAGAAGAAAGGTTGGAAAAGCTCAAAAGGAAAGGTAGACTACCAACTGGGAAACTGTTAGCTGCAAGTACCAAAGCAGCTGCAGCCAACCAGGAGGCAGTCAACAATCGAAGAAGGGTAGAGGTAATAGATAGACTTGTCAGTCTAGGGGCTGCTTCGGAAGATGTACTCCTGCTACCATTAGAGGAGCTGATAGAGCTGGAAAAGGCAACCTTGCTGCAAAAACAGCAAAAAGAAGAGGCTGCAAGGTTGGCCTTAGAAGAAGAAAGGCAGAGAAAGGAAAGGGAAGCTGATCTACAGCTCAGGAGAGAAAGGATCACTTTCCTACTCTCCAGAGGATTCTCTCAAGAGGAGTTGTCTCCACACAATAGTGATACGATCTTGTGGCTCTTCAACAAAGAGCAAGATCAAATGGAGAAGGAGAGAAAGAGAGCTGCAAGGGAGAAGCTGGTGGAGAAGAGAAAGAAAGAAGAAGAAGCTGGACTGTCTGCCGCCAAGAAGATAGGTGAGAAAGCTTGGATGAAGAATTATCTTAAAGCACGGCTTCTCTGGCAGGCAGGTGGGTCCCATGTCTGAGAAGACTCTCCAACGACATGTCAGTGACATCAAGGCTGACATTTGTGCGGGGAGAAGAAAAGAGATGTATAGATGGGGACAGGGGATGACCTTCAAAGCAACCTCTCAACCCAAAATCCAAACCCAACCTCAACCTGAACCTATACCCTTTCCCTTCCCAATCAAAACTGAACCCACTTCTGAACCTTTCACCCTGAACCTACACCATCACACCTACCAACCTCTTCAGCTCAACCACCTAAACTACCCATCATCCAACCCAAAACCTTAGCCAGAACCCAAACTCCTAAACCTACCCAACAACCAATCAAACCATCCCCTCAGCCTTCCAAACATCTCTCTATGGAGGAATTCAAGGCGATCAAAACTAAGCTCATCAACTGTACAACTCTGAGCGACATCTCCTGTGAGGAGGATTCAGTCAACTTGACTTATGTTGATGGATGTTCCCTCACAAGAGATGAGTTTCTTGATTTGCCCAGAGGAACTTTGGACCAAGCTGCAAAACTCCTTGGCCTCAATTCAGATACATTGAATGAGGAAAAAAAGAAGCTGAGGAGAAAGCTGGTGACTCTACTGGATACAAAGAAAGGAGCTAGGGTACCAAGACAATCTCTTGTACCCAGAAAGAAGATAATCCAGTGGAGGTTCGAAGACTCTTCTCACAACTTTGTTGTTGAGAGAGAAAATGGAGAGCTTAACAGACTGAGTGCCTCATCTCTGCTACACTTAAGCAGATTTGATATTGCTGAGTTAGGAGAGAAGCCATTCTCCAACCCTTCAAACTCCGATGTAGCTGCCCACATCAGAAATCATCTAGGCAGCCTTCATATGGCCGAGCTTACTGTTAGAAGCAAGGTCGAAGAGGAGTTGAAACTGAGAGAGGAGGAGGAAAGGAAAGGATCAGCAACCAAAGGCAAAGCCTTTCTTCAAATGGTTGAAGGTCCTGAACTTGAGCCCATAGTTAGATGGGAGTATGACTATAACTCCCGTCAACTAACTCTCTTCAGGTGGTCACAACAAAGGGTACATGTCATTCAAAGTGATAGACTGGATCTCCTATCCACAAATGACTTGTACAAGCTTCTCAGCACTACTTCCGAGAAGAACAGAGAGACAGAAAAATATCTTTTGTCCCTGGTGCTGAAAGCTTTGAGAAGCAGAAATAAGTGAAGTTTTGGTAGCATCAGCCTAGGGGGAGTTTGTTGGATCTAGAGAGGCTGTTGCAACCAAAACTAAGTCACTTAGAAGATTTTGAGTACAACATACAAAGGACTTCCGAAGCCAAGTGTGGAACTTCCGAAGGAAGAAGGAGCTCTTCCGAAGTCTAAGTGTAAAATACACTTCCGAAGGAAAAACTCCAACTTCCGAAGACAAAGAAGCTACTTCCGAAGATCAAGACTTAAAGACAAAGTTCTGAAGTCAACTTCCAAAGTATAAAGAAGTCCTCAAAGCCTCGGAAGCATAGAAGCATCTTCCGAAGTATAAGTGGCTTCGGAAGAACATGTTCTTCCGAAGCCAGTTAACCTTCGGAAGACACTTCTATTATCCAGTAGACATAAGTATGGTCTGTCTGACACTCCGCTGCAAATCTCTGAGATACTACATGGCGTTTTCTCAAAAGCCATGTAGTTGACCATACTTTAATCTACTGTTTACCTTTTTATGTAAAGTACAGTTGCCATCTTTAGTTGGTGACAAAAGGTAAGTCATGGACATGTCATGACTACCATATCTTAGATAATACTTTATCTAAGATACCTTAACTATAGCATTGTAGTATATGCTTTAGTTGTAGGTTTCCAGCTGGTATCAAGTATAACCGGCTGTAGGATCTAGTATATATAGTTTCTCATTGTAACTCTTGTTTCAAGCTTGTAAGTGTCTTGTAATCTTGAGTTGAGAAGTAATATATACAAGTACCTTGAAAATACTTCTGCTTGTTCCTTTGATTACTTATTATATTATTATCAACTCTTGTTAAAGGCATTGCTTCATCTCATTTGAGTGATATTATAAGTGAGTTTGAGAGAATCACAAGTGTTTAAGTGACAAAACCCGATCCTGCAGTCTGTATATATAATAAAATAAGGGCAATTATTGAGGAATATATTTGATGTGTCTGTATATGCCTGTATATATGTGTATATACATAAGTATATGTATAGATTGAAGGGTTGAGTGAAGTAAAAGAGGGTTTAATTAGCAAAGGGATAAGATTGGTGAAGTTAAATCTTGAGTGTAAGGTGGGTCAATTGCTGTCAAGTATATGTTGCTTATATGATTTTCTTGAAATATGCATGTATATATGTGTATATACATAAGTATATTTTGCTTATATGATTTTCTTGAAATCACTTTTGATATTAGTTCTTGATCTAGGCATGACAGAAAAAAAATCTAGAGTTAATTGGAAGTCGGATTGTGTCGAAAAAACATTTCTCAAAGCATGTATACATGTATAAGATTATTTTCTGTTTAGTAGCTTGATTATATCTATAAAAAATTTTCAAACAGTTAAACAAGTTTGTGAAAAAGTTGAGAAATACGCCCCTTCCTTACCCTAATCTTTGTACAAAACTGTTTAAGGGGGTGACCGCGACTGGCATTCATAGTTAGGGGCCATCTTAAACACTTTCTCATCCAGCTGAAGGATTCTCTAACCATGAGTTGGATGATGTTCAGTGCACTCAGATGGAAACAGAGCCCCCACCTGTAAGTGAAGAATCCTATGGTCGATCAAAACCAAAGGCAAGTACTAAAACTAGCAAAGAAGTTCGTAGAAAAATAATAGATGACGACTTAAGAGAAGTTGGTAATGAAATTATCAATGTTGCAAAGATATTGGTGGAAAAAAATAATATTGACAATGAAATGGACGCATGCATGGATAAGCTGAAAAAAATAGAATAGGGGGAAGAAGATCCGAGATATAACACTGCTCTTTTGCTATTCGGTGAAAATGCTGATATTAGAAAAGTTTGGTTACGTCTTAAGCCGGTGAGTTGTGAGTCATGGGTGAGAAATGCTGGGAAAAAGTTTGGATTACTCGGTTGATTTTTTTGTTTTGTATGACTTTATATGACTTTTGTATGACTTTTGTATGACATTTAGTATGACTTTTGTATGTCATCTGACTGTTGTATGACTTTTGTATTACTTTTAATTGACTTTTAACAGGTCAAATATGTATATGGATGGTGAAGTTTTATCTTTTTTATACTTTCATGGTATTGGTTGAAGTTGACCCGAAAAAGGAAACGAGAGGGTAGAATTGAAAGAATAAGAGATAATGATTCTGCTTTAACTGGGCATGCATATACATATGAATTACTACATGGATCTTCTACACAATGTCAAGAAATGATGAGACCTTCACGCGAGGCGTTTGTACTATTATGCAATAATTTTACACAACGAAATTGGTATTCAATCTCGAAAGACCCCGTCACTTCTTAATTGGAGAGAAATCCGTTAAGAGTCTCAGATCTTAATGAAAGGAGTTGCACACTATCCCTTCTTCGACTACTGCCCGACGAAGGTAGTCTGGAGCAAGTTGTAAAGGCACTCGGCCTTGTTCACCCTTTCAGCTAAGTATCTCGCTCTTCCTTGAGTAGACAAGACAAAAAAGGTAGCCATCCGATCATGAGGGAATGTCCCATACGAGACCAAGTCGTAAGCTAGAAGATGCCCAATCTATCATAGCCAACTTCTTTCCTTCTATCAAGCCCACAAGCTTGAGTCTTCTGACTTTTAGACCTCCACTCCCTCTGCCACTATTAAATAGGCTTGACTTTATAGCTTCTTCTTGCTTGAGCTGAGCACGTAAGCCAAGCCTTCACTTACTTATTCGTAGACTTTTCTGGAATCTCCATCTCCTCGTCGCACTTGTCAATCCGCCTTTCAAGAATATCTTGAATAATAGATCCCTCCATAAAGAAAACGGATGGAACAACCACATCACCCTAATCATGAGGAAATACTCTATGCTATAATATCGCCCAAAGAGCTTCGGCCTTAGCTTTTGCAAAGCTTCTTTTCCCTTTCCTTTTTGCACAACCTCTTCTGTTATAGAGTCCAATCGCGAGAGTCTAAACTTTGTTGCACTGGTCTGAGTTCGCCTGCCTTCTACTTAGTAGGTATGATGGGTGAACCGAACCGAGCCCCTATTAGATTAGACGGAGCTTCGTTGGCTGGAATAAAAGCACAATAAGTTGCTTTAAAAAAGGAGTCCTTAGGATGTGCCAAAACCGTTATAGTACTACTACACCGAAGTCTCGTACTCAAACTGGCAAGAATGGCCCAGCTTGCTGGCTGCGAGCTAGTAGGACGATAAGCATTGAAGAGAAAATGGCTATGTTCTTACATATTATAGGGCATAATGAACGGTTTCGAGTGGTTAAACGATGATTTTAACACTCCAATCAAATGGTTCATAAATGTTTTCACGAGGTTATGGTTGCAATGATGTGTTTTGCTAAAGAAATTATAGTCCCAACATCTTCAACTGAAACTACAAATACCTTGGAATGACTTCAAAGGCTAAAAAGAATATTTCCCGAAGCAATAAGTGCTTTAGATGGAACTCTTGTACATGTCGTTATCCCCGCTGATCAACAAACTTGTTTTAGGGGAAGAGGAAAAGGTGAATGTTATCAAAATGTGTTAGATATATGTGATTTTGATATGATATTCATCTTTGTATGGACTGGATGGGAAGGCGTAGCACATGATTCACGGGTTTTGAGAGAAGTTGCATTTAATCCGACATCTGGATTTCGATTCCCTCCACCAGGTTGATAATATAATTATAACTTTTATTATTAAATATATTATTTGTATTCTTTATATAATAGATGTCACACTAGCATTTACAGATAAATATTACCTTTGCGATGCTGCATATACCAACACTCGTGGATTTATGACTCCATACCACAGTACTAGGTATTGGTTAGCTGATTTTCGACGACGAAGGCCGTTAACTAAGTAAGAAAGATTTAATCATGCTCATGCTTGACTTAGAAATGTTATTGAGCGTGCTTATGGTGTATTGAAGGCAAAATTCCCAATCCTAAAACAAATAGCCCCTTATCCTTTTCTAGTGCAAAAAGACGTTGCTTGTTTTGCAGTCCATCATTTTATAAGAAAATACAATATTCAAGATGAATTATTTACAAACTTTGAAGACAACACTATGGTTACCTCTGATGGTGAAAATGGAGGAAGTGAGGGTCAAAACACACAAGGCATAGAGTGGGGTTCAGAGGGGGTTGAATATATGGCTACTTTGCGTGACCAAATTGCTAATTTACTACTTTCAGATGCTTCAAGTTAGATTTGTATGCAAACTCTTGTAATATGTTTGAAATTCGATGTGTTTGTTTGGATTATGTTTGATTTATGTTTAACTTGTATTTTGTATGACATTTTGAAATTTAAGCTATTATGTTATTTTTAAAATTTTGGATATTTTTATTGATTAAACAACACAAGTTAAATTCAATCTCGTCAGAACAGTGGAGCAATATGGTTATTTTTATCATTTAACAGAGTCAGTCAGATACTAAATCAAACAACCTAGTATCAGTCAGATGCAGACTCAGTCAGAACGTCTAACTGGGTTAGTTTCTGACTCAATAAGATTCTACTCAGTCAGCAATAATCAAATAACCCCTAAGTATCTTTAGATCAAGGCAGGGAAGTGACTAAATCATGTGCGGGTGTCATAGGATTACATTTGGGCGTTAAGGTTTTCAGGATACCCCAATATAGTCAGGTACGTGTGAAAAGGTTAGATATGGTAAGCAGTATATTCGGGTAACTACGGGTCACATACAGGTGAAATAAGCTTTTGGAAATAATTCTAAGTTCTAGACAGATACAGTTGAACCATTTATATTTGGGTGAACACTAGAAAGATGAAAACCTCTAAAATCATTGTTTTTACTCCAATTGATTTTGCTGAGTAAGGCTTGATTCGGGGAATAAGATGAGGTTCAGGTGACCAAGCAACATATAGATGAATTATGGCACTGAGTTTTAGCCAAAGGGTAACTCCTACGGTGAATAGTTCCTAGTGTTTGTGAGCATTTACCTTAAGCTGAGTACGAGCACATATGACTAAACAACTCAGATGCGGCTAAAGTACAAACCCTTAGTATTCGGTAAGGATAGTCGTATTTGTGTGATAGTTGTCGGATACAGGCTATAGCGTTAGGTGCAGGAGAGTAGGGGTGTTCAAAAAATCCGATATCCGAAACCATCCGATATCCGATTCGTATCCGAATCCGAATAAATCGATCCGAATCCTTATTCGGATATTCGGATCGGATCTCATCCGAATCCGAATTCCTTATTCGGATTTCGGATCGGATTTCGGATTTCACAATTTTTTTATTCGGGTTATTCGGATTATTCGGATATCCGAATAATCCGAATAAGACTTCAACTATATTTCTAGCCCAATACTCATTACTCAACTATCTATCATGTTTTCAACTCAATACACAAGAATATTTACACATTCTAGTCATAATCTTAAATAATTATGCAATAATCGACCGTCGTTCTAAATTAGAGATTCTAATCTTCGGGTTACATACAATTACCTATTATGTTTTAATTCTGAATTTGCGTACAAGTAAAAAAAATTAGTTTTATATTTTTTATTGTGATTTCTAACTTATAAAATATTTTAAAAATAAAAAATTAGCAAAAAAAACAAAAAATAAAAAAAATTTGTTATTTGGTTTATTCGGATTATTCGGATAAATTCGGATTATTCGGATATATCCGAATCCGATCCGAATTGAATTCGGATAGATTCGGATCGGATAGAAAAATCCTTATTCGGATCGGATCGGATTTCGGATAGGGCCCTGAAATTTTCAAATCCGAATAATCCGATCCGAATAATCCAAATAATCCGAAATCCGATCCGATGAACACCCCTACAGGAGAGTAAACCTTTTGTTCAGGTTTGTACATGTTATGTCAATTCCATTTTAAATCATCACTGACGTCTATCAATCAAATCTATTCGTTACTTGACTAGGGTTCCACACTAAGCATTTCTTGCACACATTATGGATTGACCCAACTTTGATATCTAAGGCAATGTTTTATCTTTATGTGACATCAAGTCAAATGTGTGGACAACATTTGAGAAATGACTTAATGTGGTGTTTTCGTTGTCTATGTCACCTCGCGACTTCGTATTATGGGTTGACTTGGCTTAGATATCTAAGGCAATGACACCATGTTTGACGGTATTATTATGTCGTCTTGGCAGGTTATTTGGAGGTTTAGGAATGATTGAACATTTCAGAAAAAGAAATTTCATCATGAATATGTTTTATATTGTATTCTTTAACTTTTTTTTCCTATTTGTAGCAAGTAAATATGAATACAAAGAATAACATTCGATGGGAGATTTGTTGTAAAACTATTCTTAACTACATAATTGCATTTTCAGTCAAAAAAATATAATATTAGAGCATTCACAACCAATTCTTTCAAAGTTTGTGAGTGTAAACTTTATATTATATGGAATTCTTTAGTGATTGTGAGTAAATAAGCGAGAAATTGTTATTGTTCATCTGTAAATTTAAGAATTCACTGTTTTAACCCGTACAAAACTTTTAGTAATTTTAAAGTGTTATGAGTAGAGTAGAGAGGAAAAACGATGATAAAAGATATAAAAATATTATTTAATTGAAAAAAAAGTAAAAAATTAATGATTTTTAATGTAATTATAAAAATAAAGATACATTATGGTTGTGAATGCTCTTAATCATTTCAATTACAATCGCCACAAGCATAGAAAATTCATACTATTAGAAAACCTTACAGGCACAATTCATGAAAAAAAGAGAGTTTTCAAGCTTTGTACTTTTAAATTTGGATTATATTAAGCTTTCTATCATGCTTAATTATAAAAATTGATGGCCTAGGAGAGGTCTTACATATTATATTGAGTCACAAGCATGTTGGTACAACATCTCGTCAAAATTAAACATATAACTTCAAGCTTTTTCTATTTAATTTATTTATTGTAAAGAAAGTCAACGATGATTGTGGCGTATGCTATATACACCATTAACCAACAAGATTAAGAATGATAGTTAGTGCTAATTAATTATCAAGAAGATTCTTAAGCTTCAACATTTGTCAACTAAGAACCTATCTATGAATTAACTTTCAATAATATAAAACCTAGCTATTTGACCTATGCAAAAGAACTATTTGAAACAAACTTTTGAATGAATTATAAAATGTCTAGAGTTATAGAACGATAAATAAAATGCTTCGAGTTTGAAAATTTTAAAACGATGTATATTTGTATAAGTAATTGGCTAGGGCAGGGTCTAAATTTTATTAGCAATCATTAATTTTTGGTTTATATAGAATTATTAAATAATATCTACATGTTAAAATGCAATTATTTATTTATTTATTTAAATTTTACATTTAAAATTAATACATATATTATTTTATTAAACTTTTTGTAATTTTCTTTATTATTAAAAAGACAAAGCTAGATATTACAACAACATTCTATAAAAATACAACTATATGTCTTGTGTCATCTATAAGTTTAATTTTTTATTTTTCAATTCATTTTGCATTGTGCTCAGTTTGATTATATGAGTATCGGTTTGTGGAAAGTCTTAATTTCACGTATTAAAAAATGTTATAATGTGAAATAAAATTTATAGAGGTGCTTTAATTACACCTAAATATGTTACACTAAGCTTTTTAGTTTTTGTTTATTTTATAGATATGATTTGTGTTATTGATAACTTTTTAATATAAAAAACAGCATCATGAAGAACAACAAAGAATCACCAAATTGATATTTAAGATTACAAATTTAGATTTTATATATTTTTGAACATTAAAAAAAAACTATAAAATGATAGGTATTATCATTGTTTAGTTGATATTATTATTGTATATGTGATATTATCATCGTATAGTTGTAGCTTCTAGTGTTTATAAGAAATTTCCATTTTATCCGTCTTTTATATGTAATAATTGATTTTAGTAATTACAACTATATACGGATTTAGTATTCAAACTTAATTATTCAACCAATGTAGTACGTACACCGATTTCTAAAGCAATTTTCTATAAAAGTGAAGAATTACCTTGACCTGGTATAATAATTAAACAATTTTAAAAACTCTTTAAGTTCTTCATAGCCGCCAATATTGTTATATAATATTTTATATCAGTATTAGTATTTTAAATATACATAAATTTAAATATTTCAAATCATTAAGAGTTATATTCGGTTTGTAACCCTGAGTTTTGACAAAAACAATCATTTTTCTTCATAAGATTACAAAAAAACAAATTACTTAAAAGTTCTCATATGTTATTTCAGTTTCAGTGTGAAAGTTTTATAAATTATTTTGATTTCAGTTAAAAGAATATCCAACTTTTAAATTAATATTGAAATAAAATAATGAAACTTTAGACAAATAATAATGTTTTTAAACTTTAAAAAAAAATAATTATTTTTATTAAATAATTTGCTACTTTATCTTGTTAGTCACAAGATTAACCCTATTCTCTAACATCAAAGGTTGGTATTAGAAGAATATCAGAAAGGCAAAGATGTTGATTCCCCAAAAGTTATCTGCTCGTTGATCGTTTCATACCACTAAGTTTTAATCCATGCCTTTGTACGATATACTTTATTGTGACTCATATCTTTATAAACTTAGTTGACGATAATAAGAGAGATCAAATCGTTTGTGGTAATTTCGTCTGTCTTTGCTACATCACCACCTATACACTACTCATAGACGTCCATTACGCACACTCTTAATTAGTGCCCTTCACTGTTTAAATTGTACATATAAAAATTTATTTAATATAAAATCAATAAAGTGTCACATAGAAAATATACCTATATTTTTAATAGATATAAAATTTATGATATCAAACAGTTTCTTAGAATCTTAGATAAATCAAAGAAATAATCGAGTTTTATAGAAAAAAAATGGAACGAGATATAAACAATGCAATAGAAAATTGTTAAAGTTTGTCAATCAACGTGTTGTTGATCGATTTTGTAACTATCAACTAATATCTTTTGAAACAACAAAGGAGATTTACATCCTTAGATTTAATATTAGAATTTGATGTTCTTTGAAAAAGTTGCAAAATACAAAGTTAGGTAAAAGCATTGGCAAATTGGATTTGCTAATCCAACTATTATTTATCGGCTGATAATAATATATACTATTAATTTTACCAGTAACATTCTTAATTTTCACTTTTATTATCAATAACATTCCTGGTGTCATAATTATCAGATTTTACGCTCGATTTATGTTTTTTTAAGTTCAATTTAGTTTGTAAATTTATTTCATTCATGATCATTATTGTGAACGAAATCGCGTGCAATCAAACGTAAATATTAATAATTATGTTACGAGAATTACTAGGATTGTTATTAGTAATAAAAGTAAAAGTTAGGATTGAAATACAATTTGTCAAAAACATTTAAATAACTTTTAAAATTTGTAAGTGTATAAAACATTTAAACATTCAATTTAATTGGATAAGTACTCATATTATATAATTTTCTTACAAACACTATTACTATCACAATCCGACATTAGGGTATCCATTCCAGCTCTATAAGTTGGACACTTAAAAAAGTTCAATTAATTAAGTATCATTGTCCATAGTAGATCGAACACATTTGATAATTATTTGAAAGTATTACATGTAACAACATTTTTCATAAAAACCAGAAATTTAGAAACTTGGGTCCATATATTGCCCGTCCATGCAATGCAATGCAATGCATGCTCCTGAATAAACCTTTCAAAAAAGAATCGCATTTATATGTTTTTATTCGTTTAGGAGCGGTCACATAACAAAGATTTAAACTTTCCATTGTATGATCTGATGGCACACAAACAAAGATATGCCTCTTTTATCCAATACCATTCCACCACGTGTTGCTATATCATCTTCACACGTCTTCCTTTATCCATATTTGACCAGTCTCTGAAACCGTATATTTTAACCATCAAGATATTATTATTTTTCTTTTTTCTTATTATTTTCTTCAATTACCTATTTATGGAGTCATATTTTTGAATAATAATAATAACAATAATAATAATAATAATAATAATAATAATAATAATAATAATAATAATATAATAATAATAATAATAATAATAATAATAATAATAAATTTGAGCAGTATGATAAGGTTGAACTTTACTAGTAATAAGAATTGATCTGGTTCAGTACCAATAAGTTTTGGGAATTTAAAAGTGCTGTCTCATTTAAATTTGAGTTCTAATTAGTTCAGTGGAGCTTCCTTCATCTCTTGCGAGCATAATAAACCTCGTTGGGTTTTATGTTTAACAGAATAGATAGTTTTATCAGCTTTATTTGAATTATATACCATGAATATTATCTCACATATGAATAAAAAGATCACTTGCTTAACTCAAGCAATCGTAGAGACCGAGAATAGTTTGCGGCTCCCTATACGGGCCTTGTTATTGATAATAATAATAATACTATTTTAAAAATTTTTTTACTTGTATATTGTATTTTTTAAAAATTTGAAAAAAGATATTTACCTAAAGGGATAAAAAAAATAGAGTTGATTAAGTTGATGGTCTCTGTCATACGGCCAGATACCGATTTTTGTCTTAAACATTTCAGAGATTACTGGTACGAATCAATTTGTACTCTTATTTAATTATATTTACTTAGAAGGTTGGATAAGTTAAACACTTGTTATAAAACATATATAGATCTCTAAGTTCTTATTTTAATATGATCAAAACTAGACTTTTTGATTACTTCAAATTTTAATTCCACACCGCAAAACACGTATTTGATCTATTAATATCATCCTTGATTAACCGTGTTTGTCAAAGCATTACTTTGGGTTTTTTGATGTTAAATAGCTTAAGACACTATTTTCCTTTAAAATCACCTATTGAACCTTTCTTTGATTTTTACTACTTGTCATAGAGTTTTTGAACATTCTCTTAATTTCAAGTTTATATATTTTTCATAAGGATGTTATATTTTATAAAAAGAAGATAACGGTGAAAAATCAAAATCATAACCATAAATTATGATATAAAAAACGTTTTTATGTAGAAATACATATGGAATATATTTAGGGGAATATACAATTATGGATAGGCAAGGTGTTATCTCATGAGGATCCAAACCAAGCTTTCAGACCCATAAAGGGGTAGACCATAGAGGGATGGTTGTTAATCGATTAACCAATATTCATATTAATATATTGGCAGCCAGCCTTGCAAGATTCCTCACCCATTATGTGTCATCCTTGCATTTGTTCAATTTCTTTTATTCCTACCTTTTAATGATTTCACTCCTATACCCTTGTCGGGAATTTCATTTTACTATTATCCTTTGCTTATTTCAAAATACAATTTTGTATCAATCAATGGTTATAAACTTTTAAATTTTACACCAATATTATGAGAAAAGCAACAAAAAGAAATTCAAATTAAGCATATCTTGTTTATGTGAACCTTTATTTTTTTAGTTTATGTGTGTGGCATGAATTTCGATTTCATGCAGGGTTTAACTTGACAACCCTAAACGTAACCTGCTTAACACATCTACAGGAGGCGGCATAAATGTTATGCGCACCATACCAAAAGAATAAGTTCAAACGCGGTTAGATTTGAACATAAAATAACAACTACTCACTATTGCTTCCACTAAAGAGTACAGAATCAAAGATTGAATAAATTGTTTCTAAATCAAGTGTGTTAAAATGGGAATGAAAGGAGGGAATGGATGCCAAATTGGGAATAAGATATGTGTACCATGGTTAAAAGGCATTGGCATAAAGGAAAAGTAGCTCCATCAACGAAGTGACATAAAAAGGGATAAACCAATACAACTAGGACTTGATTCATACATATCGTGTTATAGGCTATGGAATTTGGTGCAACTTGTTTATGCTTGTCGTGGCCTTGTATTTAACGAACCGAAAAATTTGCGTAAATTTGTTTGATTGTGTCTATTTATGTTTTATTTTTGTATGTCATATAAAGATCATTTGTTTCGGATCAGGGTATTTGCTTTATTAGTTGTTTAATATACTTTGATGTGTATTACAAAAAAAAAGATTAAGGATAAACTTAAAGAATAAACACAGTGCACAAGGCTTACGTATATGTGAGATTAGGTGTCAGACCTCTTGGGCCAAACAAATGCTTTTAGGTTTTATCTTTTATGATTTCCTCTTTCTTTAGATATATTTGTAACATAGCGAAATCAAGATATGTAGTAGATATGTTCATTCTCAAGTAGGTGATGGTTCTAGTTCCATTGATGATATCAATGTAGATTTGAGAGTTGGTTTTGAAAGTTATTAATTCGTTAAATAAAATAAAAAAAGGAGAAACCAAATAGAATTTAACTGGATTAATTAGTTTATTTACGGTTTTTTACAACTAATCTTAGATATTTTGAACAAAAGAAGGAAAAAAATTATATCAAAAAGATGATATAGCAGTATCTAAAGTTTATTAATCAAGAAAGCTCATTTTTAAAAGTTTCTTTTAACTTTTAAGAACTCTAAGTGACATAAACGACAACACAATAATAAAGAATAAATTACAATTTTCTAAACATATGTAACATTCCGTTTCCAGAATATAATAAATTTAATTTACACGTCACATTATTTAAAACTATTGTTTATGATTAAACACTGAAATGTTGTTCATGTCATGCGACACGTAAACAACATGTAAATTCGTTTTAAATTTAAAAACCTCTATATCATGCTCAAATTAAAGATAGTAAAATGCTCATTTTTATGTTATAAACTATTAAAAAAATATATGTATGAAAAATTATAATCATTTAAACATCACGGGAAATGTAGATTTAAAATTCGATAATTATAATCACATAATTAGCATTTGTGTGTAAAAGATAATTAATGTACTAAAATTCATAAAATACATGCTTGCCCCCTTAAACTCTTAAAATTAATGTAAAATGACAATCTCGTCATTTTAAAATGTATTATAACATAGTATGGATTAGTAGAAATCTAACATTAATTATTATAAGTTCGAGTGTTGGACCAAAAGAACCAATGAGCCTGATCAGAAAAACCTCTAAGTCCCACAGACATTACAACTGCTGAAGATAATCACATCAGCTGAAGACATCAGCTGATTACATAGGTCTGAAGACAAAGTCTGAAGACAAAGAACTGAAGACAAAGTCTGAAAGCAAAGAACTGAAGACAAAGTCTGAAGAAGAAGTGCTGAAGACAAAGGCTGAAGACCAGAGTGATCAGCAGTTGTCACAACAGCTGAAGTTGCTAACTTCAGTAGTTGTGATGTTTTTACTTTTCAGTACTTGTAACTTTATATTTCAGTAGTTTATTGTTCCAGTAGTTATTAATCAGTAGTTTTATGTAATTGTACTTAGCATTCACTGAGATGTAATCAGTTGTTGAGAACATCTCAGTAGTTTGCTTATTTCAGTTGTTTTTGTAATTCTGTTAGATGTCACTGTCAAGTGACATCAGCAGACGTCACATTCCTCTATATAAGGGATGTTGACCTAGCTGTATTTCTAACCGAAGCATTACGCGTGAATGAAAACATTTCTTTAACAGAAATATTCTCTCTATAATTGTGATTGATTGTCTTGCATATTCATTACCTTTCTTGCTTGAATTCGATCTCAATTTGTGATATTCCGCTGCATAATTCAAACCTAATTGATCCGATCCTATCAAATGGTATCAGAGCAGGTTAATCATTGATCGATCTAACAATTGATCATTGAAACTGTTCTTTTGATAGCAAAGGTTGATCGAATTAGTAGTTTTGCAAAAATTGATTATAGAGATTAATTTTCTGTGCTTCCGGTTCATTAATTATGATTCTAATTGTGTTTTCTAAGTGTGTTGTTGAGTTTTCAAACTAGACCAATTTTAATCTCCTTGACTTCAATTGAATTAGTGAAAATGACTACTTCAATAAATGATCCTCACAATACTGGCTCCTCAACTAAGCCTCCTATGCTTGTTAGGAGTGAGTATATGTCACACCCCCGCTTATAGCGGAAACGCGAGGATGTAACGGACGGGATCGTCATAATACATTGTTAAATTAATAGAGATGCATTAAATGATGAAGGTCAACGTGTCATGACGTCACCGGACACAAACGGAGACTTGTGCCATGGTTAGTCAGTTCCACGACAAACATAGTCATACAAAACAAATAAGTATAAGTCCCACAACCCGGGAACAAGTAATAAAATATGAATAACAAGTAAATGTCAAATGCAACTGTCGAAGACATCCAAAGTTTAAATGATATAAGTCTAAGGTCATCGCTAAGGCAGCATCCCTAGCAATCCTCAATGATTATTACCTGAAAAGATATGCTCAAAATGGTCAACATATTGTTGGTGAATTCGCAGGTTTAAATAACAAACAAACTTGATGCTGTATAATAGTTTGGTGGGACATGAGTGCATACAGTCATAAGCAAGTAATATCACATGAGCATCACAACTAAACCTACGACGTACACAAAGAATTTGTCGGAACATATTCACCCTAGGGCCCGTTCCTGGCCACTGTTAGTCCCAACTAGTATACTAACAAACAAGGGTGGGGGTGTCAACCCAATAGTACTACCAATATCTGTCCGTCGGCTCCAACACCGGAGTTAAACAGTTGTGAATACAGAACCACAAAGACAACTCATGCATGTACTAGATAAATACTTACAAAACAGTAAACACAACAGTCCCAAAAGAATTGAATAAGTTCACAGCATAAAAATAGTTGAGCATACTTTTCCCCCTTGATGTTCGTAAATAATTGTAATAAAACGGGGCCGCGAAACTCACCTTGAATAAAGACGAATAAAAACGAATGAAGGCTTCTAAAGATGTGAAGAACGAACAGTCAAACACCTATAATTAATTATGATTAGGTTTTAAGACGTGATTAAGAGAATAGATGCATTCGGTCGGTTCCGGGTCGGTTCGGGTTCAACACGCGATATAAACGCAAAATATGTATGTATGAACCTCTTATACACTCCCACACGTTATATAAGACTAGTAATGATAGCAATAATAACAACTACAATAAAAGGATAATAATAATACTTGTACTAATAAAATTAATAATAATAATCATAATAATAATAATAATAATAACAATAATATTAATAATGATAATAAATACTAATAATAATAATAATAGTAATAATAATAATGATAATAATAACAAAATAAATCAAAAGAAACACACAGTAAACACACTCAAACACACGACGTACGCATACATTAAACACACACAAACGCACATATGTATATATATGTATATAACACAAGCATATGCATATTGTGTATATATGCTTCTAATAAGCATACACAGCAGCCATGGGCTGCTATCTTCTCTTGAACACACACACACAAGCTACACCTGCACACACACACACACTAAATTACACACACATATATACACACGGAAGCGCACACATATACGCGAACGTACAACGGTTTTCACACACATATACATATATGTACAGGAGCAACACACACATGGCTATATATATATATATATATATATATATATATATATATATATATATATATATATATATATATATATATATATATATATATATATATATATATATATATATATATATACAACCATACACACGTAATACTATATACATACACATTCGAGATGCATATATACATATACACACATATAAGTATACACAGCAGCCTTCGGCTGCTGTGTTCCTCTCGGCATATCCGCAACACACACGCACACACACCGTACAACTATATACATACAACAGCAAGCATATACGCACATATATATATACACATCAAGTTAGAGCGCGGAACCGAACCAACGAAACGGAACGAAACAAAACGAAACGACTTTCACGACGATCGGTTACCTGCGAAACGATTGAACGGCGAGACGTCGGCAACCGACGGCGGCTACGGCGGCAAAGGGAGGCTGAAACGGAGCTGTATGTGCGCGGAGGACAGCCTTGGCAGGTTCACGGCGGATTTGCGTTTTAGGGTTGACCAAAACCGTAAGTTATATATATAATATTAATGTTACCTTTAGGGCCCTAGACTTTCAATTAATTATTCCCTTAAGTTTATTTAAATTACAATTTAAACCCTGGACTTAATTATAATAATAATAATAATAATATTATTATTATTAATATTAATAGTATTTACGGTAACAATAAAATAAATTTTATATTATTAGCGTTATTTAATATTAAGGTTGGCATGAAAGGGAGATACGATGAGATTCGGTTCGAAAACAAATTAATTACGCAAAAATAATAATTGCGCGAAAAGAGAAATAATGGATTTCGAGTCAATTGACGGACCTGTTGGTGACGGATGTCACAGTATCCCCCAGTTGAGAGAATTTCGTCCCGAAATTCAGCTGGAGTTAGGTCCTGAGGTTGTATCCACGAACAAATGCGGATACTTGGATTTCATCTGGTCTTCCCGTTCCCACGTAAACTCAGGCCCTCGCTTGGAGTTCCATCTCACCTTAACAATTGGAATCTTACTGCGCTTCAGTTGTTTCACCTCTCGGTCCATGATTTCTATTGGTTCTTCCACAAATTGTAGTTTCTCGTCAATCTTGATTTCCTCAATCAGTACATGAAGAGATCCGTCGGCTAGGCACTTCTTAAGGTTCGATACATGAAATGTATCGTGTACCCCACTAAGTTCTTGAGGTAACTTAACCGATACGCTACAGGACCAATTCTTTCAGTGATCTCGAATGGTCCAACATATCTCGGAGCCAATTTCCCTTTCTTCCCAAAGCGCACGATTCCCTTCCACGGAGAAACTTTCAATAAGACATGATCACCAATGTTGAACTCTAAGGGTTTGCGACGATTATCAGCATAGCTTTTCTGTCGGTCTCGAGCTGCCTTAAGCCTATCCTGATTTGAAATATTTTGTCAGTCGTTTCTTGGATAATCTCTGGGCCTGTCAATTGGCTTTCACCTACTTCCGCCCAACACACCGGAGATCTACATTTTCTTCCATACAACGCCTCAAACGGAGCACATCCAATGCTCGTGTGGTAACTGTTGTTGTAAGAGAACTCGATCAATGGTAAGTGGGTATCCCAACTCCCACCAAAATCAATCACACATGCCCTAAGCATGTCCTCTAAGGTTTGTATCGTTCGTTCACTTTGACCGTCGGTTTGTGGATGATAGCGGTACTTAAGTCTAAGCGAGTACCCATCGCCTTCTGAAGAGTCTTCCAAAACCGAGATGTAAATCTACTGTCTCGATCAGATATAATAGACACAGGCACTCCATGCCTAGTCACTATTTCATTCACATATAACTTGCTAACTTCTCCATTTTGTAGTCCTCGCGAATAGGTAAGAAATGAGCAGATTTCGTCATTCTATCCACTATGACCCAAATTGAATCATGCCCACTACTTGTTCTAGGTAACTTAGTGATGAAATCCATCGTATATTTTCCCACTTCCATTCGGGAATTTCTGGTTGTTGCAACAGACCTGACGTTTTTGATGTTCGGCTTTGACTTTGGAACAAGTCAAGCATTCACTCACATCACTTTGCAATATCCTTTTTCATGCCTGACCACCAATACAACTCCTTAAGATCTTGATACGTCTTGTCTGCACCAGGATGAACAGAATACTTAGACTTATGTGCTTCATTCATAACTAGGGTTCGAATATCACCCCACTTAGGTACCCATATACGATCCATGAAATACCGTACACCATCTTCTTTACAGTTCATCTGTTTGTCTAACCCTCGAAACTCTTCACATGCCATATTTTCTTCCTTTAGCGCTTCACTCTGCGCCAATAGTATTTGCTCTTTCAAGTTCGATTGAATAGTCATCCCTAATGTTCGCGCACGTAGTGGTTTAACACGCTCCTTCCTACTCAAGGCATCCGCTACCACATTCGCCTTCCCTGGATGATATCGAATCTCACAGTCATAATCACTTAAGAGTTCCACCCATCTCCTTTGGCGCATATTCAGTTCCTTTTGATCAAAGATGTGTAACAGGCTTTTATGGTCAGTGTAGACGACACACTTAGTCCCATATAGATAATGCCTCCATATCTTTAGGGCGAATACCACTACGCCTAGTTCCAGATCATGTGTCGTATAGTTCTTTTCGTGAACCTTAAGTTGACGTGAGGCATAAGCAATCACCTTGTCCTTTTGCATAAGCACACAACCTAGGCCTTGATGTTGCATCGCAAAACACCACAAAATCATCCGACCCATCAGGAAGGGTTAATATCGGTGCGTTGCATAGTCTTTCCTTCAACGTCTGAAATGCCTCCTCTTGCTTTCGTCCCCAAATCAACTTCTTATCCTTTTGTTTAACATTGTCAACGGCTGTGCGATCTTAGAGAAGTTTGCAATGAATCATCGATAGTAACTAGCCAATCCCAAAAATTGTCGTATCTCTGAGGGTGTCTTAGGAGCGTCCTACTTTTTAACTGCTTCGATCTTTCCAGGATCAACGTGGTTTCCCTTTTCATTAACCACGTGTCCCAAAAACTTCACTTCCCGCAACCAAATTCACACTTCGAGAACTTGGCGTAAAGTTTCTCTTCCATCAACAATTTGAGTATCGCTCCAAGGTGTTGTTCGTGGTCTTCTTTGGATCTAGAATAGATGAGTATATCATCTATAAACACGATCACAAACTTGTCCAGATAGGGTTTACACACCCGGTTCATAAGATCCATGAATACTGCTGGAGCGTTGGTCAGCCAAAACGGCATGACTAAAAACTCGTAATGCCCATATCGGGTCCTGAATGCTGTCTTTGGTATGTCCGCCTCATGGACCCGTAACTGGTGGATAACCTGATCGGAGATCGATCTTAGAGAAATATGACGCTCCCTGCAAATTCGATCAAATAGATTATCGATCCTGGGAAGTGGATATCGATTTTTCACGGTCAGCTTATTCAACTCTCGATAGTCTATGCACATTCGAAACGTTCCATCCTTCTTCTTTACAAATAGTATCGGTGCTCCCCATGGCGAGTGACTTGGTCGTATGAAACCCTTATCTAGCAACTCTTGTAGTTGACTTGATAGCTCTTGCATTTCCGACGGAGCTAACCGATATGGCGTCTTTGCTACTGGTGTCGCCTCAGGTACCAAGTCTATGCGGAATTCCACTTGTCGAGAAGGGGGGTAAACCGGACAAATCGTCAGGGAATACTTCCGAGAAGTCTCGCACTACCGGAATGTCTTCCAGTTTCCCTTCCTCAGGTTTCTTCTCCACTACATGTGCCAGAAAGTCATAGCATTGCTTCAGCAGATAATGACGAGCTTTCATACATGAGATGGTCTTTAGACTCCCTCCTGTTTGTTGTCCTTGAATCTTGAGCACATCACCATTAGGCATAGGGATCCGTACTACCTTCTCTCGGCAAATAATTTCAGCTCCACGCTTCGACAACCAATCCATTCCCACTACCACATCGAAACTTCCCAATTCAAAAGGTATTAAATCTATGTCAAAGGCATGATCTTCTAATGTAATCGTGCACCCTCTAATTATTTCACTAGCTCTCACAAATTTACCGTTCGCCATTTCTACTGAGAAGCTAGTCTCTAAACAACTAGGGTTCAAACCAAGTAAGGGTACAAATTCAGCAGACACGAAGCTATTGTCTGCCCCGGTATCAAATAATACTGAAGCAAAGTGATTATTGAGAAGGTACGTACCCGTAACAACGTTCGGGTCCTGGCGCACGTCGTTTGCACCAATTACAAACGCACGCCCTCGGGCAGCATTTCCTTGATTACCTTGCCCTTGATTACCAGCGATCGCCATCACTTGATTTTGGTTATTTCATTGTTGACCCGGTGCCCGATTCAGCCTGGGGCACACATTCCGATAATGCTCTGGGCTCCCACACTCGTAGCAAACTCTAATGTTTCCAGTTGGATTGATTGCATTGTTTGGTGCAACCAAGTTGGGTGCCACTTTACAGTCCCTTTCAAGATGCCCTGGGCGCCTACAATTCGCACAAACTCGACACGGCGCCGCAACAGGATGATGATAATGGCATTTCCCACACTTAGGATGTGGCCCAACATAATCCTTTCTCCCTTGATTCACTGCCACAAAACCTCTAGTCACCTTTGCCTTTTTATCAAATCTTCCGCCTGATTGTCTGCTTGATTCCCCCGCGTCTCTCCTTTTCTCACCACCTTTGCCTAGTACTCTAGTTCTTACCATCTCATCAGTTAGAGTGCCCGCCTTCAGGATTGCACTCTGGATAGTCGGGGGTCCCGCAGCAGTCACCAGGCCACATATATGAGGCACTAAACCCCAAATGTAACGCTCGATCCGCTTTGATTCAGGTGTCACCAGGTGTGGCACCAGTCTTGCCAGCTCATGAAACCGGTCGGTGTAAGCAGCATGTCCTGACCCCACCATCGCATGATTCCAGAATTCATGCTCCAACTTCTGCATTTCGTTCATTGGACAATATTCTTCAGTTGCCAAGGCTTTGAATTCTGCCCAGGTCATGGCCATTGCTGCCTCTCTTCCACGAGCCTGCACTTAGGTATTCCACCATGTTAACGCTTTTCCCACTAGCGAACATGTAGCATACTTCACCTTTTGATTTTCAGCACAATTGCTGATGTCCATCACAGATTCCATTTTCTCAATCCATCGGGTCAAGGAGATGGCTCCACCTTTTCCATCAAACTCTTTTGGTTTACAAGTCATGAACTCCTTGTAAGTACAACCGACTCTTCCTCCATTGCCATTTCCATTCACGTTTCCATTACCATTTCCATCACCCATTCCACCTCCTTCTCCATTGTCATTTCCACCTCCATTTCCATGTTCATTTTCATTATTCTCTTCACAACCATCATTTTCATCATCATGCCCAATACCCTCATTACCACCTCCATTGTTATGATTGATGATATTATCACTCACCTGTGCCACTATGGTCGGAATGAGTGCTGCAAGTTGTTGAGCAATCATGGCGGCTATATCAGGGTTTCCAGCTCCCTGGTTATTATCACCATGCCCACCTTCATTTCCACCTACAGGTGCTTCACCCCTACCTCCTGCACCTCTTCCTCTACCTCTACCTCTACCTCTTGGAACAGCACCACCACGACTAGCACTGCGAGTAATTCTCCTGGGCGACATCTTTCTAGTCAACATAAACAATACGTAAGCCCCAAATCTTAAAGTCAATCAATAAAGTAATACATGTGCAGTGAGTATCATTGCTGAGCTACGACCCTTTGAAGACCAGATTTTTTTTTTCAAGGAAATAGTTGGTTGCATAACCATTGAAATGCTGGAGAGGGTGTTATCTCATAGGGACAGGGACCATTGTGACAATATGATCCCGTGAGTCTTTAGGTGAGTTAGAACTCACGTAAGTAATAAGGTGATGGATGATTTATCAAGATTGATAAGGTCTAATAAGAAACAGGACACTAATGTCCTAAGGTATGGAGTTGAGGATTTGTACTAACAATGACAGTTATCTTGCGGCAAGATTGACTAGACTTCGCATGCACGACAAATTGCATTTACGTGTGCACCCGTAATTGTAATTTGCTTTGCATGGTCAACCCCAGCTCATCCTAACTGAGTCAAACCGCCTTGTCAAGTACAAAGTGTTATTCAAGATAGAAGTATCAAAGGTATGATCGATAATCAAAAGTTAATTATTCGAAGTTGAACAAAGGAAATGAAATAGAATTATTAACACATTACGGATCATGAATAGTTTCAATAATTAAAGAACATTCACGCATAGTCAAATGCACATAAGTCCTAATATGCATTCTACATGTAGGTTCTTAGGTTATAGTCTAGGTCGAGTGATCCACCTAATTCTCTATAACCAATGGCTCTGATACCAATCTGTCACACCCCCGCTTATAGCGGAAACACGAGGATGTAACGGACGGGATCGTCATAACACATTGTTAAATTAATAGAGATGCATTAAATGATGAAGGTCAACGTGTCATGACGTCACCGGACACAAACGGAGACTTGTGCCATGGTTAGTCAGTTCCACGACAAACATAGTCATACAAAACAAATAAGTATAAGTCCCACAACCCGGGAACAAGTAATCAAATATGAATAACAAGTAAATGTCAAATGCAACTGTCGAAGACATCCAAAGTTTAAATGATGTAAGTCTAAGGTCATCGCTAAGGCAGCATCCCTAGCAATCCTCAATGATTATTACCTGAAAAGATATGCTCAAAATGGACAACATATTGTTGGTGAATTCGCAGGTTTAAATAACAAACAAACTTGATGCTGTATAATAGTTTGGTGGGACATGAGTGCATACAGTCATAAGCAAGTAATATCACATGAGCATCACAACTAAACCTACGACGCACACAAAGAATTTGTCGAAACATATTCACCCTAGGGCCCATTCCTGGCCACTGTTAGTCCCAACTAGTATACTAACAAACAAGGGTGGGGGTGTCAACCCAATAGTACTACCAATATCTGTCCGTCGGCTCCAACACCGGAGTTAAATAGTTATGAATACAGAACCACAAAGACAACTCATGCATGTACTAGATAAATACTTACAAAACAGTAAACACAACAGTCCCAAAAGAATTGAATAAGTTCACAGCATAAAAATAGTTGAGCATACTTTTCCCCCTTGATGTTTGTAAATAATTGTAATAAAACGGGGCCGCGAAACTCACCTTGAATAAAGACGAATAAAAACGAATGAAGGCTTCTAAAGATGCGAAGAACGAACAGTCAAACACCTATAATTAATTATGATTAGGTTTTAAGACGTGATTAAGAGAATAGATGCATTCGGTCGGTTCCGGGTCGGTTCGGGTTCAACACGCGATATAAACACAAAATATGTATGTATGAACCACTTATACACTCCCACACGTTATATAAGACTAGTAATGATAGCAATAATAACAATTACAATAAAAGGATAATAATAATACTTGTACTAATAAAATTAATAATAATAATAATAATAATAATAATAATAATAACAATAATATTAATAATGATAATAATACTAATAATAATAATAATAGTAATAATAATAATGATAATAATAATAAAATAAATCAAAAGAAACACACAGTAAACACACTCAAACACACGACGTACGCATACATTAAACACACACAAACGCACATATGTATATATATGTATATAACACAAGCATATGCATATTGTGTATATATGCTTCTAATATGCATACACAGCAGCCATGGGCTGCTATCTTCTCTCGAACACACACACACACAAGCTACACCTGCACACACACATACTAAATTACACACACATATATACACACGGAAGCGCACACATATACGCGAACATACAACGGTTTTCACACACATATACATATATGTACAGGAGCAACACACACATGGCTATATATATATATATATATATATATATATATATATATATATATATATATATATATATATATATATATATATATATATATATATATATACAACCATACACACGTAATACTATATACATACTCATTCGAGATGCATATATACATATACACACATATAAGTATACACAGCAGCCTTCAGCTGCTGTGTTCCTCTCGGCATATCCGCAACACACACGCACACACACCGTACAACTATATACATACAACAGCAAGCATATACGCATATATATATATATACACATCAAGTTAGAGCGCGGAACCGAACCAACGAAACGGAACGAAACAAAACGAAACGACTTTCACGACGATCGGTTACCTGCGAAACGATTGAACGGCGAGACGTCGGCAACCGACGGCGGCTACGGCGGCAAAGGGAGGCTGAAACGGAGCTGTATGTGCGCGGAGGACAGCCTTGGCAGGTTCACGGCGGATTTGCGTTTTAGGGTTGACCAAAACCGTAAGTTATATATATAATATTAATGTTACCTTTAGGACCCTAGACTTTCAATTAATTATTCCCTTAAGTTTATTAAAATTACAATTTAAACCCTGGACTTAATTATAATAATAATACTAATATTATTATTATTATTATTATTATTATTATTATTAATATTAACAATATTTACGGTAACAATAAAATAAATTTTATATTATTAGCGTTATTTAATATTAAGGTTGGCACGAAAGGGAGATACGATGAGATTCGGTTCGAAAACAAATTAATTACGCAAAACTGATAATTGCGCGAAAAGAGAAATAACGGATTTCGAGTCAATTGACGGACCTGTTGGTGACGGATGTCACAGTATAACATATGGCAACGCCGAATGCTCCATCACCTGTCTGTTAACAGTTCAGGTTGTTGGAAGTCTGTGGTTCATGGACCATACAAGCCTATGGTGAGTAATCCTGAAACCAAGGAGATGGTTCCTAAAAAGAAGGAACAATATTCTGATGAGGATTTAAAACTGTTTGAGATTGATGCTAAAGCCCATGGAATTCTGGCCATGGCACTGCCTAATGAAATCTATTCTGGGCTCATGCATCATGAAACTGCTTATGATCTCTGGGTTGCTCTAAAGGAACAATTTGGAGGAACTGATGAGGTCTTAGCAAACAACAGAGAAATCCTTGCCCAGCAATATGAGACATTCTCTCATAGGAAGGGTGAGACACTGACTTAACAGTTTGAGCGGTTTTCATGTTTAATTTCTGAGCTTAAAATGGTTCAACATGAATACACAAACAGCTAGATGAATAATAGATTCCTCAGATCCCTACTTGAGAGATGGGACACCTACACCATTGTCCTACGCTCCAGTGCAAATCTGGATACTCTATCTCTCACCCAACTTCATGGGAAACTTTTAACATTTGAGAGAGAGATAGAACAGAAAAGGAAACTATCTTCATCTGGAAAGCTCACTGATGACTTTGTACCAGGTAATACTGCTCTGGTTAGTCATGGGTCTGAATATGCTTCATCTGAAAGTTCATATGATGAGCATATTGATTTCTCTTCAAATAGTGGAAATCATGCTTTTGTTGGAGTTGAGGGAAACTCAAGTTTTAATGCTGATAATTTGTGTTTTATGATGGATGATTTGAAAGGAATTGCTGATGATGATCTTGAAGAGATGGATATTTTGAGCCAAATGGCATTGATTAATATCAGATCTCAAAAGTTTTATAAGAGAACAGGTAGGAAATTTCCTGGTCTCTCTAGCAAAACCAAGGTTGGTTTTGACAAGAGTAAGTTGAGATGTCACAAGTGCCACAGACTTGGACATTTTGCTAGAGAGTGTAGATCATCTGGATCTAACTCATCTGCACCCTTTGTGACTTTTCCAAGTAATAATTCACAATCCAAAGGGCAACATCCTACCAGTTCTGATCATCATTCACAACATCAATCATCTCCTGCATACTTTGTCCCTCAAAGCCCCATGCCATATCCTTATCCATGTATTTACATGCCTCAGTCTGGTCAAGTTTCAGTACCAATGGCTCAACAACCACATGCTCTACCTGATCCTCAGCCTTCTCAATCAAATCAGCAATCTCAACCTCAATCTCATCAGAGCTTTTTCACCCCTGAGGTTGTTGACTGGAGCAGCCTACCAGATGATGTATCTGGTTATTCTGAGCAATTTGCTGGTGCTGGTCAACATGGTGGTGACAATCCTTTTGGAAACCTTGCTTTAATGGCCCTGGAATCTACTGATGACAATCCTTCATCATCACAGGGTTCTTCATCACAGGTACCACAGGTATCTTCTGAGGCTAAGGCCAAGATTTGTTCTGAATCATGCATAGTTGCTTTTATTTCTATTAGGGAAGCAAATGTAGCTTTAATTAATCAAAATCTTGACCTAGAAAAGGCAATGTCTAAAAGGAAATCTGAGTTTGAGTCTGTGTTAAAAGAGAAGGATGAAGAGATTTATAAGCTTAAATGTCAAATTACTGATGAAAAGGCTAAGGTAGAGGTCATTCTAGAAAATCACAAGAATCTCAAGGAAACACTTGCAGCTACCCAAGTTGATTGTGAACGATGGGTAACATCCTGCAAGGGATTTGAAATGCTTCTCAGTAAGCAAACTGCTTCAAATGTGAAGTTTGGGATTGGGTATAATCATACCATACCTCCCACAGATTTTACTCCTAAGTCAGAAGTACAATTTGAGGTTGAGAGTCATTCCCAAACCACATCATCAGGTGTTTCATCCTCTATTGAAAATTTAAAATCTGAGGATGAAGATAGTATGAGTATCTCAGTTAATCAAATAACTGATGATCCCACTACTTCGAAACACTTGATCAAGAAGAGGCTGAAAAATTCAGGTGTTGTTCCACAAGGTACTCAAAGTACTGAAGGGCAAAACACAACACCTGAAGAGCATTTTAAATCAGAAGAAAATAAGCAATCCTTGACAACTGCTAAAGAATCTATCAGGATTCTAAAAAATACTGATAGCAAACCACTGAAGAAGAAATCTTCAGTTGTTGAAAATCCTTCAGTACTTCCCAAAAGTACTGAAAGGAAGAAAGTACTGAAGAACAAATCTTCAGTAGTTTCCTCAACTTCAGCAGTTGATCAAGAAAAGATGAAAACAAAACCATGTGAAATATGTGGTTTGTTCAATCATCGGACTGATGAATGCTGTTATAGCAAAGGTTTAAAATTCAATAAAAAGAAAATCATTAAGCAGGAAATGCAGAAAATGAAAAACGAATTTCAAACCAAGTTTGTACCTCAATCATCTCATTCTGATAAACCTAAGCTTTCTCAAAATGTCACTAAGAAAGAAGGGGTTTTTCAAACAACAACTGCAAATATTCCTCAGGGAATATTGAAAACTCAGACTAAGTCTGTGTCTTTTCAAAAGAAGAGTGTAGAGAATAACAAGAACAAATCATCCACAAGTAATGATGTGTCAACTGAGTTGAAAACTCTATCAACAAATCAGACACAACTTGTGATGATGGTTCAACATCTATTGGGGAGAGTTAACCAATTGGATGTTTCTGTGACTAAACCACTGAAAAGGATACCCAAGCAAAAATCCAAGGAATCCTTTTTCAGCATCATCTACATCTTCAAAAGCTGTTAATCATGCACAACCTGTTAGTTTAACATCTGTTGATGAAAACAGACCCAAAACCAAAAAGGTTTGGGTCTCAAAGGCTAACTAATGTTTGTGTTAAATGCAGGGTTCTTCATCATGCCAAAGAAGCATCTGGTATATGGACAGTGGAGGATCCATGCATATGACAGGGAGCAGCTCTCTTCTTCATGACTATTCCCAAAGGAAGAAGGGATTTGTTTCATTTGGAAATGATGCAAAAGGTTACATCATTGGGAAGGGTTTTGTCTCAAATGGGGAGATAAGATTTGATGATGTCAACCATGTGGAGAACCTCAAATACAACCTTTTGAGTGTCAGTCAAATGTGTGATAAAGGGCATGTTGCACTTTTCACAAGTCAAAACTGTCGGATTCTGTCTTCCACAGTTTTGCACAAGATTGACAAAATATTGGATGAGTATACTCTCCTGAAAGCCAACAGGATTGGAAGAGTATATGCTTTAGATCTATCAAAGAAAATTGATCTAAAAGGCCATCCATGTTTGTTCTCCAAAGCCTCTCCTCAAGAATCTGAACTATGGCATAGAAGGCTGGGTCATGTGAATTTCAAGAACATGAATCAGCTCATTCATCATGGGTTAGTGAGAGGCTTGCCATTGAAAGAGTTCAAGTGTGATGATACCTGCCCAGCTTGCTCAAAAGGAAAGCAACACAAAGCTTCATTCCCTTCTATAGAAGAACCTAAGTCCACAGCCTGCTTGCAATTACTGCACATGGATCTTTTTGGTCCTGTGAGAGTAATGAGCATGGCAAAGAAAAAGTACTGTCTGGTAATTGTGGATGATTACTCTAGATATGTATGGACTTTCTTCCTGCACTCCAAGGATGAAGCAGCTCAAAGTATTATCAATTATGTGTTATATGTGGAGAAGCAGCATTCACTTCCAGTTAAGTGTGTGAGAAGTGATAACGGGATAGAGTTTAGGAATCACACTCTTGATGAATTCTATTTGTCTAAGGGAATCAAAAGACAATATAGTATTCAAAGAACTCTAGAGCAAAATGGAGTGGTGGAGAGAAAGAACAGGACCCTGATTGAAGCTGCAAGGACAATGTTGGCTGACTCTGGTTTGCCACTAACCTTTTGGGCTGAAGCTGTCAATACACTTGCTATGTTCAGAATAGAGTATTAGTGAATCAGAGGTTGATGAAGACTCCTTATGAGCTCTTACATCATTTGGCTCCTTTGATTTCATTCTTTAGAGCTTTTGGGTGTCCTTGTTATATTCTTAACACAAAAAGTATCCTTCAGAAGTTTGATTCCAAGGTGGATGCAGGGTATTTTGTTGGGTATTCATCTACTTGCAAGGCATACAGAGTGTTCAACTGCAGAACAAAAATTTTTGAAGAGACTTTGCATGTCAAGTTCAATGAATCCCCAAAAGACAAGATTCCTCAAAACCCTGTTGAGATGTTTGACTTGGACATACTACAATATGTTCCACATCAGCCTCCACCTGTTATGGTCTCTGAAGATCCATCATCTCCAACTGAAGATATAAATGCAAGTTGTAGTGATCATCTGCCTGGTTCTACTACACTTGATGTTCCTGTAGCCTCAGCAACTCCATCCACAACAAATGCTGATGAAATCTCTGAATCCTCTACTTCATTTGAACTGCCATCTCAGTCTAGGTTTCAAGAGTCTACATCAACATCTGCTGCTGCTGAATCTTCTACAAACACTTGCACAGATATTATTGCATATCAAGAATTGAAGAATCATCCTGTGTCCCAGATCATTGGTGACATAACTGCTGGTGTTTCAACAAGAAGTCAATTGTCCAATTTCTGTTTTTATGCTCTCTTCATCAGTCAGCAAGAGCCAAAGAATTATCATGTTGCTTTAAGGGACAATGGATGGGTTGAAGCCATGCAGCTTGAGCTTCTTCAGTTTCAAAAACAGCAAGTGTGAGAACCGGTTCCTCTACCCCCAGGTAAGTGTGCAATAGGCACTAAATGGGTGTTTAGGAATAAAACTGATGAAAAAGGTCAAATTGTCAAGAACAAGGCCAGACTGGTTGTACAGGGGTTTTCACAAGAAGAAGGTATTGATTATGATGAAACCTTTGCCCCTGTAGCCAGACTAGAGGCAATTCGTTTGTTTTTAGCTTATGCTGCTTTTCATAACCTCAAAGTTTTTCAAATGGATGTCAAAAGTGTATTTTTATATGGTAAAATAAAAGAAGAGGTTTATGTGTGTCAACCACCAGGTTTTGAAGATCATAAACACCCTGATTGGGTGTATAAGCTTGATAAGGCTCTTTATGGGTTGAAACAAGCACCCAGAGCCTGGTATGAAACATTATCTAATTTTCTTCTTCAAAATAATTTCACTAGAGGCTCCATAGATAAAACTATGTTCATAAAGAAAGCTGGAATGCATAAGCTCATTGTTCAAATTTATGTTGATGATATTATTTTTGCATCATCTGATCCCCAGTTGTGTGATGCATTCACAAAATTGATGCAACAAAAGTTTGAAATGAGTGGTATGGGAGAATTACAGTTCTTTCTGGGTTTACAAATCAAACAACTGACTGATGGAACTTTTATTCATCAGTCAAAATACACAAAAGATTTGTTAACCAAGTTTGATTTACAAAACTGTAAATCCTGTTCTACTCCCATGTGCAGCAACACACAACTGGATGCTGATCAAAAAGGTAAAGCAATTGATGAAACTCTTTACAGATGTATGATTGGTTCCTTGATGTACCTAACAGCTTCTAGACCAGATATTATGTTTGCAACTTGTGTCTGTGCTAGATTTCAGGCTGCTCCTAAGGATTCCCATATGATTGCAGTCAAGAGGATCTTTAGATATTTGCAGGGAACTAAATCACTAGGACTATGGTATTCCACTGGGCACTCTTGTAAATTGGTTGCTTTTTCTGATAGTGACTATGCAGGGTGTAAGTTAACCAGAAAATCAACTTCTGGTGGATGCCAATTTCTAGGCAACTGTTTGGTCTCTTGGCAGAGTAAGAAACAAACATCAGTTGCTACATCAACAGCTGAAGCAGAGTACATTGCAGCTGCAAGCTGTACATCTCAGGTACTTTGGCTTCAAAATCAGTTATTGGATTATGACATTACAGAGACTAAGACTCCATTATTAATGGATAGTTCTTCAGCTCTTTGTATTGTTAAGAATCCTGTCCAGCATTCTAGGACCAAACATATTGAGATCAGACATCATTTCATTAGGGATTGCTATGAAAAAGGTCTGATTGATCCAAAGTTTGTGCCTAGTGCTGATGAGCTTGCAGATATATTTACTAAGCCTTTGGATAGTGCAACATTTCATAATCTTGTACTCAGGCTTGGTATGCTGCAGCTAGAATAATTTGACAACTACTGATGCTCTTAGTTCATAAATACTGATGAGCATTAGTATACTTTTGTCAAAAATAAGTGCTGATAAGTCATTTTATCTTCAGTGGTTTTACAACTACTGAAGACTTAATTACTTAAAAGTACTGAAGTATCTTATTAGTTCAAAAATACTGATGTAGTTCAAACTACTGATGTCTTTTGTAATAAATAAGTACTGATGACCAATGAAACATCTGAAAATCAAATGATCTGATGAGTAAGTGTCAAGGTCATTGAAACACCTGAACTTTGTGAATTGACGACAACTACTGCTTCATTTCCAAACCAAGTCTTCAGTAGTTTTACAACTACTGATGACCAACACCAAGTCTTCAGTTGTTTACAACATCTGAAAGTTAAAACCATGTCTTCAGTTGTTTTCTAACACCTGATGACCAACACCAACACTTTCAGTTGTTTTACCTCAGCCGTTTCATAACCTATATATACCTAACCCTAACTTCAACCTTTTCATAACCCACTTTCCAAACGTTCATCTTCCATTAATGGCGACCATGCAAATCAAACCTCGACACAACTGTGTTGCTCATCTTACCAAATCACCTTTCTGGAACAAGTTTGATGCTGCTATCGACCTGATGGTTGATTCCCAATACCGCACAGCCTTTCTCCTCAATCCAACCATCTACCCAGATACCCTGTGCCAGTTCTGGACGAACGTTACCGTTCATACTGATGAGAATGATGCCACCATCACTCTCCAGTCTTTTGTTAACCAGAAACGGGTGATCATCACTCCTGAGATCATTCGTCAAACCCTAGATCTAAATGATGCCACCTATCCCACCAAGTACCCAAAAGGCACCATTGATCTTTCTTTTGCCAATCATGGTTATGAAGGTGACCTAAGTGCTACTACCATCCTGAAGAAGCACTTCCATGATGCTGAGCGACTCATATTTCATATGATCAATGTCTGCCTGGCTCCTAAAACATCTTCTTGGGATCAAATGTCATCCAGATGGCAACAGGTATTATATTCTATTCTTGAGCATCAAAATCTAAATTTTTCTGATATTATCTTTTTGGAACTTAAAGATTTGGCATTGAAACCTGTGGCAAATAGATGGATTTTATATCCAAGGTTTCTTATGGCAATCATTTTAAACCAATTAAAATCTGATGGCCTTGTTGGCCTTGGAGTCCCTGCTCTGCTGGTTTTACCAGAGGTATACTCCAGGCACAACTCAAACCCACAACTCAAAGAGGCTGCCAAACTGCTCAAACCCAAGCAGAGGGAACCCACAGCCTCCACTTCCAAATCTAAAGTCCCCTCCAAACCCAAACCAAAGAAAACCAAAAAGGCTACTCAGGGAGTTGAGTCCCCTGATGATGCCCCTGTAGCACAAATGCAGGATGAGACTACAAGCATTAATCCCCTTGTAGTCTCAATGACTCCACCAGCTGAAACCGCTCAGGTATCCTCTCAATAGGATCCTGATGCAACCAAAATTGGGGAAACCACATTGCTGGAATCTATCTCACTTGAGAAGATTACCATTGAAGAGCACCACTCTCCCCAGGTGCAAACCTTTTCACCACCATCTCCCACTGATACCGCCCCTACAAGCCCAACTGCAGTCATTGCACAAGTGCTGACTCAGCTACATTCCTCTACCCCTCCCCAGAAACCTGTTACTACTGGAAAACCTCAACAGCTGAGGGAGAGGATCAAAATGTAGTTGACATCCAACAACATAGGGATTATCAAGTTCAGTCTCCCAGTGTAAATGTGGAGACTAGAACATCTGGTGAGGCTACCTCTTCCCCTGTTTCAGCACATGAACATGATGAAGCTGGTATCATCTCTAAGCCCTCACTAGAGGCAACTGTCAATGAAGGACTTGCTCCTGAGACAGGAAGTCCCCAGTTCCAAGACAAAGGGGCACATGTGATCACTGATTTACACTCAACACATGTTCATCCTGATTCACTCAGGAGGTCAGGTGATTCAGTTTATACTGATGATGACCTGGGCTTTTTCTTTGAAGTCTTAGCCCAAAACACTATTCTTGAGGCTGAGGTTTGTAGATTGAAAGATCTGCTTCCCATCATGCCTCAGGAATCAAGACCATCTGCCCCAATAAACCCACAGATGGCAGCTTCTGTTGAAGCTTCCCCAAACACTGAGCCACTCAAATCAACCAAACCACCAGCCTCTGGCTCAGGCACCATTTCTCAGGGAGAGAACCCCTCTGAGCAAATGGTTGCTGCATTCAAATCTTCCTTACCTCTCATCACACCCATCATCACATCTATAGTTCATAAAACCATTGATGAGAGGCTCTCCTCAGATATTACCACACTTGTGACTGATGCTGTGTCCAAGCACCTTTCTGACATTCAAACCCCTGAACCCAATGCAACCAAAAAGGGAGAGTCTAAGTCAGCAAAGGATGATAAAAGGAAAAGAGCTGAAGAGGAAGAAGATAAGGAAGAGAACAAAGGCAAAGAGATCATCACCTACAAAAGAAAGAAAAGTATTGGTGATCAAACTGAAGATGAGAAGAGGTTAGATGAGATGATCAAAGAAGCTGATGACCAACACAGCAGATCCATGGACATGATCATTGATAAGTTCTTCAGGCAAGGATTTGACACTGCAAAACTTGACTCAGAGTTCAGGAGACTTGAGATTCAAGAAATTGAGGATCGATGTGCAAGTTGTAATGAAGAAGAAAGGGAGAGACTAGAGGCTATGATTAGATTTCTTTCTAAACATCTGGGAAGACCTATCATAGAGATTAAATCATGGTCCAGAGATAGCATATTGGAGATAACTACCAAGATATGCTCATCTGAAAGCTTCAACAAAGGCTTAATCATTGAAGCTCTGGATGAAGCTGGTGCTGGGAAGAGAACTGATATGGCCAAGTTGTCAAAAGCCACCCTCACCAATAAAATGATAGAGCAGCCCTTCAAATCTCCCCTACCAAAACAATCCTCCAAGCCAACCTCACAATCAAAACTGCCTACATCTAAACCTTCAAAACAACCAACCTCTCAACCTCCAAAACAATCAACCTCACAACCATCTAAACCAATCCCTTCACCCAAGAAACCTATCCAAGAGTCCACCAGTGAAGCACCACAAAGAAAAAGAAGGTTGCTGAGGATAGAAGAAGAAGAAGAAGAGGATGAAGAAGACAATCTGCCAATATTTGCTGTTCTTGAAATGAAAAAACTGAAGCCTAGGAGTCAATCACAAGCAATAACTCCTGAAACTCAAAGGCTGACAGTTAAGGTCAAAATTGAAGAAGAAGAACAGCAGAAGCAGCATGATGAGCAGTTTCTTAGAATGGTTGACAAGGACTTCCCTCAGTCCTCATCCATTCAAGCTATGAAGATTCAAGCTCAAAGGCTGTACACTCTCAGGCATACTTTTCAGCATCAAAAAGAGAGAGTGCGGATTTGGCCAGACCCCAGGGTAAGTTCTAGAATTCACAAGAAAAATTTACCAAGTAGATATCATGGCCAAGTAAGAAAGACTTTGAATGCTGCAATCATGTTGGCCATGGTAGTCTCACCCTGGGAAATCATTGAAGAATTCAAGAGAGCTCACACATCCAAATCAACCCCTATGTCTATTCTTGAGAACAAAATGATCAAGAAGGGGTTGCTGTACAAAAGACTTGAAGATCTTCAGAAGAGTGAACTCCAGTTGTTACTTGAAGGCTCTCACCCAGATGAATTCGCATATAGAGAGATAACAACTGTTGAGCTAAAGAATGGAAAGACAGTGAGGTACCTGTCTGAGTACTATGGGCCTGAGTTCTTCTTTGAGGGAGAAGCAAAAGAACTCACTAAGGAGGAACAAGTTGTTCTCCTTGAGGCCTATGCAAGGGAGTCTTTCAGACTCATAAATGGGAAATAGGTTTCATGGTTGGGACAAGACTCTGTGTCCAATTTCCCCAAGACAGAGTTCCCTTCCATACTTCGCCAATCAAATGATTAGAAACCTTTTCCTGGCCTGTGCTTATTTGTTTACCTCTGAAGCTGATTAAGAGAGTACTTTTGTCAAAGAATAAGTGGGATCTTCAATAAAGTTAGAGGTTTTGGCTGCATTGGTTCAGGGGGAGTTTGTTGGACCAAAAGAACCAATGAGCCTGATCAGAAAAACCTCTAAGTCCCACAGACATTACAACTGCTGAAGATAATCACATCAGCTGAAGACATCAGCTGATTACAAAGGTCTGAAGACAAAGTCTGAAGACAAAGAACTGAAGACAAAGTCTGAAAGCAAAGAACTGAAGACAAAGTCTGAAGAAGAAGTGCTGAAGACAAAGGCTGAAGACCAGAGTGATCAGCAGTTGTCACAACAGCTGAAGTTGCTAACTTCAGTAGTTGTGATGGTTTTACTTTTCAGTACTTGTAACTTTATATTTCAGTAGTTATTAGTCAGTAGTTTTATGTAATTTTACTTAGCATTCACTGAGATGTAATCAGTTGTTAAGAACATCTCAGTAGTTTGCTTATTTCAGTTGTTTTTGTAATTCTGTTAGATGTCACTGTCAAGTGACATCAGCAGACGTCACATTCCTCTATATAAGGGATGTTAACCTAGCTGTATTTCTAACCGAAGCATTACGCGTGAATGAAAACATTCCTTTAATAGAAATATTCTCTCTATAATTGTGATTGATTGTCTTGCATATTCATTACCTTTCTTGCTTGAATTCGATCTCAATTTGTGATATTCCGCTGCATAATTCAAACCTAATTGATCCGATCCTATCACCGAGTATGAAAATTTGCTAAAATGTTACAATAAAAGTTGGAGGTTATAATTGTCAATATATCAAAATATTATTTACAACCGTACAACAAATGATGTTTACAACCATAGAACTGAAATCAACCTATGGTTTTATAATACCACTCGACACTTGACAGTCTATAATTCATTGGGTTTATCTATACAAATGAGCGCTTGCAGACCAAATTTCTTGGTCAAGTTTCACCATTAAAACCACCTTTTGTTTTAAAGCAAAAAATTATAAAGACAAAGTAAGAGAAACCTTCTATTTTGAGGGATTCTAATTGTGTTCTAATGCTCAATTAAGTATTAGAACTTCTTATTATATTTCTGTTGTGTCAAAGGTATAGTGGGTATACTTAGTAATCCGAGTAAGCCAATAAACGCTCTCAGTATACTCAGGTGTGGGGAGGTGTTGCGATGATGCTTGCTGGGTGACAAATCAAATTTGAGATGGATGATACAGTTGAGTTTCAAATCCAATGATGACGAGGAATTTTAACAATGATTGACGAAACAAACATAGAAATTAAATGACTATGAACAACTAATAATCCACATGAACAATGATGAACTAATCAAACTAGATGTGGCAAAATGGACGGATTGGATTGGATTGATTGTTGGGTTGGGATGGATTTGGGTTAGGATGGATGTAGGTCAGGATGGGTTGATTAAAGAAAAGGTCAGGATGGGTATGGGTCAAAATGGGTTTAGGTCAAGATGGGTTCGGGTCAGGATGGGTTGATTTAAAAAGTCTCAAAAATTCGTGGAGCATGTGTTTCCGGCTGCTATTAACTATAACAGTAGGTTTAAAACAGCAAAATAACCAAAAATGATTCTCGACAAAATCCCGTATGGCGTGACAGGACCACAAGAGTAAGAAGAAACATCAATAACCATATATAGAGCAACCTTAAGGTGGTACAGATTTGGTGCCAAACTCAAATCAATGCTTGTGCTCATTTGTCCATTAGCATAAGGTCCTGATAGGTTAACATACAGATTAGTTATAATTCAATATAAAATACATCTTTCACATCAACTAATAGGATAACAAATAATCATTTTGATTTGGTGCCGAACCGCCGGTTTCTATAAGTTAAAAACCAGTTAAACCGGAAAAAAACCGGTTTAGGTAAAAAAAAAACCGTTTCAAACCGGTCCGAATTGGTTTGATAGGTTTGAGTTTTCGGTGAGCCAAACCGGTTCGGTTTGAAGAAAAACCAGTTTAACCCTACCACAAAAAAACCGGTTCGGTTTTGAACCCGAATCGTTTTGGGTAAAAATACCGGTTTGTACACCTCTACTAGTAGGTACAAAAACGAGAGTGGGGTAGAAAGGTAAAGTCTCCATGAGCTAGATAATGACATAATGAAACATCGGATCCATGCCGTTTGACGGAAGATTGATAGAAGAAGTCGGTGACAAGGGCAAACATACCGTGATTATAGTCCCATGATGGATTTTAGATTGAAGAAATTGATTCATTGGTAGTTTACAACCGATTAGCTTACCAAAGAAGAAGAATCGTTGTTTATCTATCCGTTCTTTTTGATGAACCCATCCTAACCCATCCAATTTCCTTTCCCACCCATCCTGACCTGCTTTCATTTTATTTAGTATTTAGATTTACCCATCCTAACCTATTTAAGAATACTAATAAACCCAAAACAACCCAACTAGTTTTGTTTAAAGTCCAAATCAACCCAAATCTAAAAGTTAGGTTTTGATTGCCAGCCATAAATCAAACATTCATAGCATCATTCATAAGGCATCAATTGCTTGTACGTAGGGATGCAAACGAACCGAACGAACACAAACAAAGCCTTCTTCGTGTTCGTTCGTTAAGAAATAAACTTGTTCATGAACAGTTCACGAACATTTACCGAACGATATTTCTTGTTCGTGTTCGTTCATTAAGAAATGAACATGTTCATTAACTGTTTACGAACACTTACCGAACGCAAATGAATACAAACATAAGCAAACGAACACAAACAACTGTTCATGAACATGACGAACACAAATAAGCTCATGAACACAAGCGAATACAAATTATTATAGATTTATTTTAGAATTAAATTTACATTTTTATTACAAACATTACCTAAAATCAATAAAAGATAAATAAGTAGTTAACATAAATATAAAAAAATACTTGATATCATAGTCATAAAATAACAGACACAAAAATTAAGAATATAAACGAACACCTTAACGAACATAAACGAACACATCATCGAACATTCACGAACGAACATTAACGAACATAAACGAACACATTAGTGAACATCCAGGAACATAAATGAACGAACTCTGCTTGTGTTCATGTTCGTTCGTTTAACTAAACGAACGAAATTTTCTTGTTCATGTTCGTTCATTTACGAAATAAACAAACATAAATGAACTTCCCGCTGAACGGTTACCGAACTGTTCTTTAAACGTTCAGTCCGTTTGCAGCGCTACTTGTACGTATAAGCGTATAAATTAGGGTTATTATCTTATGAATAAAACTCGGCAATTTTATAGCCCGATACTTACATGATTAGCACTGACATTTTTGACTTTTGATTACAATATAGAATTCTTTAAGTACACTAAAAAAATCTGCAAGTGAATTAGAACCTCCACAAGTAGCTTATGATCATCTGCAAGTAGAAACTCTTTGTGTGCAAGTAGCTCTTCAACTTTGTAAGAATTTGAACCTATGTAAGTACAAGTGTAATTCCGTAAGTGACTTGCCTTAGTTAAATGGCTTGCTCTTTGTAGGTAACATTTTGCTCCGTAAGTAGATGAACTCCGCAATATCTTGAATCTTCGGAAGTAATTTATTCATTTGTAAGTAATTCCACAAGTGGAGTCATTAAACAACTTCCTGATAAGCTTCGTAAGTTCTTTGTAAGTAGAGTCTCTAAGTCTACATACTTAGTATCTTTAACATCACTTCACAACTACTTAGTAAGTGGTCATAACACTTCATGAGCATCTATGTAAGTGGTCTCTATGTCACACCCTTAGTTTCCACAAACGGAATCTTACCGTTAACTGCGTGACATATAAGGATCTCAGCTGATAGTTACACCAAATGACATAGTAATTACAAAACGTAGCATTTACTTATCCAGTAATCCTAAAATATAGTTTAATAATAAGTTCATGAAAACATTTGCAGAAGCGTAATCAATTAATCATTTTTAATTTTAAATAGCGTAAACACGCGCAACCCAAATAAATGTAAGTTTGCAAAAATTATGGTTTAAACTGTTTTATAAATAACCTAGCAATGTGATGAGATGATGCATTGCTCCTAATCGTGTGCACCTTAAGAACCTGAAAGAAACATGATAAGTGTCAACACATGGTTGGTGAGTTCCAGGTTTTGATAAACAATAATAAGTCAGAAATAGCAGATCCAATAAACAAAGTAAAATCAGTAAATAGATAGTACAAGTTACATAGTGCATGAAGTTCGCAACCAAAGCTGACAAATGTAAGTATCTCTCGGCTGCAGTTACTAGACCACAATAATAGAAATTGGGTCAATTAAACACATGTTTGATATGCAGTCGTGCTAGTGCGACTAACTCAGGTGGGGTTTGTCAAACTCAGTAGATCTATTAAGAATTACCTTTCTAAAGTACATAAATTTACGGATCGAAAGTGAGGACTTAAATTGGTACAACACTAGTAAACACGTGATAATATAGTAATACCGATCTAATGAAAGAACTTTTAAAAAGAACATGTTTTTCTTCCCCAAAAAAAGAATATAAGTAGAGTGTGCCGTATACTCACCTTGCATGCACAACAAATAAGGTAATGCAGAGAGCAGACAATTAGGTTTTCGAATAACCTGAATTTGAGCTAACACTTATTTAATATTAAATACTAACTCTTAACTATATGGTTACATGTTTTGACTCGGTAACACACGCAAACACAAGCCTCAAATGAAAATATCATTCATACATAGCACACTTATGGCATATTATATATACATAATTTCCTTATATATAATTCTATGTAGTATATAGCACTCATAATGCATGCATTTAGCCACATTGTATACTACATCCAACACACACCTATATAACACATGATACACACTCTCTCATGCAATCTCTATACGCCATATGGAACACCTAATTTACATACATACAATATAGATCACACACGTTGAACATCAAGAATCCAAACCAATAAAAAAACACCCACACTCGAACATACAATGCATCATACATAACCACACACACCCATACATAACCCTCACCAACTCTCGGCTCATCCAAAGGCAGTCACAATCGAACACTCAGACGACCTGTAGTATACATGATACCTACCCATATGCACAACACATTATACCCATCCATTCACGAGCATAAGCCCTACTTCCCATATATGTTACCTTTGGCCGACCCCCACATACACACCAACACATACAAGTCTCGGCCCACCATAAATCATATATACACTCATTGTCATGAATAATTATATCACAAACACACTTCTAAACCCATTAGATCACCCACTCAATCAAGAACAGCAGCCAGAACTAGCACCATAGACACACACAACCATAAAACACACACAACATCAGAAATACACACACACACACACACACCGCAGAAACATATACACGTCAAACTAGAAACACACGCACACATCGCAGAAACACACACACGCACACCAGAAACACACACACACATCGCAGAAACACACACACACATATTGCAGAAAAACACACACATACATACATATGATCGCACGAACATTCAGACTATAAAAGAACAACCCGATCACCCACACAATATGCAACATGAACACTTTTTTTTTGCGCTAACGGAACACACACACACATGGAAAACGCAAGACCGAGTAACCCGAATCACGACCGTAACCGTAATCGAAATTGAACGCGTGAGGCAAGCGAAGGAACGTACTGTAGAGTTGTTTCTGTCAGAATCTCGTGAATGTCGGGGGAATCGATTGCCGCACGCCTGCCGCCGCGAAGGAGAAGGTTGCCGGAGGTGTTGTCGCGAGGGGGCTGCCGTCGAGGGGTGAGGCTGCTAAGGTTGTGGTTGCAGGAGTGAGGAAAATGGGGTGGGGGTTGGGTAGTTATTTAAATTATGAAACTTTGGTAAATGGTAATAGTCCCTCTAATTTGCTCAACTTGCATAAGGATCCCCGAACTAATTTAATGAATTAATCACATAATTAATTTCATAATCAATAAAGGAACATTTAAAATAATATGAGTCGGGTTAATGGCATTAACCTGAAAGTACGGGGTGTCACATTCTACAAGTACTGTAGTTAATAAAATCTAGAACTTAGTAAGTGGAATAAAGCCTCTATAACCTACTTCGTAAGTACACATACCTAACAAAATTTCTTCAAATCTCAAAATGATTGAATTTTGGTTTTGGAATGGATTAACCCTTTTAGAGATCTAACAACCTCACCCGAAGGATGATGTTACCAAAACTTATCTAGAGTTTGATCTAAGGTTCCAATACTAGCTCTTAATAAGCTAAAGATCAGTACTTGTTACCAAAATTTTTATTATTTAGAGAACACTTTAACCTCTGGCATACTTAAGGTTTGGATCATCAAATTACCATCAAAATTAATATAAATCAATTACTTACAATAAATTTAAATGATTTAGTGTTTTGGTTCTGTCTCAAGCTCTATCTTTACTGCAGGACCGGTTAACGGTATGCACTTACAACACAACAACACAATGAGAAGTATTGATTTGAACACTTAACAGAGCAAATATGGAACTGGTTAACTTGTTAATGAAAGATGCTAAGAACACAAGTAAATATGAGACAGAACAAGATTGCAAACATCACAAGTATCTGGTTTTCAAGAATGCTGTATATTGCTTCTAAAGTTCTATTACAAGTTACAAATCATCAATAGAAAGTTACAAGTACTTGAGATACTTTATACTACATCCTACAGGCGATCATACTTTGAAGGCCAGCTGGATACAATTGACTAGACAACTACAAAATCAAATGTAGAGTCAAAAGGCATATCTGCCTTTTGACTTATGACTATGACATGCCATAGCACATCCTAATATATTACAAAAAGGATAAAAATACATAAAGTAGAAAGCATGGACTCAAGACTTCAATGTACAGCTATAGAAAGCATGGACCTTTCACCAACTCATGTAAGTTGGTGACTTTACAGAGTAGCAGCGGAAAGGTGGTCTAGCTTTATGGTAAAGTACATCAGATAAAGGCATATCTCTAAAAGTATTCGGAAGAAATCTGTCTTCACTCTTTGGCTTCGGAAGACTTTGTCTTTGAAGCTTCGGAAGACTTCACTTTTGGCTTCGGAAGATGTTGGTCTTGGCTTCGGAAGATTTTACACATAGAATATTTCTAGTGCATGATGTAAAACTTCCAAAGCATTTCTACTTCTGTTCTTTAGTGCATGCTTGCAGAGAGACTTTGGATGTTTTTGGCTGCATTAGACTTATAGGAATCCTTACAAACTCCCCCTAGGCTGATGCTACCAAAACATTTAGAAGATCTTCAGATATTTGTAGTCTTCAGGACGATGATGACCATACCCTTCTTCATCAGACGGTCAGGATCACTCAGACTCTCATAATATTTTCTCATCTCAAATAGATCATGCAGAGGTAGGTTGATTATGTTTTGCCATGTATAGACATTCTTAACACCTTGATCTCTGATCACATGCCATCTCTTTGGATTAGTAGTGAAGGTCCAGGATAAGATGGGTGTCTCAGCTGCAAGAGGAGTCACTTGAATTGGAGTTGATTGGGCTGCCTCTTCATGCACTTCCTCAGGTTGATCTGACTCAGCATGAGGTGTAGAGGTGGATGATTCAGGCTTCTTTTTCTTTGATTTTGGTTTGGAAGCCATCCTCTTCTTCCTCTTAGAAGACTTTAACTGAGAAGACTGGTCTGCAACACCTTGTTGATCATCCTTGTCTTTCTCAGTTAGGTGTTCCTCCCTCACAGGTTCAGAAGGAGAGGGAGTTTGACCCTGCTGTGGATCAGAAGATGAAGCTTGCTGAGGCTCAGCAGAAGGTCCATGTTGTGTTGTCTCAGGTTGTTCAACCTTAACCTCCACTTCAGGTGGGATTTGACTTGGAGGAGAATATAAGTCAATCAGCTCTCCACTCTTGATATTCTGCTTGATTACCCTGATATGCTCATCCATTGTGGATAAAGACATAGGGCAAGTCTCCTTCCGAAGAATCCATACAGCTTCAAGAAGCTTATCATCCTTTGTCTGTCAGCAGACTTCATCATACTCTTTTGGATGATGGCTCTTGACTTTGCAGCATCTTCCCTCATCATTTTCTTTGTTGCCTTTTGTTCTTTGAGCATTTGAAGTTCAAGCTATTTGAGATACTCAAACTCAATGTACTCAAAGGATAAGGGAAGAAGTGCAGATGCCTGGTAGAGACCTGTGGCACTCAGGTAGTTGATCATGTTTTGCTTATCTGTTTCCTTGTCTACCTGAGGTGCTTGTGTAGCAGCCACATCCTCTTGCAAAAGACTTTCCTGAACTGGGAAGAGAGTTGGAGCATGCTTGTATAACCTTTTTTTGTCTCTTCTCCTCTTTGAATTGGAGAAGTAACATTGCATCCTCTGCTTCCTTCATCTCTCTTGACACTTTCATGTCAGCCAGTTCATTTAATTGCTCTAAGGGGAAAGATATAATCTCATCTATGTCATAGTTCCTGGTATGCAAGTAAGTAATCCTGACTGCCCTCAACTCATCTTCTTGAGGGTTTGGTCTGGGGGCAGTCCTGATTGCAGCTTGCATAAAGCCTGAAGACCCAGATGAACTTTCTCCTCTTAGTTTTCTCTTCCTCTCTCTCTCCTCCTCCTTAATATCCTTAGGAGTCAGAATCCTTTTCCCTTTGTCACCCACATACCTTTGTGACTCAGGGTGGAGAGAGCTTTGACCTTTATTGCTTGGTGTAGCATCCAAGCTCTGGCCAGAGAGAGGTTGTGAGACACCTTCACAAGCAGGTGTTTCACTGAGAGAGTGAATTTCTGAAGCAGTTGTTGGTGTGACAGGGCTCTCAGGCTCTATCACTGGGCCTTCAGCCAAGGTTTTCCCTTTGAAGCTAATCTAAGGGTATGCCTCAGCATCCAGTTGACCAATGACATTACCTGATTGCCTTTGTCTCCTTCTAAGGCTGAACTCTTCATTAATTCTGTCTTGAATCCTGAGTGCTAACCTGTCAGCTTGTCTTGATTGGCTTGGATTCATAAGTGGCATGTTGATCAGGTCAAGACCTTCATAGTAGTCCAAGGTCTGAAAATTGAACACTTCTTGCTGCCCTTGAACTCTGTGAAGAATGAGGGCTCTTCTATCAGCATCATACCTCCACCCAATAATGTAGTTGAAAGTTGTTTGAGGTGGAGATGACACAGCCCTTGGAATACCTTCCTCAAAGAGAATCCTAATGACAGAGTCTATAATGTCCACATTAATGTGAACTTGAGGAAGTTGCTGAGTATGCATAGTTGCAAGTGAGGATGGTGAATCCTCAATGTCCATACTTCCTGAAGAACTCCCACGTTCTGTGACTGTAATGACTTTCTCCCCCTTTTTGGTAGCATCACCCTCTTGCATAGGTGAGCTAGAGGTTAGGTTAATCATATTCACAGGTTCTTGTGTTCCTGGGTGAGCTCCTCTTAAAAGTCTCCCAGCTAGTTTTTCCCTGAGATAAGATATCTCCAGTTGCTGATCATTGACCCTATTATGTAGGGTAGTCACCTGAGATTCAAGGTGACTAACCTTAGAGACTATATAGGAGCATGTTTTTGATAGTTTTTTGCATCTTTAGTCTCAGATTCCCTTCTTCTTCATCAGAAGAATCATTGTGGGATGAGATGATTGGACCAAAGTCCTCTCTCTCACCACCAGCTTCAGATTCTTGGCTGCTGGATTTCCTCTGCACATTGACATTCTCATTTGAGGTGTCAATGGGCTGAGTTGCCATGGTTGAGGTCTTAATGATGTAATCACTTGCAGAAGTGAGAGCCTCTTCCATATGGATATTCTGAACAGGTTCAGAAGTATCCACCTCAGTGATGGGTGACTGATGTGGGCTAGACAAAAGAGACTCAGGAGTACTCATCTCTCTTTGAGTAGGGGAAGAGTAGAGAGACTCATGGTACCCACTAAAACCTAAGTCTTCATCAATATAGAATGAGAGGTTGGGAATGGGTTGATTTAAGTCTAAAGGTTGGGGATGGTAATTGTCCCCTTAAAAGGTTGTTCACTTGAGTGTTGAGACTCAGAGTAAAGGCTTAACGCAGTTGGGCTTGTGAGCTCATCAGGGTGAGCATGAGGAACCTCATCACTGATTATTGAAGAGATGGGAGTGGTTTGCTCCTGAGGGGAAGTGGGAGCTCTAGTGTCCACTTCCTCTTGTATGGGTGAGTATATGGGGGCCTGCACAGACTCAATAGCTTGAGCAGGGGTTTGTTTGGATTTTCTTTGGTAGGTGAGGGTGACTTGGGGCCTTTTTGGTGGTTGAGAGGTAGAAGGTGTGGGTTCAACACTAGCTTGTGTTGCTAGGTTGTCACCTTGAGCAATGAGCTCTAATATTTTTAGGACAAGGGCTGTTTCTACCCCTGAGAAGCCTACAGTTGGCTTCTTCATATTTTAAAGATGTCGGGCTTCATCTGTCCCAATTTAAGAATATTATCTATTTCCCTCAACTGTGAGCCCAGTTCACAGTTGAGAATGTGTTGAACATATCTAGAAAACATATAATACTCTAAAGAGTCCAAGTTAGAAGCAAATTTATATAAACAAACTGAGAGTACCTGAACTTGACCCCTTGAACCATTCCATGTACTATGAAGGAGAGATCCTCAGGAATGTGGTCCCACCCTCCATGCTTGTTTGACAAGCTGTGGATAACCACATGAAGCAGGTATTTCTACTGGGATGAGACCTTCCCTTCTCTGAAGGTCTTTATAGAGAAATCTCCCTCATAGCCCATCTGCTCAAACGAATGATTTACAGCTTCCTTTAGGAAGGACAACTCACTTTCTTCATCATCCAGCTGCAAGTGAGTGTTGATGATGGCAGGAGTGATGAAGATTGTCCTCCCTTGCACTGTGGCAGACAGTGCCTTCTCCCCATCCATAATGACCTCTTGGCAGGTCTTCCAAAATTCAAGCAGATGATCCTCATAGAGAGTAGGATCAATGGTTAGGGAGGTGAAGTAGTTTGATAGAGCTATGAAACCGCAAATCTCTGAGAAACTTTCATCTTTCTCATAGCTTAACAGAGCAACTTGGTTATGTTGCCTTTGAAGTTGCATGGAGAAATCTGGGTTGTTTCTGAGGTTTAGGTTGGCCATTTTAGAAGCTTAAGGATGAAGAAAGATGAAGAACAAAAGGCGGTTTGGGAGAATTTAGGTTTAAGGAATAGTGTAATTGAGGAAGAGAGTGAAAGAAGGGGGAACCGTTGGGCATTTATGTGAAAAGGATTTGAGACAAAGTTAATGAAAGAGGATAAACTTTGAAATCCGGATGTCGGTCCCACCTCTGAAAAGTAGTTTACTTTTGCCCAAAAAGTAGTTTTCTTGGAAGTCGAGAAATCTTCCGAAGGTTATTTGCTTCGGAAGTTCTGAAGAAAAAGCTTCCGAAGGCAAATTGGCTTCGGAAGATATTTCAAAGGTTTTTGAGAATTTTTCTTCGGAAGAGAATTTACACTCAGAGATTTTTATTCTAAGAAGAATAAATACTTCCGAATGTAAATTGCTTTCAGAAGAAACTTGTTCTTTGAAAACATACAAAGTACTTAAGTTGATTTTAAGCTTCGGAAAGATATTTCAGAAATTTCTTCCTAAGGTAAAATCACTAAAGCAATTATTTGTTTACTAAGACATAAACTTCTTCCAAAGGTAATTTTGAATCTTCCGGAGAGATCTATATTTTAAAAAATCTAAGAAAAGTCTTTTAAAAAGATTTTCTTCCAAAGAAAACAAGGGCTTATGAAGGTGATATAATAGACAACTTAGGACACACAGGTTTTAGAAATAAATATGATTAAGTTTTAAGAAAAGCTATTCAAAGTTAATCATCCCAATAGCTGATACAAGATATTTAAATCTCTGCTTATCAAAAGCTTTGGTGAACAGATCAGCAAATTGTTCATTTGTGTTAACTTTGACTAGTTTGATTAATCCCTTTTCAAAGTTATCTCTAATCAAATGATACCTGATATTAATATGCTTTGTCCTTGAGTGCTGCACTGGATTCTCTGTAATGGAGATAGCACTATTGTTGTCTATGTGGATGGGAGTCTCTTTAAAGTTAAATCCATAGTCCAGCATCTGATTTTGAATCCAAAGCACTTGAGCACAGAAACTTGCAGCAACAATGTATTCAGCCTCAACAATTGATGCAGACACACATAATTATTTCTTGTATTGCCAAGAGACTACTCTTCCACCAAGAAATTGACATCCCCCTGATGTAGACTTTGCAATCATGTTACAACCACCATAGTCACTATCTGTATAAGCATACAGATTAAAGTCAGAATTCTTTGGATACCAAAGGCCAAGTGATCGAGCACCTTTGAGATATCTTAAAATTCTTTTGACAGTGACCAGGTGTGACATCTTGGGGTTGGCTTGATATCTTGCACAAATGCATGTAGCAAGCATGATATCTGGCCTGCTAGCTGTGAGGTATATAAGAGACCCAATCATTACCTTATAGAGATGTTCATCAACACACCCCCCATCAAGATCAGGTCCAAGGGAGTGATTTCTGGCTATGGGTGTCTTAGCAACCTTACAATCAGTCCTGTTAAACCTTTTAAGTATGTCTTGTACATACTTTGACTGATTTATGAAGATGCCATTGTCAACTTGCTTCACTTGAATTCCTAGAAAGAAATAGAGTTCCCCTATGGCACTTATTTCAAACCTGTCCTTCATCAACTTATCAAAGTCTTTGCAGAGCTTTGGATTAGTTGACCCAAAGATAATGTCATCTACATATACTTGAACTAGCATTATGTCTTTTCCTGTTTCTTTGATGAAGAGAGTTCCATCTATAGTACCTTTTTTGTAGCCATGTTGACAGAGATACTGAGATAGTGTCTCATACCACTTCCTTGGTGCTTGGTGCAACCCATAAAGAGCTTTATCAAGCCTGCAGATATAATCAGGATGATCAGGATCTGCAAACCCAGGTGGTTGTCTGACATACACCTCTTCATCAATCACCCCATAAAGAAAAGCACACTTGACATCAAGTTGGTAGACCTTGAAATTCTTGGATGCAACAAAAGCTAGGAATATTCTAACAGCTTCAAGTCTTGCCACAGGAGCAAACACATTTGTGTAGTCAATTCCTTCTTCTTGAGTATATCCTTGAACAACTAGTCTTGCCTTGTTCTTGATGACAAGTCCTCTATCATCCTTCTTGTTCCTAAAAACCCATTTGATTCCTATGGTAGTCTTCCCTTGAGGAAGAGGACATAGGTTCCAAACCTTTTGCCTTTTGAATTGAAGCAGCTCCTCTTGTATAGCTTCAACCCAACTTCCATCCTTTAGAGCCTCATCAATTTTCTTTGGCTCTATCTGGGACAAGAAACAAGAGTGAAGACAAACATTTGCTTCATGGGTTTGTCCTCTTGTTCTCACCCCTGAATCAACATCTCCAATGATGTTTGTGGTAGGATGAGACTTGTGGATCTTTAGCTGAGGGATCACAGCAAGTTGCTTAGACAGATCTAGATTTGAAAAGTTTTGATCTGGCAAAGAAGATTCACCCTCCACATCAGCACACTTATCAAGGTTGATTTGATCCAATGAGTGTGTGACATCATTGATGTTGTCTTCAATACAGTGGTTATCATCATCAAGAAATTCCTAATCACTTTCACCACCATCATTTTCTCCAACATTTGAAGCTCCTTCTTCTGAGTTTTGTGCCTCTAAGCTGGAATTTGAAGGCACTCTAGAAGCATCAGCAGGATTTGTCATTGATATGCTGGTAGAAGCTTCATTTGCAGGAAGAGTTACCACTGGAGCTGAAGATGTGTAACTTGAAGGTCTTCTGAGCTCAAATCTTGGGTCAGGATCACTTGTTGGTAATATATCTGTAGATCCTGAAACATTCTCACAAGATTTGTTAAAACAGTTGGTAACTAAATCAAGATCAAATAGCCAATCCGGACCAGAACCTTTCACACTGGGAGTGTGCTCATTGAAAGTCACATTGGCTGACTACTCAACTACTCTAGTTCTGAGATTGTATACTCTATAAGCTTTAGCTTGAGAAGAGTATCCAATAAAGTGTCCATCATCTGATTTCTTCTCAAACTTGGCAATTTGATCTTTGGTATTCAAGATGGTGCAAGGACATCCAAATGACCTAAGAAAACCAATAAAAGGTTTTCTCTTGTGCCAAAGTTCATAAGAAGTGTTACCATGTGTCTTAACTACTAAAACTTTGTTTTGCACATAGCAAGTAGTGTTTACTGCCTCTGCCCAGAAGGTGATGGGCAGTATAGAGTCAGACAACATAGTTCTTCAACTTCAATTAGTGTTCTGTTTCTCCTCTCAGCAATACCATTTTGCTGAGGAGTCCTGGGAGCACTATATTGTCTTGTAATACGTCTTTCATCATAAAATATATCAAGGATTTGATTCTTGAATTCAGTTCCTTGATCACATCTTATGGTTTTGACCTTGTGATCATATTGATTCTCAAACTTTAAGATTAAATTCTTTAGAATCTCAGGGGTCTCATCTTTAGTTCTAAGAAAGAAGATCCAAGGGAATCTTGTAAAATCATCTATGATCACCAAACAATAAGAGGTCCTTCCTAGACACATTACACTGGTGGGGCCAAAGAGATCTATATGTAATAATTGTAGGGGATTAATGATAGAATTTCTTTCCTTTAGCTTGTGAGATACCTTGTGTTGCTTCCCTTTTAGGCATGCAACATAGTGGTCATCACTTGTAAACTCTTTCTTTGGTATTCCAGTTACCAAATCATTCTTAATTAATTTATTCATATTTTTAAAGTTTACATGGCACATTCTTTTATGCCAGAGGAAAGATTAATCATTATTTGCTTTAGATAGAAAGCATGAAACTTCTCCTGAGGGAGATGTTTCTTGCAAGTCCATCTTGTACATGTTCCCTTTCCTGGGGGCTCTAAGCAAGATGTGCTCATGAGGAATGACCACCCCGGGCCTGAGAACAATTCACTCATACTCAGTAAAGAGCATGTTATGACTCTGGTCACAAAATTGGGGTACACTCAGAAGATTGTACCCAAGCTCCTTGATAAAGTTTACCTTTTCAATGCTGAGCTTACCATTTATGACCTTGCCTCTTCCAGTAATGTAACCTCCTGCATCTCCTTCAAAAGCAACTGGTCCTCCATCAATTCTTTCAAATTTTTGGAGTAGTGACCTATTGCCTGTCATGTGCCTGGAACAACCACTATCAATGATCCATACATTTTTGTTTGTCTTGAGCTATTCCTGCACAAAAGAGATGATTAGTTACATTTGGAAACCCAAGCCTCATTGGTCTTGGGCTCATCAAAAGAAGTTGAAGACAATGCAACAGTAATTGTTCCTATAGTCATGCTAGAAGGATCATTCGCTGATGTTGATGAAGAACTTTCAGCCACTTGGTCTTTCTTTGACTTCCATACCACCTTTGGAAGCTTAGACTTGACCTTCAATACTTTGGAAGTTTTGATGACTTCGGAAGTTTTGATGACTGGATCTTCAGAAGATCTTGCTTTCACTGCAGCAGGCTTCAGTGCTTCGGAAGTATTCCTTTCTTTCGAAACCAAATATTCATCCGAAGGCAAGTTTCAACTTGTCTTCTTCTTCATTTTGGAGCTTCCGTAGGAAACAGATTTTCCTTCCGAAGCTTGCTTCTTCTTCTCCAAACTCTTAGAAGTTTCTTTCTTGGTCATGTGGAGAGAACTCTTTGGATTGTAAACACAATCCTTAGCAAGATGAGAAGTACTCCCACACATAACACAGGCTGAACTTGATTACTTTCCTTCTTTATCTTCACCTTTGCAGATGCTGTGGTAGTTCTTGTGGGGTTAGAACTGCCTTTGGAGCTGGATGGTTCTTGTTGTACAGCAGTGATGCACAACTGATCAGCCTTTTTCTTGATGATGGGATGATTTGGACATGAACCAGAACTTTTGTTGATGGAGTTCAAGTTGGTGTCTTCAACCTTTACCACTTCAAATCCTGTAGAGATAAAGACTTGTTTCTATGCAGAATTGAAGGTGGCCTTGATCTCTTGAGCCTTTTTGGACTTTCTTTTGGCCTTCCTGATCAAGTTCTTTCTTCTTGAGTTGGTCATCCCAACAACTTTGCTCTCCTCAGAGGGATGGTGACCCTTCTTAGAATGCTCTTCTTCACTCTTCTCAGAGCCATTCTCCACCATCTCCTCTTCATCCTCTTCAGTCACAGGATTAATGAGGGGAAGCTCATCTTCACAAGTTCCACACTGTAACGCCCGGAAATTTTCTTTGAAGCTGACGAAAGAAGAAAAAATAAATAAAGTCCAAAGTCGAGGGACCAAACTCACCAACGAGAGAAACTTTGATGAATGGGGGTATAAAAGGTAGAAGGCACCCCCTTTCTTGCCATTTTTCAGCCAAGAAGAGAGGAGAGGATAAAAGAAGGAGAAAAAGAGGAGAAAAGCTTGGTTCGGGTGGATTCGAGCGTGGAAATCGTCGTTTAGCGGGTCAAATCGAAGCTCTACTCGACGGGAACGTTTGTGTGAGTTCTAGGACCCCACTTTTACTTGTTTTCAAATGATTTTAGGGCTGGAACACATCTAAAATCAGGTTTTCGTGTGTGTGTATGCTTGACCCGTTTGTGTATGAGTATGTGTGTGTATGATGCGTTTGAGTCTTGATTGTGAGCTTGTGTGTGCTTGAATGGTGTTGTGGTATGCATCCCTAAGGTTTTGGATGGTCGATTTGGGCTCAAAATGGGTTTATATGAGTTTGGAGGCCGAAAACCGTCGGCTGCAGTCGGGATGAACTGCATTATGCATCAGCTAGGGTTAGGCGACCGACTGGAGGCATAACGAAGGCCATTCGGCCGATTAGGGGGAGAATGAAGGCCATTCGGCCGACTGGAGGGAGAATGAAGGCCATTCGGCCGACTGGAGGGAGAATGAAGGTCTAGTCACCCAAATGAAGGTCCAGTCACCCGAATGAAGGGCCAGTCACCCGAATGAAGGTCTAGTCACCCGAATGAAGGTCCAGTCACCCGAATGAAGGTCCAACACCCGAATGAAGGTCCAATCACCTGAATGAAGGTCCAGTCACCCGAATGAAGGGCCAGTCACCCGAATGAAGGGCAGTCACCCGAATGAAGGTCCAGTCACCCGAATGAAGGGCCAGTCACCCGAATGAAGGGCCAGTCACCCGAATGAAGGTCCAGTCACCCGAATGAAGGGTCAGTCACCCGAATGAAGGTCCAGTCACCCGAATGAAGGTCCAGTCACCCGAATGAAGGTCCAGTCACCCGAATGAAGGGCCAGTCAACCGAATGAAGGGCCAGTCACCCGAATGAAGGTCCAGTCACCCGAATGAAGGTCCAGTCACCCGAATGAAGGGCAGTCACCCGAATGAAGGGCCAGTCACCCGAATGAAGGGCCAGTCGCATGGAGGCCATGCAACTGGAGAGTGTCCATACGCCCAAATAGGGCTGTTGCACCCGAGGAGAAGTGTAATTTAACTTCTAACTTTCGGGAGAAAGTACAGATGTAAGTTTTGACGTAAAGGTTCCCGTAAGTTCATGTAAGGTGACGATTAAGGCCTTAGAGAACATGTAGGGCATAATGATGATGATGTTGCATGTTTATGCATGATGCATGTTATGTATGTATGATGTTACCCTGTATGACGTGATGACTTTGCATGTTAATGTTCCTTATTGTGATGTATGTTTACTTTTCCTTTGGCTTTATGTGTTATGATAATGAATGAAATGAAAGTATTATATAAAGTAAAGTGAAAGATAATGAAAAGAGGATCGTAATGAATGAATGCATGCATAAATGAATGAATGAACGAATGAAAGGCTTGCAAGCATATGTATGAGGTGAGCGACTCTGTGTCGCAACAGACTCAAAAGAGGTCCTTGTCGCGTACTCCGGTACTGTGTCAGTCTTCGGACGTGAGTCGGGGGTTTGTGTACAGTCACCCGAATAAAGGGCCAGTCACCTGAATGAAGAGCCAGTCACCCGAATGAAGGTCCAGTCACCCGAATGAAGGGCCAGTCACCCGAATGAAGGTCCAGTCACCCGAATGAAGGTCCAGTCACCAGAAGGAAGGTCCAGTCACCCGAATGAAGGGCCAGTCACCCGATTGAAGGTCCAGTCACCCGAATGAAGGGCCAGTCACCCGAATAAAGGTCCAGTCACCCGAATGAAGGTCCAGTCACCAGAAGGAAGGTCCAGTCACCCGAATGAAGGGCCAGTCACCCGAATGAAGGGCCAGTCACCCGAATGAAGGTCAAGTCACCCGAATGAAGGTCCAGTCATCCGAATGAAGGGCTAGTCACCCGAATGAAGGGCCAATCATCCGAATGAAGGGCCAGTCGCATGGAGGCCATGCAAGTGGAGAGTGTCCATACGCCCAAATAGGGCTGTTGCACCCGAGGAGAAGTGTAGTTTAACTTCTGACTTTCGGGAGAAAGTACAGATGTAAGTTTTAATATAAAGGTTCCCGTAAGTTCATGTAAGGCGACGATTGAGGCCTTAGAGAACATGTAGGGCATAACGATGATGATGTTGCATGTTTATTCATGATGCATGTTATGTATGTATGATGTTACCCTGTATGACGTGATGACTGTGCATGTTAATGTTCCTTATTGTGATGTATGTTTACTTTTCTTGTGGCTTTATGTGTTATGATAATGAATGAATGAAAGTATTATGTAAAGTAAAGTGGAAGATAATGAAAAGAGGATCGTAATGAATGAATGCATGCATGAATGAATGAATGAACGAATGAAAGGCTTGCAAGCATATGTATGAGGTGAGCGACTCTGTGTCGCAACAGACTCGAAAGAGGTCCTTGTCGCGTACTCCGGTACTGTGTCAGTCTTCGGACGTGAGTCAGGGGTTTGTGTACAGGCCCCGGCACAGTATCAGTATTCGGACATGAGTCAGGGGTATTGCATGAGGCAGGATCCGGATGAATGAGAATAGAATCGCGTACTCCGGTACTGTGTCAGTCTTCGGACATGAGTCGGGAGTTCGTGTATAGGCCCCGACATAGTATCAGTCTTCGGACATGAGTCGGGAGTAGTGCGTGAGACTGAGATGAGATGAAAGAGAAACGAATCGCGTACTCCGGTGCTTTGTCAGTCTTCGGACATGAGTCGGGGGTTTGTGTACAGACCCTGGCACAGTACCAGTCTTCGGACATGAGTCGGGAGTATGGCGTGAGTTGATGTATGAGAAAAGATAAATGGTGAATGTACTTGCCCTAGGTACTGGAGTCGGCTCCGTGCCCAATGTTCGAGGTCTATGAAAGACCTCAGGCCCTGTTACCCGATTCTGCCGTTTATGGTGACTGAGGTAATTAGGGCGGTGAAGGAGACGACCGTGATTGAAGTAAACAAGGAGGGTAGCAGCGAGAAGAATTGGAAAGGAAAGCGGGTTGAACGTGAGAGTTTCACTACAAACAATAAGGCTGCGAGGGTGGATGACCGACGTGTGGTCACCTCCAATATGGGGGTGAAGGGTTTAGGTAACTGTGGACGAAAACACCTCGAGGAATGCAGATTGGGGACCAATGTCTGTTTCCGTTGTGGAAGGACCGGACATGTGGCAAAGAACTGTAGAATGGGGAGGTGTTATTCTTGTGGTGGAGAAGGCCACAAGAGCAGGGATTGCAAGAAGCCTAGGGCGGAAGGTTCGGGAGTGAGGAAGATCGGAGGAAGCTAGGACGGACCCTGATGTGGTGTCAGGTACGTTTCTAGTAAACTGAACTCTAACTTCGGTGTTAGTTGACTTTGGTGCTAGTAGGAGTTTCATTTCTGCTGCCTTTTGTGCTAAGTTGCCCATTAGGAGTAGAAGTATTGATAAGCCCTTCGATATAGAAACTGCCATAGGTAAGTCTACCAGGATTTTTATGCGATAGATGGTCGTGACGTGGAATTAGAAGGTCATAAATTTCCAGTTAGACCATTCGTGATGACCTTAGGCGATTTCGATGTAGTCCTAGGAGTGGATTGTTTGGCAGACTACGGAGCGAACATTGTGCGTCGCAAAAAGATGATACGGTTGACAGCGCCTGACGGGATCAAGGTGATGGTTTAAGATGATTGAGTCACGACGATTCCAAAGGTGATTTTGATGGCAGTGGCGGGAAAGTGCATGAAGCGTGAAATGGTGGAGTATGAGATTGTAAGGATTCCTTAAGTCTGATGCAACCCAAAACATCCAAAGTGTCTCTGCAACATGCACTAAGTACTGAAGTATAGAATGCTTCGGAAGTTTTACACAATGCATTAGAAAATACTCTAAGTGTAAAATCTTCCAAAGCCAAGACCAATATCTTCCGAAGCCAAACATGAAGTCTTCCGAAGCCTCAGAGACAAAGTCTTCCGAAGCTTCAACCTATGAAGACAGATTTCTTCCGAAGACTTTTAGTATACATGCTTTATCTGATGTACTGTTCCATAAAGCACCTTTTCCGCTGCATCTCTATAAAGTCACCAACTTACATGAGTTGGTGAAAAGGTCCATGCTTTTGGTAACTGTACATTGAGGTCTTGAGTCCGTAACTTTCTACTTTATGTACTTTATCCTTTTGTAATGTATAAGGATGTGAGCTATGGCATGTCATAGTCACAAGGTCAAAAGGCAGATATGCCTTTTGATCCTACAATTGATTTTGTTAGTGTCTAGTCAATTGTATCCAGCTGGCTTTCAAAGTATAGCCGGCTGTAGGTTGTAGTATAAGTATTTAAAGTTCTTGTATCTTTCTTTATGCTTTGTAACACTTGTAAAAGAACTTGAGAAAGCAATATACTGCCTCCTTGAAACCCAACTCTCTTGTTCTGTCTCTTTACTTTACTTGTGTTCTTAGTATCATACTTGGTTAAACCAGTTCACTGTTTGATTAAAGTTTAGTTGTTCTCCTCATTGTGTTGTTGTGTTGTAATTGTGGTCAAGACCTTAAACGAACCTGCAATTGGTATCAGAGCTTTCCAGGCTCTTGATATAAGATCTCACCATCTTAAGATCCCTCACACACACAAAAACTAAACTCTTCAAATGGCATCCATATCAAAGACTAATATTCAGACTGGAACCATGAACAAATCCCCACTGATCACTCTTGATGATTTTGACACCTGGTGTATGAGAATGGAAGGTTTCATCAGGTCTCTTGATTCAAGAATGTGGGAATCTGTGAGAATGGACCTTTCATACCCAGCACCCCCTCTGCTACTGGTGCTGGTATGATTCCAAAAGATGTGGCCAACTACTCAGATGAAGATAGAAAAAGAGTAGAGATTGATAGGAAGGCCATGAGTGCTCTTCAGACTGCTCTCCCAAACTCTGTATACAGAGGCTTTAAGAAGTGCAAAACAGCTGAACAGCTGTGGGATGCACTGAAGCTAATGTATGAAGGCTCCTCTGAAGCCAAGGAGAACAAGAAGGATCTTCTGAAGCAGCAGTTTCAAAACTTCACCTTCAAAGCAGATGAAACCATGACTCAACAATACTTCAGGTATGTTAAGATTGTGGATACCCTAGTGGATGGAGGAGTTCCTCTTGAGAACAGGGACATTGTAAGGAAGTTCATGTCCTCACTTCCTAGGCAATGGACACACTACTGTGGCTTTGCTTCTCCAAACCAAGCACTGATGGCTGACCAAGATGAAGCCAAGGTATTGGAACATCTCTGTACTCCTGAATGCATTGCTAAAGTAAATAGATACAGGTCCTACAACTTAGAGATGAGATCTGATCTTGAGTCACTAAACATATTAAAATCTGATTTTAGAAAGTCTGAAAATGATTACAAGTTAAAGATAGAGGACTTGGAGAAAACTATTTCAGTACTAAAACATGAATATACAGATTTTAGAACTCAGATCCAGGATCTCATAACTAAGTTGATTGAGTGCCAGGCTGAGCTTGTGATCAGCAAAGCCAAGGCAGAGAAGAGTGTTCTTGAAGAAGAGACCTTCAAGAACATGATATCCTCATCCTTGCACAACAAAGTGTGTTATCAAAATAGACAGAGACAGGGATCAAATGAGATAGCTCCTCCACACACAATCTTGTCTATAAGATCTCCTAGGTGTGGAACTTGTGAAGATGAGCTTCCTCTCATAGATCCTATAAGTGAGGATGATGAAGAAGTGATAGTGAAGAATTCCTCTGAAAAGAGTGAAAAAGAGGATTCTTCCAAGGGCCACTATCCTTCTAAGGAGAAGAAATCTACTGTGATGACTAAGTCCAAGAGAAAGAACTTGATCAGGAAGAGCAAGAGGAAATCAAAGAAGGCTCAAGAGATCAAGGCTACTTTTGATGCTAAGCAGAAACAAGTTTTTATCTCTGCAGGTTTCAAAGTAGTAAGGACTGAAGACATCAACCAAGACTCCTCAGCTAAGAGTCCTGGTTCTTGTTCAAATCATCTCAGTGCAAAGAAGAAGACTGAGCTGCTGTGTACCACTGCTGCACAGCCTGGACCATCAAACTCCAAGAACAGTTCACAGCCCAAAAGAACTGTCTCAGCATCTTCCAAGATGAAGGTGGAGAAGGGATGTGACCAAAGCCAGTCTTGTTCTCAAAATGAGACTCCCTTGAAGAATAAAATGTTATGTGTTATGTGTGAAAGTACTTCTCACATTGCTAAGTATTGCCCATACAATCCTAAAAGTACCGTCCACATGACCAATACAAAGACTTCAAAGAGTTTCAAGAAGTCTCTAGCTTCGGAAGGAAAGTCTGTTTCCTTCGGAAGCTCCAAATCAAAGAAGAAGGTAAATGGAAAATTTATCCAACCTTCTTCAACAAATTCAAAACAAGTAATATTCCTTCGTTTGTTCCTGTCAGGTTTGTAAAAGAAGGAACAGTTGTCGAATCATAAAGCAATAAAAATCCTATAATTGAAGCCAACATAATAAGAGGTGTCAATCAAGATCCATTGGAGAAAGATTTGTGTATACGAGACTGGATAAGCTCATATGATGAATCAATCATAGAGGAGCGTATTGGTTTCTCACATATCAAGATATCTCCTGACATTGTCAGGTGTCAAAAGCTTCCTAAAACTGAATAAAGACCAATACGGATCTCTTCTCCAATTGCAAAGCAACCCAGTCAATCAGTGAAGATCCCATTCCTTGTTCAGCACAGGAAACTTCAGAATAAACAAGAATTTGCTACAAGCTCAAAGCAATCCTCATCACCACCTGCACAACACGGGACTACAAAGAATCAAAAGCCTTTCAAGGCTTGTTTTGAGTGTGGAAAAGAAGGTCATGTGGTAAAGAAGTGCCCTCAAAAACTTGCTTCGAATGGTAAAGGAAAACCAAATTGCTTCTCCGGATGTAAGTCTACAAAGAATGTTCCAGAAGGTAAAGGAAACACGGATTGCTTCTCTAGTTTAAGAGGTAAAAAGCACACATCTTTGAATGGTTGGATTAAAAACCCTCCATCCAAACCTTTTCATGTGAAGCCGGTTTCACATGATACAAAGATGAAAATGACCAAAGGTTCAAAACCAAATTCTTTTCCTTCTGGTCTTAAACAGAAAATGTTTTCCAAATTTAATTCATTCAAATATCCAAATTAATTGAACCGAAACAAATTTGGCAAATTAAAAAGAAGGATACAGATATCCCAGATTGATTAAACGGTTGTGTGCAGAAGCAGGTTTCTTATATTGATGAAAAAGGAACTTCCAGGACTACGATTGTCTGGGTTCCCCTTTCAAACTAATTTGTTAATGAGTGCAGGAACAGTTCAGGAGGCTTGTTAGTAATCCGGTTTACTGACAGAGATTGTTCTTGATTCAAATTTGTGGCGGAACAAACAGGTTAAGGTCATGGTATTTTATCCACAATCTGGATTTTTATCTGCACAATCACAGTTCTCAATTCACACTCACTACATATTTCTTGATCATTTATTTCTTATCTTGATATCAGTGTAATTTGGAAGATCTTCTTTGGTAAATTTCAATTTTTGCATAGTTTTTTAAAAAAAATATAAAAAATATAAAAAATATACAAAATATTCAAAAAAAACAAGGGGTATGCAAAAATAAAATTTAGGGGGAGAGTATAATAAGACTCAATAAAAATAATAAAAAGAGAACTGGGAACTTGATTCGAGATGACTGAGAAATGATTTTATATCATCTTGAAATGCTTGTTTTGCATGACTTGCATTTATAAAATGAGAAATGATAGTTACTGATGCTGTTATCTGATTCACATGTTATTTTTAATCATAAATAAAAAAACAAACAGATTCTTTAATGATATGCTTGGTAGACTCAGCCTGAAGAATAAAGTAGACAACAACATAATGATTTATATTATATGCTTAGGGATGTCTGGATTTACGCAATCGTTTTGGCTTCCACGAAAACTGAGTCCTGGCAAAAATTAGATTGAGAATTGATCTTTTACCCACCATGATACAAATAATATAAGCCATATCTTTGAGCCATGATTAGTGTATTTATGTGTTTTGTGTTTGTGCTAATCTCCTCTGCTATACGGAAGTACTGACCTGGAGTGACGATCTCCTTTGCTGTAAGATAGTACTGACCTGGAGCTCTCATCGGCACATGATTAAATGGTCATCTCCTTTGTTATACGTCAGTATAGACCTGGAGCTCTCACCATTTTTGTAGATACATGTGTACCTAGTTTCTGAGCTTAATGTAATATGGCTTTATTGTCTTACACACATGTAATTGAATGGGTACTTAATGAAATACAATGTGTGGTTGTGCTTATAATGTTTATTATTTCATTGATTAGTAGTTTAACGCTTATTGAACTGACTATATAGGTTTGTGGTTGTTTGAATGAATCTTAATAATGTAATGATTAATAAATATATTCAAACTTAGTAATATGAAGTTCTCATGCGAATGGCCCATGCTAATGGAACATACGCATGAACAACTTCATGCGAATGACTCAGTCGCACGACTGAGCCAGGAGACTGGATCAGTCGCACGAGTGTAACATGAGATTGACTCAGTCACACGACTGAACACTCAGTCATGCGAATGGATCAACCGCATGGCTCAATCGCACGACTGAACCATGCTAATGGTTCAGTCGCCCGAATGAGAAACCCTTACCTATAAATACCACTTAATTCGAGGAAAAACGTAAGAATTGAGAACACTATGACTACATACGTACCCTAGCCGTCCATAGACCTTTAAGAACCTGTTCCAAGTTCATAGATCGCACTAGATCGATTCCATATCGTTCTTAACGTTTAGATTCAATCCATAATTGTTTCTACGTGCGTTCTCACTGATTGGATCGCCAATTAAATAGGATTCCGCACTATTTGATTCGGTATACACGTTAATCAGTTAGTATTTCGTTCAATACACGATCCTAACAAGTGGTATCAGAGCTTTGGCTCTTGATTTACGTGTGATTCAATCGTTTTTGATACAAAAATTGTGTTTTTTCACTAAAAACGCAATCTTTTCGTGTCAAACGGTGTCTTAGACGTCTCCTGTTCATAAAGTTTAGTTTTTCCGGCATACGACAATTAGGGTTAGTGAAAATTCTTGTTTTTGCGGCCAAAACACCTTAAACTTACGAATTTTCGAAATCCAGCAGCTTCAGTCGCACAATTGACTCAATCGCACGACTGGATACATACGCATCCCTCATACGCACGATTAGACTCATTCGCACCTCCATTCGTACGACTGAGCAGTCTATTCACATTGTTCAACCGCACTTGTTCATTCGCCCGACTGTGCCATCCGCATTAGTTCAGTCGCACGATTGAACCATCCGCATTGTTCAATCGCAAGAATAGTCCAATCGCACACCTTCATTCGCACAAGTGAAACAGTTTGTTCCAAAGACTAAAGTTGATAGTAATGGAGGACCAATACTCAGCATTCACAGCAGGGAGAGATTCAAGGATTCATAATGACTTCAAATGAGGGAAATTCCAAGTAGAGTGTTTAGAGAGTTAGAATGGAAAAAAGATCAACTGTGGGAGGATGTGGGTGGTGGTTCAGTCGAAGTAGGGAGGAGAAGGGGGGAAGATTAGCCTCCACAATTCTTGGTTTTTGAAAGATTTAGGTTGGGAATTAGGGTCTTGACTAGAATTGCAACAAACCAAAGATTTGATTCTTGCATGTGTTGGATGAATGGGGATTGAGGTGGACAAGACAAAACATATTTTATAAAAATCTTACCAAGTTTTATAAATTAAGTTTCATGGCCCAATGGCCCTATTAGGGTTTGATGGGCCAAAGCCCATTTAAGTGTGTGTATTGATATGGGCCTAAGCCCATTGTTGTTGGGCCCCATTCATGGGCTACCTAGAGAACGTTTGGTGTCAAGGCGTGGCCCGATAAAGTTTCTAAAAAATCTCTAGGTCCAAAAACCAGGATTGTCATATCAACCCCCTAGATACTGTTACTTCACCAGTAATCTTTACTTTTGTTTTATCTCCTCCAAAGGCTACATTTTCTTCATGTTTGCTTTTAAAATCCTGAATGAAGGAACAATTTCCAGTCATATGGCGGGAGCATCCACTATCAACATACCTAATGTTGTCAGACCTTCTTTAATGTCCCTTAATAGACAATAAATTTAGTTAGAGGGTGCAACCCAAGCCAAGATAGTCTTTGGTTTTCCGTCTTTTCTTAAAACACAATTCTCTTCAAAAGATGCATTGTCTGTTGGTTTAGGAATTCTATGTATACTAGATTTCCTTTGGTTGGTCATAGCTCTTTCAGGTGAGGTGCTTTGAGCTCTTCTCTTTTGATTGCTAAGATCACTTTGCTATCTAATTTGAGACTTATGTCTCCTATTTGGTTGTTTAAAGTTATCATAAAATAATTTATTATAATTCAAAAAAACAATTGGTATGTGGGATCAGTCTAGCTGCTCCACATTTATTCCTTTTAGGAACAATTGGTTGCTTCTCAGTTGATTTCTCAATCTGAGATTAATTTTTTTGCTTCCTACTCTTTTTATTGAAAAAGCAGTTTGTAGTGTTGTGATTTTTTCTATCACAAATTGAACAATAGTTATTAAAATAACATGTTTCAGCGGTGTGGTTGTTCATGTCAAAGTACTTATAATACTTTCCAAATTTACATTTATCAGTACTATGAGTGTATTGATCACACCATTCACAATTAGGTAAATTTGAGGTACTTTGGTTGCTTTCAACTTTTTCTTTAAGAGATTATTTTGATGGTACATCAAAAGTAACACTTTGTTGCTTTGGTTGAGTGGTAGTTTTGCCCTTTCCTTTAGTTATTCTTTTAAGAGGGGAAATAGAAGATTTAGCCTTTCTTCCACCTGAGCAATTGTCAAACATTTTCTTTTGTTTTGATTGTTTGGGTGGTGGTTTAGCAATCACTAATCCATTTGAAACTTGCGTAGTTTCAATGGATGCTTGATCGGTTTCATCATACAAAAGATCCTCATCATAATCATTTGTATGTACATTAAATTCATTATTTTCTCCTTGGAAAGAGTGTTGATTTGATTTGAGGTTAATTTTGACTTTTGACAAATTAAAGGTGACTTTGATAATGATAATGTAGGTTTTTAGTCATCAGTTCTATTATGAGGATCAAGTGAATCCCCATACTTGTTGGTCATTGATTCAGGTAATGGCACATAGTTGTCATTGTATGTAGGGTTAACTTTATTAGCCCTTTCCTGAGCTAGAAGCTCTTTAAAATTTTGATTTCTTGCTTGAAACTTTTGAAGTCTAACTTTTGTTTCAGCCTGTTTTGTTTTTGATTGAGTTACCGATTCAGAGAGATGCTTAACTTATGCTGTCAGGGTTAGTTTTTTAGAGAAAAGCTTGTCTAAATCACTTTCCTAGAAAATTGATCATCATGATCTCTGTATCTTATAACTTCATCAATGCTTGCTTGAGTACATAGATTTTCTTTAACCTTATTTGGGATTGCTCATAGTTTCTCTTCAAGTTGTGCCATGAGGGCATGATCCAAAGATTTGATCTTTATTGCGTACATGCTCCAATCACATTCACCATCATGTTTGATAATCATTGCTGATGATTTGGTATGTTGATTGGGGCTATAGTGACTGATTTGAGGTGGTGCAGAAATAGATGGTATGTTGATTGGTGGTGGAATTTGTCTATTTGATTAATATCCACTTGATGATTATGGTTATTGATTGTCTCTGCCTGCTCTTGGTTGTTGACATTCTCTAGAGAAGTTTCCATATAATTGATAGTTGTAACACCTTACTTTTGATTTATCAAACCTGATTTTAGTATTTTTATCCATGGTTAGACCCCTATTACTTTGAAGAAACCTTTTAGATCTAAAGGCAATCATAGCTGTGGACCATTTAAGATCCATTTCTTCAACCATGTCAGGTGGAAGTTTATCCAAATCTTGTTGAATATGTGTTATAATGTCAAGTTTGCAAAAAGGCATGCCTTAAAACTTATTGAAAATGCTGCAAATGCTGCCTTTTGTTCTTCACTTTGAAGAATAATGGTAAGAGCATCCATCGGTTTGTATCGTCTTTCAATAATTGAAATCCATAGATTAGGGTCATGGAAGATAATCTAGTTTTTTAAATTATTTTTCATTGCTTAAAGTATGCTTTGTTCTTCAATCCTGGAGGTTTAAGGCCACTATTTGATCTAGAAACTTCGTCAAACGATGTTTGCTTAACATAATGATTTAAGTTAATTTGACTGATTTTTAGCTCGGTGCTAAATTAATATATACTAAGGTGATATTTTCCAAATCTAAATTTGTCATTAGGATTTGTTTGATTGAATTTAGACTTAATATTACAGAATAAAGGAGATTAATTAGTTAATATTAAAAACTAATTAAGTTAATACTTTCCTAGGTAATCTCAGTCAACAACAGTTAAAGATAAGGAATATTCGGTCAATAACAATCAAAACCCTTAAAAACATTTTGCTCAATGAAAGTCAAAACCCTAATAAATCTTAAAAGAAAATAAATGTGTCGTTGTTTAAATCAAAAAGATACTCTTAATTTTGTGAACATTCAAATGAAGAACAGTTTCTTTACGTGTTTTGATGTTTAAATCAACAAAATCACAAGAGTATTTGAAAATTTGATGATGATGATGAACTAGGGTTTATCCACGTGGACAACATCAAATATGGATGTTGGTCATCCACTGTGGATGTTGCTCATCCAGTATGGACTTGTTCATTAGCTGTGGATTTTGTTAATCCAATGTCAGCACTTGGAAATTTCTTGATTGACTTCATCCGTTGTGGATTCTTGTGCATCCACTGTGAACCCTTCTTCATCTATTACCAACACTAGTGCAAAATTTCTTTTATTTACAAATCCTGTAAAATAAATATAAATGATAATTAGTGTTTTGCTTCGGTAATACTTATATTTAGATGTTAGTATATGGTTAATTGAATGTTAGAACTTGTTTGGTAGATTCATGCATGCATTATCCTGTAATATGCTTGTTGTAATCCAACACGGAATATTAGAAGTCTCATGAAATTAAAGGTAAATGAAAGGATTGCTATAAGTCTGATGCAGCCAAAAATATCCAAAGTCTCTCTGCAAGCATGCACTAAAGAACAAAAGTAGAAATGCTTCGGAAGTTTTACATCATGCACTAGAAATATTCTTAAGTGTAAAATCTTTTGAAGCCAAGACAAACATCTTCCGAAGCCAAAAGTGAAGTCTTCCGAAGCTTCAAAGACAAAGTCTTCCGAAGCCAAAGAGTGAAGACAGATTTCTTCCGAAGACTTTTAGAGATATGCCTTTATCTGATGTACTTTACCATAAAGCTGGACCACCTTTCCGCTGCTACTCTGTAAAGTCACCAACTTACATGAGCTGGTGAAAGGTCCATGCTTTCGGTAACTGTACATTGAGGTCTTGAGTCCATGCTTTCTACTTTATGTACTTTTATCCTTTTTGTAATATATTAGGATGTGAGCTATGGCATGTCATAGTCACAAGTCAAAAGGTAGATCTTCCTTTTGACTCTACATTTGATTTTGTAGTTGTCTAGTCATTTGTATCCAGCTGGCCTTCAAAGTATGGCCGGCTGTAGGATGTAGTATAAAGTATCTTAAGTACTTGTAACTTTCTATTGATGCTTTGTAACTTGTAATAGAACTTGAGAAGTAATATACAACATTCTTGAAAACCAAATACTTGTGTTGTTTGCAATCTTGTTCTGTCTCATATTTACTTGTGTTCTTAGCATCTTTCATTAACAAGTTAACCAGTTCCCTATTTGATTTGTTAAGTGTTCAAAGCAACTCTCATCATTGTGTTGTTGTGTTGTAAGTGCATACCCTTCACCGGTCCTCCATTTGGTATCAGAGCATTTAAGGCTCTTGATAAAAGATCTCACCATCTTAAGATCCCTCACACACACAAAATACTTAACAACTTAAACGGCAGCTATAACCAAAGCTGATATGGAAACTGGAACTATGATAAAGTCTCCACTGATCACTCGTGAAGACTTTGATACTTGGTGTCAAAGAATGGAAGGCTTCATCAAGTCTCAAGACTCCAGGATGTGGGACTCTGTTGTTGAAGGACCTTACATACCAAGCGCCACTTCTACTACTGGTGGTGGTATGATTCCTAAGACTGTGGCTGATTACTCTGAAGCAGATAGAAAGAGAATAGAGATTGATCAGAAAGCCATGACAGCCCTTAAAACTGCTCTTCCAAACTCCATCTACAGAGGCTTCAAGAAGTGCAAAACTGCCAAGCAACTATGGGAAGCACTAAAGTTGATGTATGAGGGGTCTTCTGAAGCAAAGGAGAACAAGAAGGATCTCCTGAATCAGCAGTTTGAAAACTTCACCTTCAAGGCAGGTGAAACCATGACTTAACAATACTTCAGGTATGTTGAGATTATGGATACTCTAATGGATGTTAGAGTAACTCTTGAAAACAGGAACATTGTAAGAAAGTTTATGTCCTCTCTTCCTAGACAATGGACATATTATTGCGTTGTTATCAAGAGGACTGAGAACCTTAAGACTCTTACTCTCACAGAGTTGTATGGTATTCTTAGTGGCTACAAGATGGAGAGGAACATGCAAAACTCATCTGGTCACTTCAGCAATCAACTGAGTTCAGCCCTCCATGTGGTTGAAAGGGAAAGCATTGAACCACAGCATCATCTTATATGCCTCCCTGACAACTCACAAATGGGCCTTTTCATCACCGTCCCATAGACTCCAAGGGAAAGCTACATTCAAGGAAGTCCTTTCCAAGAGACAAGTTCTTCTCATGCTTTTGTCTCTGCTGATAAAACCTCAGGCAACTTTCTCTTCACTCTTGAAGATTTGGACTGTATCCATCCAGATTATCTAGAGTACATGGAGATAGTCCAGCAGATGGCTCTTCTCACTCACAGAGCCAAGAAGTTCTACAAGAGGACAGAGTGAAAGTTTCCAAGCAATACATCCAGTGGAAAGTTTGGGCTGGGCAAAAGCAAAGTAAAGTGTTACAACTATAACCAGATGGGACACATTGTAAGAGAGTGTAAGGCACAAAGGACAAATGGTGGCCAAGCACAAACCAGACCAAACTACACTGAAAAAGCCCCCCAGAATGAGAAGCCAAAGCAGCAAGCTGCAGTTGCTGTTGAAGAAGGAGGCTTTGATTGGAGCTTTCAGGTAGAAGATGCATCTCCAAACCAAGCACTCATGGCAGATCACGATGAAGCCAAGGTATTTGAAAATCTTTGTACTCCTGAATGCATTGCTAAAGTTAATAGATACAGGTCCTATAATTTAGAAATGAGATCTGATCTTGAGTCCTTAAATATCTTAAAAGCTGATTTTAAATGAGCTGAAAATGATCATAAACTAAAGATAGAGGACTTAGAGAAAACCATTTCAACTCTTAAACATGAGCATACAAACTACAGGACTCAGATCAAAGATCTCATTACTAAATTAACTGAATGCCAGGCTGAGCTTGTGATCAGCAAAGCCAAGGCAGAAAAATGTGTTCTTGAAGAAGAGACCTTCAAGAACATAATATCCTCATCCTTGCATGCAAAAGTTGTTATCAAAATAAACAGGGACTAGGATCTTGTGATATAGCTCATCCACACATAATCTTGTCTGTAAGATCTCCTAGGTGTGTGTAAGGCCCCGCTCTCGGGACGCTTACAGCTGGTCATTCATCGCACTCAAAACATAATTTTCGTCATCTTACATAAAAACGTCGCAGCGAAAACATTTAAAACAATATCTCATTTAAATATAATAGCTTTTGCAAACAATACTTTATTATCAAATTACAAAATTCATGATACATTTCATTACAAAAGCCTTATAATAATGGATGCCATTCCAAAAGAACTGAGTAGTCTCCCCGTGCCATCCTCAGCAACATACCTACCAACTGGAAACACATCAAAGTCAGCGTTGCTGAGTGAGTTCTAGTTTTATAATAAAACATACTTTTCTTTCGTAAAACCGTTCTTTACTTTCTTTCAAAATCATACAGTACTTTACATTGGTTCGTGATCATACATCATACGTAGACATAGATAATATCATTATTATCTTCATCATTCGTTCATACCGTTCTAGATCTAGTCAGACTTTACCCTCTTCGTGGCACTCAGCCACGATTACTGAAGTCGAATGACAGAGATCCCGTTTAGTACATTATTAAGATATATCGTTAACGTTAATTCTTTCATATATTCTTACTTTCATTCGTTCACTCATTACTTCCAGTGACATGTACATTACCCCGAACATTATGCACGAAGCGGGTAACTGGGCCTGAGGTCTTTCATAGACCTCGAACATTGGGCACGGAGCTGACTCCAGTACCTAGGGCAAGTACATTCACCATTTATCTTTTCTCATACATCAACTCACGCCATACTCCCGACTCATGTCCGAAGACTAGTACTGTGCCAGGGTCTGTACACAAACCCCCGACTCATGTCCGAAGACTGACACAGCACCGGAGTACGCGATTCGTTTCTCTTTCATCTCATCTCAGTCTCACGCACTACTCCCGACTCATGTCCGAAGACTGATACTATGTCGGGGCCTATACACGAACCCCCGACTCATGTCCGTAGACTGACACAGTACCGGAGTACGCGATCCTCTTCTCATTCATCCGGATCCAGCCTCATGCAATACCCCCGACTCATGTCCGAATGCTGATACTGTGCCGGGGTCTGTACAGAAACCCCCGACTCACGTCCGAAGACTGACACAGTACCAGAGTACGCGACAAGGACCTCTTTCGAGTCTGTTGCGACACAGAGTCGCTCACCTCATACATATGCTTGCAAGCCTTTCATTCGTTCATTCATTCATTTATGCATGCATTCATTCATTACGATCCTCTTTTCATTATCTTCCACTTTACTTTACATAATACTTTCATTCATTCATTATCATAACACATAAAGCCACAAGAAAAGTAAACATACATCACAATAAGGAACATTAACATGCACAGTCATCACGTCATATAGGGTAACATCATACATACATAAGATGCATCATGAATAAACATGCAACATCATCATCGTTATGCCCTACATGTTCTCCAAGGCCTCAATCGTTGCCTTACATGAACTTACGGGAACCTTTACGTTAAAACTTACATCTGTACTTGCTCCCGAAAGTCAGAAGTTAAACTACACTTCTCCTCGGGTGCAACAGCCCTATTTGGGCGTATGGACACTCTCCAGTTGCATGGCCTCCATGCGACTGGCCCTTCATTCGGATGACTGGCCCTTCATTCGGGTGACTAGCCCTTCATTCGGATGACTGGACCTTCATTCGGGTGACTGGACCTTCATTCGGGTGACTGGCCCTTCATTCGGGTGACTGGCCCTTCATTCGGGTGACTGGACCTTCCTTCTGGTGACTGGACATTCATTCGGGTGACTGGACCTTCATTCGGGTGACTGGCCCTTCATTCAGGTGACTGGACCTTCATTCGGGTGACTGGCCCTTCATTCGGGTGACTGGCCCTTTATTCGGGTGACTGGACCTTCATTCGGGTGAGTGGACCTTCATTCGGGTGACTGGCCCTTCATTTGGGTGACTGGCCTTTCATTCGGGTGACTGGACCTTTATTCGGGTGACTGGACCTTCATTCGGGTGACTGGACCTTCATTCGGGTGACTGGACCTTCATTCGGGTTACTGGACCTTCATTCGGGTGACTGGACCTTTATTCGGGTGACTGGCCCTTCATTCGGTGACTGGACCTTCATTCGGGTGACTGGACCTTCATTCTCCCTCCAGTCGGCCGAATGGCCTTCATTCTCCCTCCAGTCGGCCGAATGGCCTTCATTTTCCCCCTAATCGGCCGAATGGCCTTCATTCTGCCTCCAGTCGGTCGCCTAACCCTAGCTGATGCAGAATGTAGTTCATCCCGACTGTAGCCGACGGTTTTCGGCCTCCAAACTCATCTAAACCCATTTTGAGCCTAAATCGACCATCCTAAACCTTAGGGATGCATACCACAACACCATTCAAGCTCACAATCAAGACTCAAACGCATCATACACACACGTACTCATACACAAACGGGTCAAGCATACACACACACGAAAACCCGATTTCAGATGTGTTCCAGCCCTAAAATCGTTTGAAAACAAGTAAAAGAGGGGTCCTAGAACTCACACAAACGTTCCCGTCAAGTAGAGCTTCGATTTGACCCGCTACACGATGATTTCCACGCTCGAATCCACCCTAACCAAGCTTTTCTCCTCTTTTTCTCCTTCTCTTCTCCTCTCCTATCTTCTTGGCTGAAAAATGGCAAGAAAGGGGGTGTCTTCCCCCTTTTATACTCCCATTCATCAAAGTTTCTCTCGTTGGCGAGTTTGGTCCCTCGACTTTGGACTTTATTTCTTTTTTCTTCTTTCGCCAGTTTCAAAGAAAATTTACGGGCGTTACAAGTCCACCCCCCTTATATAGGTTTCGTCCCCGAAACCTGTTATTCCTTAAACCATCGTGAGCAATTCTGTCTCATCTCCTTTCTAGTCTCCCACCTGGAGTTCAATCGGTTTACGTCGTTTATCCACACACGACTTCTTGTCTATCTCTGGCTACCTTCATCAAGGCTTTGATCCTTTCGAGCTTCTCGATCGTGGCCTCGATCACCTCAATACTTTCCATATGGCATTTGACGCTCGTCCTTCACTTGTAAACAAGTAAGGCATTTAATCTCTGCAGGACCGTTTAAGGGCTTGACCACAATTACAACACAACAACACAATGAGGAGAGCAACTAAACTTTAATCAAACAGTGAACTGGTTTAACCAAATATGATACTAAGAAGACAAGTAAAGTAAAGAGACAGAACAAGAGAGTTGGGTTTCAAGGAGGCAGTATATTGCTTTCTCAAGTTCTTTTACAAGTGTTACAAAGCATAAAGAAAGATACAAGAACTTGAAATACTTATACTACAACCTACAGCCGGCTATACTTTGAAAGCCAGCTGGATACAATTGACTAGACACTAACAAAATCAATTGTAGGATCAAAAGGCATATCTGCCTTTTGACCTTGTGACTATGACATGCCATAGCTCACATCCTTATACATTACAAAAAGGATAAAGTACATAAAGTAGAAAGTTACAGACTCAAGACCTCAATGTACAGTTACCAAAAGCATGGACCTTTTCACCAACTCATGTAAGTTGGTGACTTTACAGAGATGCAGCGGAAAAGGTGCTTTATGGAACAGTACATCAGATAAAGCATGTATACTAAAAGTCTTCGGAAGAAATCCGTCTTCATAGGTTGAAGCTTCGGAAGACTTTGTCTCTGAGGCTTCGGAAGACTTCATGTTTGGCTTCGGAAGATATTGGTCTTGGCTTCGGAAGATTTTACACTTAGAGTATTTTCTAATGCATTGTGTAAAACTTCCGAAGCATTCTATACTTCAGTACTTATTGCATGTTGCAGAGACACTTTGGATGTTTTGGGTTGCATCAGACTTAAGGAATCCTTACAAACTCCCCCTAGGCTGATGCTACCAAAACACTTAGAAGATCTTCAGATGTTGGTAGTCTTCAGTACAATCATGACCATTCCTTTCTTCATTAGATGGTCAGGATCATCAAGACTCTCATAGTATCTTCTCATTTCAAAGAGATCATGCAGAGGTAAGTTGATTATGTCTTGCCAGGAGTAGACATTCTCAACACCTTGATCTCTGATAACATGCCATCTTTCTGGATTGGTAGAGTAAGTCCAGGACAAGATGGGTGTCTCAGTTGTTAGAGGAGCCACTTGCATAGGAGTTGATTGGGCTGCCTCATCATGCACTTCCTCAGGTTGATCTGATTCAGCCTGAGGTGTAGAGGTAGATGACTTAGGCTTCTTCTTCTTTGTCTTTGGTTTAAAAGCCATTCTCTTCTTCCTCTTAGATGACTTTAACTGAGAAGACTGGTCTGCAGCACCATGTTGATCATCATTGTCTTTCTCAGTTGGGTGTTCCTCCCTCACAGGTTCAGAAGGAGAGGGAGTTTGACCTTGCCTTGGATCAGAAGATGAAGCTTGCTGAGGCTCAGCTGGAGGTTCTGGTTGAGGTGTCTCAAGTTGTTCAAACTTGACCTCCACTTCAGGTGGGACTTGACTTGGAAGAGAGTGCAAGTCAATCAGTTCACCACTCTTTATCTTCTGCTTGATCACCCTTATATGCTCATCCATTGTGGATAGAGACATGGGGCCAAGTCTCCTTCCGGAGAATCCATATAGCTTCAAGAAGCTCATCATTCTTTGTCTATCAGCAGACTTCTTTACACTCTTTTGAATGATGGCTCTTGACTTTGCAGCTTCTTCCCTTAGCTTCCTTTTGGTTGTCTTTCTTTCTTTGACTAGCTCAAGCTCAAGTTCTTTAGGTACTCAAACTCAATGAAGTCATAGGACAGGGGAAGAAGTGCATCTGCCTGATAGAAGCTTGTGGCACTCAGGTAGTTGATCATCTTGATCCTATCTTCTTCTTTATCTACCTGAGGTTCTTGTGGAGCCACATCTTCCTGTGCAGGACTTTCTTGAACTGGAGAGAGAGTGGGAGCATGCTTGTAGAGTCTTTTCTGTCTCTTCTCCTCTTTGAATTGGAGAAGTAGCCTTGCATCCTCTTTCTCCTTCATCTCTCTTGACACTTCCATATCAGCCAGTTCATTTAACTCTTCTAAGGGGAGGGAGATGATTTCATCAATATCATAGTTCCTGGTCTGTAAATAGGTAATCCTGACTGCCCTTAACTCATCATCTTGAGTATTTGGTCTGGGGGCAGCCCTGATTGCAGCTTGCATAAAGCTAGATGACCCAGAAGAACTTTCTCCCCTTAGCTTCCTTTTCCTCTCTCTCTCTTCCTCCTCAATTTCCTCAGGAGTCATTATCCTTTTCCCTTTGTCACCAACAGACCTTTGTGACTCAGGGTGGATAGAGGCTTGGCCTTCATTGCTTGGTGTAGCTTCCATGCTCTGGCCAGAGAGAGGCTGAGAAACACCTTCACCAGCAGGTGTCTCAGAAGGAGTTTGGACCTCTGCAGCAGTTGTTGATGATGAGACAGGGGTCTAGGTTCTGCCACTGGGCCTTCAGTCAAGGTTTCCCCTATGAAACTAATCTTAGGGCCCACCTCAACATCCAGTTGACCGATGACATTGCCTGATTGCCTAAGTCTCCTTCTTAGAGAGAACTCTGCAAGGATCCTATCTTGGATTCTTTGAGCCAGCCTGTCAGCTTGTCTTGAATTGCTTGGATTGACAAGTGGCATGTTGACTAAATCCAATCTTTCATAGAAGTTCAGGCTTTGGAAATTAAACACTTCTTGTTGACCTTGAACTCTGTGAAGGATAAGGGCTCTTCTGTCAGCATCATACCTCCACCTTATGATGTAGTTGCCAGTTCCTTGTGGTGGAGATGAGACAGCCCTTGGTATACCTTCCTCAAAGAGACTCCTGATGATTGAGTCTATAGAGTCCACATTAATGTGAACTTGAGGAAGTTGCTGAGAATGCACAACAGCAAGTGAGGATGGTGAGTCCTCTATGTCCATTCTCTGTGAAGAACTCCCAGGTTCTGTGGTTGTAATAACTTTCTCCCCCTTTTTGGTAGCATCACCCACTTGCATAGGTGAGCTGGAGGATAAGTCAATCACTTCCACAGGTTCTTGTGTTCCTGGTTGAGCTCTCCTTAAAGGTCTCCCAGCTAGTTTTTCCTTTAGATATGAAATCTGAAGTTGCTGATCATTGACCTGTTATGTAAGGTAGTCACCTGAGATTCCAAGTGACTAACCTTAGAGACTAAATAGGAGCATGTTTTTGACAATTTCTGCACCTTTAGTCTCAAATTCCCCTCATCTTCATCAGAAGAATCATTGGGGGATGAGATGATTGGACCAAAGTCCTCTCTCTCACCACCAGCTTGAGGTTCTTGGCTGCTGGTTTTCCTCTGCTCACTGGCAACCTCAGTTGAGATGCCAGTGGGCTGAGTTGCCATGGTTGAGGTCTTAATGATGTAATCACTTTTAAAAGTGAGAGCCTCTTCCATATGGACATCCTTAACATGTTCAGAAGTGTCCACCTCAGTAACAGGTGATTGATGTGGGATAGATTGAGGAGAATCAGAGGTACTCATCTCTCTTTGAGTAGGGGAGGAGAAGAGAGACTCATGGTACTCACTGAATCCTAAGTCTTCATCAGTATAGAAGGATAGGTTGGGAATTGGTTGGTTGAGATCTAAAGGCTGGGGATGGTAACTGTCCCCTGAAGGTTGTTCACTTGAGTGTTGAGACTCAGAGTGAAGGCTTAAGGCTGTTGGGCTTGTGAGCTCATCAGGGTGAGCATGAGGAACCTCAGCCCTGATAGGTGAAGAAAGGGGAGTGGTTTGCTCCTCAGGAGAAGTGGGAGCTCTAGTGTCCACTTCCTCCTGTAAGGTTGAGTATATGGGGGCCTGCACAGACTCAATAGCCTGAGCAGGGGTTCGTTTGGATTTTCTTTGGTAGGTGAGGGTGATTTCTGGTCTTTTTAGAGGTAAGGATAAAAGAGGTGTGGGTTCAACACTAGCTTGTGTTGCTAGGTTGTCACCTTGAGCAATGAGCTCTAACATTTTAGGGACTAGGGCTGTTTCTACCCCTGAGAAGCCTACAGTTGGCTTCTTCATTATTTTAAAGATGTCGGGCTTCATCTGTCCCAATTTAAGAATATTACTTGTTTCCCTCAACTGTGAGCCCAGTTCACAGTTGAGAATGTGTTGAACATATCTAGGAAACATGTAATACTCTAAGGAGTCTAAGTTTGCAAGTAAATTAGTATAAACAAATTGTGAATACCTGAACTTGACCCCCTGAACCATTCCATGAACTATAAAGGAGAGATCCTCAGGAATCTGGTCCCATCCACCATGCTTGTTTGATAAGCTGTGGATAACCACATGGAGCAGGTATTTCCACTGGGATGAGACCTTCCCTTTCCTGAAGGTCTTTACAGAGAAATCTCCCTCATAGCCCATCTGCTCAAAGGAATGATTTACAGCTTCCTTTGGGAAGGACAACTCACCTTCTTCATCATCCAGCTGCAAATGTTGGTTAATGATGGCCGGAGTGATGAAGATTGTCCTCCCTTGCACTGTGGCAGACAGTGCCTTCTCCCCATCCATAATGACCTCTTGGCAGGTCTTCCAGAATTCAAGCAAGTGATCCTCATATAGAGTAGGATCAATGGTCAGGGAGGTGAAATAGTTGGATAGAGTTAAGAATTGGCAAATCTCTGAGAAACTTGCATCTTTCTCAGAGCTTAACAGAGCAACTTGATTATGTTGCCTGTGAAGTTGCATGGAGAAATCTGGGTTGTTTCTGCGGTTAAGGTTGGCCATTTCAGAAGCTTAAGGGTGAAGAAAGGTAGAAAGCAAAGGCGGTTTAGAGAATTAGGTTAGAGGAATAGTGGAATTGAGGAAGATAGTGGGAAAGAGGGGGAACCGTTGGGTATTTATGTGAAAAGGGATTTGAACCAAAGTTAATGAAAGAGGATAAACTTTGAAATCCGGAAGTCGGTCCCACCTCTGAAAAAGTAGTTTACTTTTGCTCAAAAAGTAGTTTTCTTGGAATTCGAAAAGCTTCGAAGGTAATTTGTCTTCGGAAGTTTTAATTGAAAAAGCTTCCGAAGCTAAAATGGCTTCGTAAGATTTTCCTGAGAGTCTTGAAAATTTATGCTTCGGAAGAGAAAGAAACCCTTGAATGCTTTGTATAAGAATAAACAAAGCTTCCGAGAGTTAATTTTGCTTCGGAAGGAAAAAGTCCTTAAAAATAAATAAGTGTCTGAGATAAGAATTTTAAGCTTCGGAAGATGAGTTTAGACTTCTTCCGAAGGTAAAATCTCTTAGACAGTTATTTATTTTGAAGACATGTTTTTCTTCCGAAGATAAAATTTTATCTTCCGAAGTATCAGAAAATTTTCAAGAATCTAAGGAAAGTCTTCAAAAAGAATTTTACATCCAAAGAAAACATGAGCTTATGAAAGTGATGAACTAGACAACTTAGGACACACATATTTTAAGAAGAAATAATTAGAATTAGTTTTAAGAAAAATCTACTCAAAGTTAATCATCCCAATAGCTGATATCAGATATTTAAATCTCTGTTCATCAAAAGCTTTTGTAAACAGATCAGCATATTGTTCATCTGTATGAACTTTGACTAGTTTAATTAATTCCTTTTCATAGTTATCTCTTATTAAATGATACCTGATGTTGATGTGTTTGGTCCTTGAGTGCTGCACAGGGTTCTCAGTGATAGAGATAGCACTGTTGTTGTCTATGTGGATAGGAGTCTCTTTGAAGTTAAATCCATAGTCCAGCATCTGATTTTGAATCCAAAGCACTTGAGCACAGCAGCTTGCAGCAGCAATGTATTCAGCCTCAGCAGTTGATGCAGACACACAGGATTGTTTCTTGCATTGCCATGAGACAACCCTTCCACCAAGGAATTGACATCCCCCAGATGTAGACTTTGCAGTCATGTTGCAACCACCATAATCACTATCTGTATAAGCATACAGATTGAAATTATGATTCTTTGGATACCATAGAACCAAGTGTTGAAGCACCTTTGAGGTATCTTAAAATCCTTTTCACAGTGATTAAGTGAGACATCTTAGGGTTGGCTTGATATCTTGCACAAATACATGTAGCAAACATGATATCAGGCCTGCTAGCTGTAAGATACATAAGAGACCCAATCATAGCCCTGTATAAGTGTTCATCTACACACTCCCCCTCAAGATCAGGTCCAAGGGAGTGGTTTCTGGCTATGGGTGTCTTAGCAATCTTACAATCAGTCATGTTGAACCTCTTGAGTATGTCTTGAACATACTTTGACTGACTTATGAAGATGCCATCTTCAACCTGCTTCACTTGAATTCCCAGAAAGAAATTGAGTTCTCCCATTGAACTCATTTCAAATCTGTCTTTCATCAGCTTCTCAAAGTCTTTGCAGAGCTTTGGATTAGTTGAACCAAAGATGATGTCATCTACATATACTTGAACCAGCAATAAGTCATTTCCTGTCCTTTGATGAAGAGAGTTCCATCTATAGTACCTCTCCTGTATCCATGTTTACAAAGATACTCAGATAGTGTCTCATACCACTTCCTGGGTGCCTGATGCAGCCCATAAAGAGCTTTGTCAAGCTTGCAGACATAATCAGGATGATCAGGGTCTACAAAACCAGGTGGCTGTTTGACATAAACTCTTCATCAATCACTCCATATAAGAAAGCACACTTTACATCAAGTTGAAAGACCTTGAAGTTCTTGGATGCAGCAAATGCCAGGAATATCCTAACAGCTTCTAGTCTTGCTACAGGAGCAAAGACATCAGTGTAGTCAATCCCTTCTTCTTGTGTGTATCCTTGAACAACTAGTCTTGCCTTGTTCTTGATGATGATTCCTCTATCATCCTTCTTATTCCTAAAAACCCATTTGGTTCCAATGGTAGTCTTCCCATGAGGAAGAGGACAAAGGTTCCAAACTTTCTGCCTTTTGAATTGAAGCAGCTCTTGTTGCATAGCTTCAACCCAACTTCCATCCTTTAGAGCTTCATCAACTTTCTTTGGCTCTATCTGAGATAAGAAACAAGAGTGAAGACAAACATTTGCTTCATGGGTTTGTCCTCTTGTTCTTACCCCTGTGACAACATCTCCAATGATGTTTGTGGTGGGGTGAGACTTGTGGATCCTTAGCTGAGGGATCACAGCAAGTTGCTGAGAAAGATCCAAATTTGAGAAATTTAGATCTGGCCTGGAAGATTCACCCTCCACATTATCACACTTATCAAGATTAACTTGATCCAATGAGTGTGTGACATCATTGATGTTGTCATCTATGGTGTGGTTATTAGCATCAAGGAATTCTTGATCACTATCACCATCACCATTGTTGTCTTCTACAATTGAGGTATCTTTATCTGGTTGAGAAGCCTCTGAGCTGGAATTTGAAGGCATACTAGATGTATCAGCTGAATTTGTCATTGTTGTGCTGATAGAAACCTCATTTGCTGAAGTAGTTCCAACTGGAGCTGAAGATGTATGAGTTGAGGATCTTCCTAGCTCAAATCTTGGATCAGGATCACCTGTATTTAAATTTTCTGCAGATCCTGAAACATGCTCACAAGATTTGTTAAAACAGTTGGTAACTAAATCAAGATCAAACAGCCAATCAGGACCAGAACCAGCCACACAGGGTGTGTGTTCATTGAAAGTCACATTGGCTGACTCCTCAACAATTCTAGTTCTGAGATTGTATACTCTATAAGCTTTAGCTTGGGAAGAGTATCCAATGAAATGTCCATCATCTGATTTCTCAGCAAACTTGGCAATTTGATCTTTGGTATTCAAGATGGTGCAGGGACATCCAAATGACCTGAGAAAACCAATGAAAGGTTTCCTCTTGTGCCAAAGTTCATAAGGAGTCTTACCATGTGTCTTAACTACTAAAACTCTGTTTTGCACATAGCAAGCAGTATTAACTGCCTCTGCCCAGAAGGTGATGGGCAGTTTAGAGTCAGACAACATAGTTCTTGCAGCTTCAATAAGTGTCCTGTTTCTCCTCTCAGCAACTCCGTTTTGCTGAGGAGTCCTGGGAGCACTATATTGTCTTGTAATACCTTTTTCATCACAAAATGTATCAAGGATTTGGTTCTTGAATTCAGTTCCTTGATCACATCTTATGGTTTTGACCTTGTGATCATATTGATTCTCAACTTTTAAGATGAAATTCTTCAGAATCTCAGGGGTTTCATCCTTAGTTCTAAGGAAAAAGACCCAAGTGAATCTTGTAAAATCATTTGTGATCACCAAACAGTAAGAGGTCCTTCCTAGACTCATTACACTGGTGGGGCCAAAGAGATCCATATGTAACAAGTGTAGGGGAGTAGTGATGGAGTTCTTTTCCTTAGGCTTGTGAGATACCTTGTGTTGCTTCCCTTTCAGGCATGCAACACAATGATCATCACTTGTAAACTCTTTCTTTGGCATTCCAGTTACCAGATCATGTTTAATTAATTTATTCATGTTCTTAAAGTTTACATGGCACATTTTTTTATGCCATAGGAAAGACTCATCACTATTTGCTTTAGATAGAAAGCATGAAACTTCTCCAGAGGGAGATGTTTCTTGCAAATCCATCTTGTACATGTTCCCTTTCCTGGGGGCTCTGAGCAGGATATGCTCATGAGGAATGACCACTCCAGGCTTGAGAACAATGCACTCATGCTCAGTAAAGAGCATGTTATGACTCTGATCACAAAATTAGGATACACTCAGAAGATTGTACCCAAGCTCCTTAACAAAGTTTACCTTCTCAATGCTGAGCTTACCATTTGTGACCTTGCCCCTTCCAAAATGTAACCACCTTCATCTCCTCCAAAAGCAACTGGTCCTCCATCAATTCTCTCAAAATTATGGAGTAGAGACCTATTGCCTGTCATGTGCCTGGAACAGCCACTGTCAATTATCCAGACATTCCTGTTTGTCTTGAGCTGTTCCTGCACAAAGAAGATGATTAGTTACATTTGGAAACCCAAGCCTTACTTGTCTTGGGCTCACTAAGTGTAATAGAAGGTAATACAACAGTGATAGATCCTATGGTTGTACTAGGGGAATCTTCAGCTGTTGTTGATGGAGAAACTTCAGTCATTTGGTCTTTCTTAGACTTCTACACCACCTTTGGAGCCTTGGACTTGACCTTCAAAACCTTAGAAGCTTTTGGTACTTCACAAGTTTTGATGACTGAACCTTCGGAAGATTCTACAGTCACTGCAGCAGACTTCAGTGCTTCGGAAGAACTCCTTTCTTCCGAGACCAATTTTACTTCCGAAGGTAATTTTCCATTTACCTTCTTCTTTGATTTGGAGCTTCCGAAGGAAACAGACTTTCCTTCCGAAGCTTGAGACTTCTTGAAACTCTTTGAAGTCTTTGTATTGGTCATGTGGACAGTACTTTTAGGATTGTATGGGCAACACATAGCAATGTGAGAAGTACTTTCACACATAACACATAACATTTTCTTCTTCAAGGGAGTCTCCTTTTAAGAACAAGACTGGCTTTGGTCACATCCCTTCTCCACCTTCATCTTGAAAGATGCTGAGACAGTTCTTTTGGGCTGTGAACTGTTCTTGGAGTTTGATGGTCCAGGCTGTGCAGCAGTGGTACACAGCAGCTCAGTCTTCTTCTTTGCACTGAGATGATTTGAACAAGAACCAGGACTCTTAGCTGAGGAGTCTTGGTTGATGTCTTCAGTCCTTACTACTTTGAAACCTGCAGAGATAAAAACTTGTTTCTGCTTAGCATCAAAAGTAGCCTTGATCTCTTGAGCCTTCTTTGCTTTCCTCTTGCTCTTCCTGATCAAGTTCTTTCTCTTGGACTTAGTCATAACAGTAGATTTCTTCTCCTCAGAAGGATAGTGGCCCTTGGAAGAATCCTCTTTTTCACTCTTCTCAGAGGAATTCTTCACTATCACTTCTTCATCATCCTCACTTATAGGATCTATGAGAGGAAGCTCATCTTCACAAGTTCCACACCTAGGAGATCTTATAGACAAGATTGTGTGTGGAGGAGCTATCTCATTTGATCCCAGTCCCTGTCTATTTTGATAACACACTTTGTTGTGCAAGGATGAGGATATCATGTTCTTGAAGGTCTCTTCTTCAAGAACACTCTTCTCTGCCTTGGCTTTGCTGATCACAAGCTCAGCCTGGCACTCAGTCAACTTAGTTATGAGATCCTGGATCTGAGTTCTAAAATCTGTATATTCATGGTTAGTACTGAAATGGTTTTCTCCAAGTCCTCTATCTTTAACTTGTAATCATTTTCAGACTTTCTAAAATCAGATTTTAATATGTTTAGTGACTCAAGATCAGATCTCATCTCTAAGTTGTAGGACCTGTATCTATTTACTATCTCCATGTATTCCAGGTCATCTTGATGGATACAGTCCAGGTCTTCAAGAGTGAAAAGATAATTCCCACAGCTTTCATCAGCAGACACAAAGGCTTGAGAAGAACTTGTCTCTTGGAATGGGCTTCCTTGAGTAAAGTTCTCCCTTGGTGTCTCCGGGAAGGTGATGAAAGGACCCTTTTGTGAGTTGTCAGGGTAGCATATGAGATGATGTTGGGGTTCTATGCTGTCCCTTTCAACCACATGAAGGGCTGAACCCATTTGATTGTTGGAGTTGCCAGATGAACCTTGCATGTTCATCTCCATCTGGTATCCACTGAGAATCCCATACAACTCTGTCAGAGTAAGAGTTTTAAGGTTCTCAGTCCTCTTGATCACCACACAGTAGTGTGTCCATTGCCTAGGAAGTGAGGACATGAACTTCCTTACAATGTCCCTGTTCTCAAGAAGAACTCCTCCATCCACTAGGGTATCCACAATCTTAACATACCTGAAGTATTGTTGAGTCATGGTTTCACCTGCTTTGAAGGTGAAGTTTTCAAACTGCTGCTTCAGAAGATCCTTCTTGTTCTCCTTGGCTTCAGAGGAGCCTTCATACATCAGCTTCAGTGCATCCCACAGCTGTTCAGCTGTTTTGCACTTCTTAAAGCCTCTGTATACAGAGTTTGGGAGAGCAGTCTGAAGAGCAGTCATGGCCTTCCTATCAATCTCTACTCTTTTTCTATCTTCATCTGAGTAGTTGGCCACATCTTTTGGAATCATACCAGCACCAGTAGCAGAGGGGGTGCTGGGTATGAAAGGTCCATTCTCAACAGATTCCCACATTCTTGAATCAAGAGACCTGATGAAACCTTCCATTCTCATACACCAGGTGTCAAAATCATCAAGAGTGATCAGTGAGGATTTGTTCATGGTTCCAGTCTCCATATCAGTCTTTGAGATGGATGCCATTTAAAGAGTTTAGTTTTTGTGTGTGTGAGGGATCTTAAGATGGTGAGATCTTATATCAAGAGCCTGGAAAGCTCTGATACCAATTGCAGGTTCGTTTAAGGGCTTGACCACAATTACAACACAACAACACAATGAGGAGAACAACTAAACTTTAATCAAACAGTGAACTGGTTTAACCAAGTATGATACTAAGAACACAAGTAAAGTAAAGAGACAGAACAAGAGAGTTGGGTTTCAAGGAGGCAGTATATTGCTTTCTCAAGTTCTTTTACAAGTGTTACAAAGCATAAAGAAAGATACAAGAACTTGAAATACTTATACTACAACCTACAGCCGACTATACTTTGAAAGCCAGCTGGATACAATTGACTAGACACTAACAAAATCAATTGTAGGATCAAAAGGCATATCTGCCTTTTGACCTTGTGACTATGACATGCCATAGCTCACATCCTTATACATTACAAAAAGGATAAAGTACATAAAGTAGAAAGTTACGGACTCAAGACCTCAATGTACAGTTACCAAAAGCATGGACCTTTTCACCAACTCATGTAAGTTGGTGACTTTACAGAGATGCAGCGGAAAAGGTGCTTTATGGAACAGTACATCAGATAAAGCATGTATACTAAAAGTCTTCGGAAGAAGTCTGTCTTCATAGGTTGAAGCTTCGGAAGACTTTGTCTCTGAGGCTTCGGAAGACTTCATGTTTGGCTTCGGAAGATATTGGTCTTGGCTTCGGAAGATTTTACACTTAGAGTATTTTCTAATGCATTGTGTAAAACTTCCGAAGCATTCTATACTTCAGTACTTAGTGCATGTTGCAGAGACACTTTGGATGTTTTGGGTTGCATCAGACTTAAGGAATCCTTACAATCTCGTACTCCACCATTTCACGCTTCATGCACTTTCCCGCCACTGCCATCATAATCACCTTTGGAATCGTCGTGACTCAATCATCTTAAACCATCACCGTGATCCCGTCAGGCGCTGTCAACCGTATCATCTTTTTGCGACGCACAATGTTCGCTCCGTAGTCTGCCAAACAATCCACTCCTAGGACTACATCGAAATCGCCTAAGGTCATCACGAATGGTCTAACTGGATATTTATGACCTTCTAATTCCACGTCACGACCATCTATCGCATAAAAATCCTGGTAGACTTACCTATGGCAGTTTTTATATCGAAGGGCTTATCAATACTTCTACTCCTAATGGGCAACTTAGCACAAAAGGCAGCAGAAATGAAACTCCTACTAGCACCAAAGTCAACTAACACCGAAGTTAGAGTTCGGTTTACTAGAAACGTACCTGACACCACATCAGGGTCCGTCCTAGCTTCCTCCGATCTTCCTCACTCCCGAACCTTCCGCCCTAGGCTTCTTGCAATCCCTGCTCTTGTGGCCTTCTCCACCACAAGAATAACACCTCCCCATTCTACAGTTCTTCGCCACATGTCCGGTCCTTCCACAACAGAAACAGACATTAGTCCCCAATCTGCATTCCCCGAGGTGTTTTCGTCCACAGTTACCTAAACCCTTCACCCCCATATTGGAGGTGACCACACGTCGGTCATCCACCCTCGCAGCCTTATTGTTTGGAGTGAAACTCTCACGTTCAACCCGCTTTCCTTTCCAATTCTTGTCGCTGCTACCCTCCTTGTTTACTTCAATCACGGTCGTCTCCTTCACCGCCCTAATTACCTCAGTCACCATAAACGGCAGAATCGGGTAATAGGGCCTGAGGTCTTTCATAGACCTCGAACATTGGGCACGGAGCTGACTCCAGTACCTAGGGCAAGTACATTCACCATTTATCTTTTCTCATACATCAACTCACGCCATACTCCCGACTCATGTCCGAAGACTGGTACTGTGCCAGGGTCTGTACACAAACCCCCGACTCATGTCCGAAGACTGACATAGCACCGGAGTACGCAATTCGTTTCTCTTTCATCTCATCTCAGTCTCACGCACTACTCCCGACTCATGTCCGAAGACTGATACTATGTCGGGGCCTATACACGAACCCCCGACTCATGTCCGAAGAATGACACAGTACCGGAGTACGCGATCCTCTTCTCATTCATCCGGATCCTGCCTCATGCAATACCCCTGACTCATGTCCGAATACTGATACTGTGCCGGGGCCTGTACACAAACCCCTGACTCCACGTTCGAAGACTGACACAGTACCGGAATACGCGACAAGGACCTCTTTCGAGTCTGTTGTGACACAGAGTCGCTCACCTCATACATATGCTTGCAAGCCTTTCATTCGTTCATTCATTCATTTATGCATGCATTCATTCATTATGATCCTCTTTTCATTATCTTCCAATTTACTTTACATAATACTTTCATTCATTCATTATCATAACACATAAAGCCACAAGAAAAGTAAACATACATCACAATAAGGAACATTAACATGCACAGTCATCACGTCATACAGGGTAACATCATACATACATAACATGCATCATGAATAAACATGCAACATCATCATCGTTATGCCCTACATGTTCTCTAAGGCCTCAATCGTCGCCTTACATGAACTTACGGGAACCTTTACATTAAAACTTACATCTGTACTTTCTCCCAAAAGTCAGAAGTTAAACTACACTTCTCCTCGGGTGCAACAGCCCTATTTGGGCGTATGGACACTCTCCACTTGCATGGCCTCCATGCGACTGGCCCTTCATTCGGATGACTGGCCCTTCATTCGGGTGACTAGCCCTTCATTCAGATGACTGGACCTTCATTCGGGTGACTTGACCTTCATTCGGGTGACTGGCCCTTCATTCGGGTGACTGGCCCTTCATTCGGGTGACTGGACCTTCCTTCTGGTGACTGGACCTTCATTCGGGTGACTGGACCTTCATTCGGGTGACTGGCCCTTCATTCGGGTGACTGGACCTTCAATCGGGTGACTGGCCCTTCATTCGGGTGACTGGACCTTCCTTCTGGTGACTGGACCTTTATTCGGGTGACTGGACCTTCATTCGGGTGACTGGCCCTTCATTCGGGTGACTGGACCTTCATTCGGGTGACTGGCCCTTCATTCGGGTGACTGGCCCTTTATTCGGGTGACTGTACACAAACCCCCGACTCACGTCCGAAGACTGACACAGTACCGGAGTACGCGACAAGGACCTCTTTTGAGTCTGTTGCGACACAGAGTCGCTCACTTCATACATATGCTTGCAAGCCTTTCATTCGTTCATTCATTCATTTATGCATGCATTCATTCATTACGATCCTCTTTTCATTATCTTCCACTTTACTTTACATAATACTTTCATTTCATTCATTATCATAACACATAAAGCCACAGGAAAAGTAAACATACATCACAATAAGGAACATTAACATGCAAAGTCATCACGTCATACAGGGTAACATCATACATACATAACATGCATCATGCATAAACATGCAACATCATCATCATTATGCCCTACATGTTCTCTAAGGCCTTAATCGTCACCTTACATGAACTTACGGGAACCTTTACGTCAAAACTTACATCTGTACTTTCTCCCGAAAGTTAGAAGTTAAACTACACTTCTCCTCGGGTGCAACAGCCCTATTTGGGCGTATGGACACTCTCCAGTTGCATGGCCTCCATGCGAATGGCCCTTCATTCGGGTGACTGGCCCTTCATTCGGGTGACTGCCCTTCATTCGGGTGACTGGACCTTCATTCGGGTGACTGGACCTTCATTCGGGTGACTGGCCCTTCATTCGGGTGACTGGCCCTTCATTCGGGTGACTGGACCTTCATTCGGGTGAGTGGACCTTCATTCGGGTGACTGGACCTTCATTCGGGTGACTGGCCCTTCATTCGGGTGACTGGACCTTCAATCGGGTGACTGGCCCTTCATTCGGGTGACTGGCCCTTCATTCGGGTGACTGGACCTTCATTCGGGTGACTGGACCTTCATTCGGGTGACTGGCCCTTCATTCGGGTGACTGGACCTTCATTCAGGTGATTGGACCTTCATTCGGGTGCTGGACCTTCATTCGGGTGACTAGACTGTTGGATCTAGAGAGGCTGTTGCAACCAAAACCATATCACTTAGAAGATTTTGAGTACTGCATACAAAGGACTTCCGAAGCCAAGTGTGGGACTTCCAAAGGAAGAAGGAGCACTTCCGAAGTCTAAGTGTAAAATACACTTCCGAAGGAAAACTCCAACTTCCGAAGATAAAGAAGTTACTTCCGAAGAATCAAGACTTGAAGACAAAGTTCTGAAGTCAACTTCCGAAGTATAAAGAAGTCCTTAAAGCCTCGGAAGCATAGAAGCATCTTCCGAAGTATAAGTGGCTTCGGAAGAACTTGTTCTTCCGAAGCCAGTTAACCTTCGGAAGACACTTCTATTATCCAGTAGACATAAGTATGGTCTGTCTGACAGTCCGCTGCAAATCTCTGAGATACTGCATGGCGTTTTCTCAAAAGCCATGTAGTTGACCATACTTTAATCTACTGTTTACCTTTTTATGTTAAGTACAGTTGCCATCTTTAGTTGGTGACAAAAGGTAAGTCATGGACATGTCATGACTACCATATCTTAGATAATACTTTATCTAAGATACCTTAACTATAGCATTGTAGTATATGCTTTAGTCGTAGGTTTCCAGCTGGTATCAAGTATAACCGGCTGTAGGATCTAGTATATATAGTTTCTCATTGTAACTCATGTTCTATGCTTGTAAGTGTCTTGTAATCTTGAGTTGAGAAGTAATATATACAAGTACCTTGAAAATACTCCTGCTTGTTGCTTTGATTACTTATTATATTACTATCAACTCTTGTTAAAGGCATTGCTTCATCTTGTTTGAGTGAGATTATAAGTGAGTTTGAGATAATTACAAGTGTTAAGTGACAAAACCCGATCCTGCAATTGGTATCAGAGCTTTTTAGGCTCTTGATTGTGAGATCTTACCATCCTAATCAACCAGTTTTTCACTCCTCCTTATACCTCACTCAAAAATGGCCCTCATCAAATCTGAAGTTGAAATGGGAATGATGACCAAAGCTCCCATCATCGATCCTGAAAACTTCAGGTCTTGGAGCAGAAGAATGGAAGGCTTCATCAGATACCAGGATAGCAAGATGTGGCAGTCCATCGTTAATGGCCCGTACAAGCCAAAAGTTGCTGGTGGAAACGATGCCATGATCGAGAAGGCTGTTGAAGACTACTCCGATGAAGACAGGAAGAAGCTTGACATAGACAGCAATGCTATGACTGTTCTCATGACTGCAATCCCAAACTCCATCATGGTGGGGTTTGAGCATTGTAAGTCAGCCAAAAAACTCTTTGATGCACTTGCTCAAATGTACTCGAGCTCTAATGATTCAAAGAAGGACTCACTGAAGCAGCAGTTCGAGAACTTCACCTATGTTGCTGGAGAAACCTTTAGCCAGCAATATTTCAGGTATATGGATCTTATCTCCTCCCTCCAATCTGTGGGAATCACTCAAGAACTTAGAGACCTTACCAGAAAGTTCATGAGTGCTCTACCCAATGAGTGGACTTTCTACTGTGTCTCCATTAAGAGAACAAAGAATTTAAACACTCTCACCATGACCGAACTTTATGGGATCCTTGATGGATACCATTTGGAAATGGAAAGCAAGAAGGGTCACCAAGCAAGCAGACCCTTGAGCCTTCCTGCTAGCAACGCTTTAATGGTTGCTGAAGGCTCAGGTATCTCCCAGTCTCAGCAGTACCTGTCATACACCCAGCAGCCATCTTGTTCATCTGGGCCTTACATCACATTCCCTGAGACTCCAAGGTCTCATCAAGCTCAGCAAAGCTCCTTTCAGGAGGGCTGTGCGTTTGTCTCAGGGAGTGGACACTCCAATGATCATCAGTTTTGCTTTGATGATCTTGAGTGCTTCAGTCCAGATGACATAGAGTATGTGGACATTGTCCAGCAAATGGCTCTCCTTACCTACAGAGCGAAGAAGTTCTTTAAGAGAACTGGAAGGCAATTCCCTCAAAACCCAATCACTAGCAAGTTTGGGTTTGACAAAAGCAAGGCTAAGTGTTACAACTGTAACCAGCTTGGCCATTTTGCAAGGGAATGCAAGGCTCCCAAGTCCAACCCGGGAACCTCACAGGCCTCCACACATCCTTCTACACCAAAGCCCAATGGGAAGTCAACTGAAACTGCAGCTATGGCTCAAGAAGTTGACTGGAGCTTTATGGTTCAAGATGTGACTCCTGCTCAAGCACTCATGGCAGGAACAGATGAAAACAAGGTATATGAACATCTCTGTACCCCTGCTTGTATTGCTAAGGTTAAGTTGTACCAGGACTACAATATGGAGATTAAATCCGATATTGAGTCTTTAAATGTGCTAAAATCTGACTTTAAAAGAGCTGAATCTGACTACCAAAAGAAAATTGAGGAGTTAGAGAAAACTGTATCTCTTTTAAAACATGAACACACCAACTACAAGACTCAAATCAAGGATTTAATATCCAAATTGACTGAGGCTCAAGCCCAGCTTGTCACAGCTGAGGCTCAAGCCAGGAAGTATGCTATTGCTGAGCAAAACTTCCAAGCCATACTTGCATCATCCTCTCACTCAAACTTTGCTATCAAAACAAAAGTGGGTTGGGAACCAATGAAATTGCTCCACCACACTCTTATGAGTCTGTTAGACAACCAAGATGTGGTACTGAAGAGCAAGAGGTTCCATCTGTTGACCCACCTTGTAAAGAGTCAAAGAGTGATGCAACTGTGGAGACCTTGACCATCACAGGGAAGGAACAGGTAATTGAGCCCTCCCAGACCAATGATGATCAAACCATGACCACCAAAGCCAGAAGAAGCAGGGCTAAAGCAGCCAGAAAAACTGCCAAGAAGGTGGCTGAATCCAGCTGAAGATAGACCCAAAGCAAAAGGGTGTATTCATATCAGCAGGATTCCAGGTGGTTGGACCTTCTGATTCAGGAAAGGAGTATAGTACCAGTACTCCTATCCTACCAAAGGATCAGAAGTTAAAGGGAAAGGTTGCTGATGAGGAGAAAAAGAACAAGAAACAGCAACCCTCCAATTCCCAGAAAATTAACATTGCATGCATAATGTGTGGTCTGCAAAACCACATGGCTAAAGATTGTTACTACAATCCTGCTAGCACACATTATGCAAATAATTTAAAAGAGAAGGAGTCAGGGAAGGTTTCACATTTGGACCATATCAAATGGTTCAAGTGATGAAAAAGGGAAAGCTTGTTTCCGAAGCAAGGCTTGTCTCGGAAGAAAATTCTTCTTCCGAGAGGAAAAAGGCTTCGGAAGTGAAAGCTGCAAAGACTCACAAAAGAGTCCCCTTGAAACCATCCCAGAAGAAGACTGCTTCGGAAGAAAAGGTGGTGAAGGTCTCTTCGAAAAGAAAGAAGCTTCGGAAGAATGCCAAGCTACAAAAGCTTCATCAAGCTCATCTTCTATGATCAACCAAGGGATGGAATGGAAGATCAAGGAAGATGCTGTAGCCCAAACCTCTTCTTCAAAGACATCCATTGAACCCCCATGCATAAATTTTGGTTCAATCATGTCACTCTCATTGGAAGAACCCAAGACCAATAAGGCTTGGGTTTCCAATCAAAACTAATTATCTCACCTTATGTGCAGGGACATCCATATGACAAGAATAACAACATTTGGATTGTAGATAGTGGATGCTCCAGGCACATGACAGGAAACAGATCTCTCCTTCAACAATTTCAACATTATGATGGAGGTCCTGTCCAGTTTGGAGGTGAGGCCGGAGGATATATTTCTGGCAGAGGAAGTATATCCAACGGAAAGTTAAAAGTTGACAAAGTTAATTTTGTCAAACAGCTTGAACACAACCTGTTAAGTGTTTCTCAGTTTTGTGATCAAAAGCATCAAATGCTTTTCACAGAACATGAGTGCATCATCCTCAAACCTGGGATGACAATTCCTCAGGAATTGGTGCTTCTTAGATCTCCCAGGAGAGGGGATATGTACAAGCTTGATATGAACAATGCTTCCCCAATGGGAGAAGTATCATGCTTTCTTTCCAAAGCTGATAGTGATGAGTCAACACTATGGCATAAACGAATGTGTCATGTCAATTTTAAGACAATGAATAAATTGGCTAAAAATAACTTGGTACATGGTTTGCCTAAAAAGGAATTTTTCTGTAAAGATAACTGTGTTGCTTGCCTGAAAGGGAAACAACACAGGTCTTCTCATAAATCCAAAGTTGTTAACTCTATCACTACTCCATTACACTTATTGCACATGGATCTATTTGGTCCCACAAGTATAATGAGCATTGGAAGGAAATCATATTGCCTTGTGATAGTTGATGATTTTACTAGATTTACATGGGTATTCTTTTTAAGAACTAAAGATGAAACTGCTGAAACTTTAAAATCTTTTATTCTTAAAATAGAAAATCAAGTTGATCACAAGGTTAAAATAATTAGAAGTGATCAAGGGACTGAGTTTAAGAACTTTGTTCTTGACTCATTCTGTAACTCAAAAGGGATTGCCAGACAATACAGTGCTCCTAGAACTCCTCAACAAAATGGTGTTGCTGAGAGGAGAAATAGGACACTTATTGAGGCTGCTCGGACTATGTTAGCTGATTCAAAGCTGCCTCTAACATTCTGGGCAGAGGCAGTCAGCACTGCATGCTATGTGCAGAACAGAGTTCTTGTAGTAAAGCCACATGGAAAGACCCCTTATGAGCTATGGAACAAGAGGCCACCGTTCATTGGCTTTCTAAGGTCCTTTGGCAGCAGGTGTACCATACTTAACACAAAAGACAATTTGGCAAAATTTGCTGAAAAGTCAGATGATGCTATCTTTGTTGGATATTCCTCCCATTCTAAAGCTTACAGGGTTTATAATATTAAAAACCAACAATTTGAGGAATCCTCCAACATTGTAGTTAATGAGCACACTCCTTGTGTTAGGGGGAATGGCCCTGATCATATTTTTGATTTAGAATTGTTTCCAAACTATTCTAAACCATCTTGTGAGAATGTTTCAGCTGGAACAGGTGCTCAAGGCAATTCTGATGAAGATCAACTGTTTGAGCTTCCCAGACCTGCTCCAAGTTCTCCAAGAACAACAACAAATCAAGTTCCCACTATTGAAAGATCTGACAGTATAACCATTTCAAGAAATAGTGGAACTTCAACAAGGGATTCACCTGATGATCTTCAAGTCTCCTCAGGTGATCCTACACAACACCAAGCTGATGGAAGCAGCATTTTGAAGGAACAGGCAACTGTTAATGATGCTTCACAGCAAAGAAATGATGATGTTTCTCTTTCATTCAATCAGTCCTCATTGAATGAGATTGAACAACAGCTGGACCAAGTATTCAAGCTCCAGAGCAAAATATGTCCAACTTGGACCTATCTTTGCAACTGGAGGTGATTCCAAGACTCAGAATTCACAATACTCATCCAGCTGAAAACATCATAGGGGAAGTCTCTGAGGGTGTGAGAACAAGGGGACAAACTCACAATGGGAATGTCTGCTTGTACTCATGCTTCTTATCCCAAATGGAACCCAAGAAGGTGGAAGATGCCTTGAAGGATAGTAGCTGGGTTGAATCAATGCAAGAGGAGCTGCTTCAATTCAAAAGACAAAAGGTTTGGAACCTATGTCCGCTACCATCTGGTCAAGTACCTATAGGCACCAAGTGGGTATTCAGAAACAAAAGAGATGACAGAGGCTTGATTATCAAAACAAGGCAAGACTGGTGGTTCAAGGATACACTCAAGAGGAAGGAATTGATTATACTGATGTCTTTGCACCTGTTGCAAGACTTGAGGCAGTTAGGATCTTCCTTGCTTATGCTGCATCCAAGAATTTCACTGTCTACCAGCTTGATGTCAAGTGTGCCTTTCTATATGGGGATATAGATAGGGAAGTCTATGTATGCCAGCCTCCAGGATTTGAAGACCCACAACATCCAAACTATGTGTGCAAGTTGGATAAAGCTCTATATGGGCTGCACCAGGCACCTAGGCTGTGGTATGAGACATTGTCTCAATTTCTTCTGAAGAATGGTTATACTAGAGGAACCATTGACAAGACTCTCTTCATCAGAAAGTCTGGGAAAGACATTTTGCTAGTTCAAGTCTATGTCGATGACATCATATTTGGTTCTTCAAATGACCAAATGTGCAAAGACTTTGAGAGCATTATGAAGAAGAAGTTCGAAATGAGTTCTATGGGAAAAATGGACTTTTTCCTTGGAATTCAGGTAAAGCAACTGAAGGAAGGGTTTTTCATCAATCAATCTAAGTATGTCAATGATATCTTAGAGAGATTTGATATGAAGGATTGTAAAGCAGCAAAGACACCCATACCCAGAAACCATGATTTATGCCCTGATTCTGAGGGGGAGGATACTGATCAACATCAGTATAGAGCAATCATTGGTTCTCTGATGTATCTTACAGCAAGTAGACCTGATATCATGTTTGCAACCTGCATTTGTGCAAGATATCAGGCTGCTCCAAAGGTGTCTCACCTAATTGCTGTCAAGAGAATCCTCAGATACCTCAAAGGAGCACCTAAGTTAGGTCTCTGGTATCCAAGAAATAGTGATTTTAATCTCTATGGTTACTCTGATAGTGATTATGGTGGCTGCAACATCAACAAGAAATCAACATCAGGTGGATGTCAATTTCTTGGTGGAAGGATCATCTCATGGCAATGCAAAAAGCAATCCTGTGTCTCTACATCAACTGCTGAAGCTGAATACATTGCTGCTGCAAGTTGCTGTGCTCAGCTGCTGTGGATTCAAAACCAGATGATTGACTATGGATTCAACTTCATGAGCACTCCTATCCACATTGACAACAACAGTGCTATATCCATCACTGAAAATCCAGTAAAGCACTCAAAGACAAAGCATATTGACATCAGGTATCATTTCATTAGAGATATTCATGAGAAAAATCTTATAAAACTAATCAAAGTTGATTCAAATGAACAATATGCTGATTTGTTCACCAAAGCATTTGATGAACAAAGATTTAAATATCTCATTACAGCTATTGGGATGATAAACATTGACTAGTTAATCTCAATTGAAAACCTTTTCAATATGTAAAGTCTTATGTCAATACAATCTAAGCCCTGTTACAAAAGATCCTTTCTTATTTAACTAAGTATAAGTTCTTCCGAAGAGAAACTTGCCTTCGGAAGATATCTAGTATAACTTCCGAAGCAAATTTCTCATAGGATAATTTTCTTCTCGGAAGTGTACTAAGTCTCGGAAGAAGCGATTGAGGTTATCTCAGATCTACTTCCGAAGCACTTAATACTCTCCACTTGAAAGCAACATGTATCTTCGGAAGCAATTTATTTACCTTCGGAAGTACATTTGCCTTCGGAAGAACTTTACCTTCGGAAATACCTATACTCGGAAGAAGGATTTTACTATGTAACGGAAATCTTTTGGGCCCCACTCTGTAAAAAGTAAAGATTTTGTTAATGATGTCGGATTATTTAAATGGCTTAACCTTACCGCCCCTGTCACATCATCCTCTGAACCCTCACATCATCTTATCCAAACCACCCTTTAAACCGCCATTTCACCCATTTAAATACTTCCGGTTAATCACTTACACTCTTTTTACCAAATTCACTGCCCTAAAAGCTTTCTTCTTCTCCAATTTACCTCTCTCAGAACTTTTCCTTTGCTATCTTTCTCAAATGGCTCTAAACCCTCAGCACAACCAGGTCGCACTCCTTGACTCTTCAAGGGATGCTGACTTCTCTGATATTATCTCTTTCTTAGCCCAATCTTCATACTACACAGCACTGACCGTAAACCCTACCATTTACACCAACCAAATGTCCGAATTTTGGACAAATGGTCGGATTGAAACCCTAAATGGGGTTCGTGCTATCAGGTCAAGTGTTTGTGGCCAAGAGTTGGTCATTACTGAACAAATCATCAGGGAGCATCTTGAGCTCCATGATGAAGGCGCACCGACGGAATTCCCCAAATCTGAGTTAGATAACTCTTATCTCCAAATGGGATACGGTGGAGATGTAAGCAGGTCTACAGTCTACAAATTCAACTTCTCCTACAAGTGGAAGTTCCTGCTACATGTGGTTCTTCACTGCCTATCTAACAAATCCGGGGGATGGGATCAAATTCCCTATGAACTCGGGTGTCTAGTTCATGGGTTGGTACAAGGCCTGCGCTTCAACTACTCAAGGTTTGTGCTGACTAACCTCATGGGAAATCTGCAAAGGGACACATTCTTTATGTATCCCAGATTTCTACAGCACATAATCAACTGCGAGCTAGATCAGGGTAAGCTTGTCTGTGCAGCTGCTCTGTCTGCTCCCCAAATGAGGCCGACCATCTTCAAAGTCTTGAAGAGAGTGTCTACCAACTACACTGGAAGGGATACCGCACTACTTCCAGGTATGATTGAGCCAATGGCTCCTGGTGACATCCCTGTTAACCCCACAGGTGATGAACCCACACCAGCAACTACCCTCACCATTCCAAATCTACCTTCTCCTCCAATCACTGTCACCTACCAGAGACGTACCAAACGAACCCTTGTTCAATCTACTCTGATTGAACAAGCCCCTCCTCTTCAAACCAAAAAGGCTAGAGTGGAACAAGGGGCTCCCACTCAGCCAGAGGTCCACCAATCCTTCACTATTGACCTCAATATGGGTCTTGAGTCTCCTCAGTCTCAGACCCATGAGCCCATAATCCCAGCTGATAGCCCTCAGGGTGAGTCTCTATACTCCCCTGAGCAGCCACCAAGGGACAGCTCAATGCCTTTTGACATTGATCAAAGTCCCGGGTCCTTAGGTCTTCATTCCTTTTCTTTTACTGACCTATTGACCGGAGCTGGTGAAGAGACTATGTCTCTCAAGGCGATGAAGTTGATCCACTACACCCTTTAAGGATCAACAGAGCCTAGAGAAACCTCTTGTCTCTAGCCCACACCAGCAAAGCCCTACTGAGGTGAGTCCCACTGATGTGGAGGGGACTCATGTAGATTCAGCTGCCACTACTGAAGGAGCCTCATTGGATCCTCAGGACAGTGGTAACGATAGTCAGACTGAATCTACGGCAACCATGCCCTATGATGCCTCTGAAAGAGACATCATTGTGCAAGGGAAACCAGGGTGCCAAGAAACCACATCTGGTGGTGAGGATGAACATACTAGGTATGTTACCTCATCTCCCCGTGATTCTTCAAAAGAAGATGAGGGAAGAATGCAACTCACAATAAGAGACCTACTTTCTAAAGTCTCAAACCTTGAATCAAAGGTTAAGACTTTAGAGGATAGGTCTGCCACTCAGCAACTTGAGATTGAAAAGTCTCAAGGTCAAACTAGCTGAGAACAGATTGAGAGATCTGTTAGGCATGTACCAGTTCAAGTCTCCTTGACCTCTTCCTCTAGCTCATCTACCTCTCAAGATGATGCTACCAAAAAGGGGGAAATGTTGAGGAACAAAGCCAAAGACAGGATTCCATCAGTCAAGCTCTCACTTCTTTGAGCTCAAGACAACAAGCTGCCATCTTCCCTGAGCCTCCTCCAGTTGTGTTTCAAGTGGATCAAAGGATGCTTCAGGATCTAAATAGGATCTTCAACAAGTTCCTTTAGAGTCCCTAATTGATCAACCCAGTCCAGATATGTCTGTGATTTACTTTGGAGCTCAAGAGCTTCAGAGGTTGAATGCACCTCCTACCACTGTTGAGGAAGTTGGTCAACCTAAGGCCCAAGTGGAACCTGAGATTGATTTCGAAGGGGAAACTAGGACTGATGGCCCAGCAACTGAAACAGTTGGGACAGAAGGTGTGTTTTCACAGGCTTCCGAAGCACAATTCGAAGCCTCGGAAGAACCAACTCAAACTTCCGAAGCTGAATTGCTGCTGCGGAAGGACTTTTTCTCTTTCCGATGATCTAATAGTCACAGATGCAATTCTGGAACTTGCATCTGAGGTTAATAGGGAGGACTTTCTCAGCCAACCACTAGCTATTACATCTGCATTGACCTCAGCTCCTACCTCCACCATCCAACCTGAATCTTCTACCCAAGAACCACCAAAGTCTAGCACTTCCGAAGACATTAAAGGCAAAAGGAAGATGACTTCGGAAGAGCTTCAGGAAGAAGAAAGGTTGGAGAAACTTAAAAGGAAAGGAAGACTGCCAACTGGGAAACTGTTAGCTGCAAGTTCAAAAGCAGCTGCAGCCAACCAAGAGGCAATCAACAATAGAAGAAGGGTGGAGGTAATTGATAGACTTGTCAGTCTAGGGGCTGCTTCGGAAGATGTACTCCTGCTACCATTAGAGGAGCTGATAGAGCTTGAAAAGGCAACCTTGCTGCAAAGACAGCAAAAAGAAGAAGCTGCAAGGTTGGCCTTGGAAGAAGAAAGGCTGAGAAAAGAAGAGAAGCTGATCTGCAGCTCAGGAGAGAAAGGATCACTTTCCTACTCTCCAGAGGATCTCAAGGAGTTCTCCACACAATAGTGACACGATCTATGGCTCTTTAACAAAGAGCAAGATCAAATGGAGAAGGAGAGAAAGAGAGCTGCAAGGGAGAAGCTGGTAGAAAGAGAAGAAAGAAGAAGAAGGCTGGACTGTCTGCCGCCAAGAAGATAGGTGAGAAAGCTTGGATGAAGAACTATCTTAAAGCTCATGGCTTCTCTGGCAGGCAAGTGGGTCCAATGTCTGAGAAGACTCTCCAACGACATGTCAGTGACATCAAGGCTGACATTCGTGCGGGGAGAAGAAAGGAGATGTATAGAAGGGGACAGGGGATGACCTTCAAAGCCACCTCTCAGCCCAATATCCAAACCCAACATCAACCTGAACCAATACCCTTTCCCTTCCCAATCAAAACTGAACCTGAACCTTTCACCCCTGAACCTACACCATCACAACTACCAACTCCCTCACCTCAACCACCTAAACTACCCATCATCCAACCTAAAACCTTACCCAGAACCCAAACTCCTAAACCTACCCAACAACCAATCAAACCATCCCCTCAGCCTTCAAACATCTCTCTATGGAGGAATTCAAGGCGATCAAACCAAGCTCATCAACTGCACTACTCTGAGCGACATCTCATGTGAGGAGGATACAGTCAACCTGACTTATGTTGATGGATCCTCAAGTTCCCTCACAAGAGATGAGTTTCTTGATCTGCAAGAGGAACTTTGGACCAAGCCGCAAACTCCTTGGCCTCAATTCAGATACATTGAATGAGGAAGAAAAGAAGCTGAGGAGAAGGCTGGTGACTCTGCTGGACACAAAGAAAGGAGATAGGGTACCAAGACACCTCTTGTACCCAGAAAGAAGATAGTCCAGTGGAGGTTCGAAGACTCTTCTCACAACTTTGTTGTTGAGAGAGAGAATGGTGAGATTAACAGGCTGAATGCCTCATCTCTGCTACACTTAAGCAGATTTGATATTGCTGAGTTAGCAGAGAAACCATTCTCCAACCCCTCAAACTCCGATGTAGCTGCCCACATCAGAAATCATCTAGGCAGCCTTCACATGGCCGAGCTCACTGCAAGAAGCAAGGTCGAAGAGGAGTCAAAAATGAGAGAGGAGGAGGAAAGGAAAGGATCAGCAACCAAAGGCAAAGCCTTTCTTCAAATGGTTGAAGGTCCTGAACTTGAGTCCATAGTTAGATGGGGTATGACTACAACTCCCGTCAACTAACTCTCTTCAGGGGGTCACAACAAAGGGTACATGTCATTCAAAGTGATAGACTGGATCTCCTATCCACGAATGACTTGTACAAGCTTCTCAGCACCACTTCCGGAAAGACAGAGAGACAGACAAATATCTTTTGTCCCTGGTGCTGAAAACTTTGAGAAGTAGAAATAAGTGAAGTTTTGGTAGCATCAGCCTAGGGGAGTTTGTTTGGATCTAGAGAGGCTGTTGCAACCAAAACCATACACTTAGAAGATTTTGAGTACTACATACAAAGGACTTCCGAAGCCAAGTGTGGGACTTCCGAAGGAAGAAGGAGCTCTTCCGAAGTCTAAGTGTAAAATACACTTCCGAAGGAAAACTCCAACTTCCGAAGATAAAGAAGTTACTTCCGAAGAATCAAGACTTGAAGACAAAGTTCTGAAGTCAACTTCCGAAGTATAAAGAAGTCCTTAAAGCCTCGGAAGCATAGAAGCATCTTCCGAAGTATAAGTGGCTTCGGAAGAACTTGTTCTTCCGAAGCCAGTTAACCTTCGGAAGACACTTCTATTATCCAGTAGACATAAGTATGGTCTGTCTGACAGTCCGCTGCAAATCTCTGAGATACTGCATGGCGTTTTCTCAAAAGCCATGTAGTTGACCATACTTTAATCTACTGTTTACCTTTTTATGTTAAGTACAGTTGCCATCTTTAGTTGGTGACAAAAGGTAAGTCATGGACATGTCATGACTACCATATCTTAGATAATACTTTATCTAAGATACCTTAACTATAGCATTGTAGTATATGCTTTAGTCGTAGGTTTCCAGCTGGTATCAAGTATAACCGGCTGTAGGATCTAGTATATAGTTTTCTCATTGTAACTCATGTTCTATGCTTGTAAGTGTCTTGTAATCTTGAGTTGAGAAGTAATATATACAAGTACCTTGAAAATACTCCTGCTTGTTGCTTTGATTACTTATTATATTATTATCAACTCTTGTTAAAGGCATTGCTTCATCTTGTTTGAGTGATATTATAAGTGAGTTTGAGAGAATTACAAGTGTTTAAGTGACAAACCGAAAAAAACAACCGCCCTGCATAGACTTCATTCGGGTGAACTTGCCCTTCATTCGGGTGGACTGGACCTCATTTGGGTGACTAGACCTTCATTCTCCCGTCCGTCGGCCGACTGCCCTTCATTCGCCCTCCAGTCGGCCGATGGATTCATTCTCCCTAATCGGCCGAATGCTTCATTATTCCTCCAGTCAGTCGCCTAACCCTAGCTGATGCATAACCGTTCACTCCCGACTGCGCCGAACTGTTTTCGGCCTCCAAACTCATATAAACCCATTTTGAGCCCAAATCGACCTTCCAAAACCTTAGGGATGCATACCACAACACCATTCAAGCACACACAAGCTCACAAACAAGACTCAAACGCATCATACACACACATACTCATACACAAACGGGTCAAGGATACACACACACGAAAACCCGATTTTAGATGTGTTTCAGCCCTAAAATCGTTTGAAAACAAGTAAAAGTGGGGTCCTAGAACTCACACAAACGTTCCCGTCGAGTAGAGCTTTGATTTGACCCGCTACACGACGATTTCCACGCTCGAATCCACCCGAACCAAGCTTTTCTCCTCTTTTTCTCCTTCTTTTATCCTCTCCTCTCTTCTTAGCTGAAAAATGGCAAGAAAGGGGGTGCCTTCTACCTTTTATACCCCCATTCATCGAAGTTTCTCTCGTTGGTGAGTTTGGTCCCTCGACTTTGGACTTTATTTATTTTTTCTTCTTTCGTCAGCTTCAAAGAAAATTTCCGGGCGTTACAGTGTGGAACTTGTGAAGATGAGCTTCCCCTCATTAATCCTGTGACTGAAGAGGATGAAGAGGAGATGGTGGAGAATGGCTCTGAGAAGAGTGAAGAAGAGCATTCTAAGAAGGGTCACCATCCCTCTGAGGAGAGCAAAGTTGTTGGGATGACCAAGTCAAGAAGAAAGAACTTGATCAGGAAGGCCAAAAGAAAGTCCAAAAAGGCTCAAGAGATCAAGGCCACCTTCAATTCTGCACAGAAACAAGTCTTTATCTCTACAGGATTTGAAGTGGTAAAGGTTGAAGACACCAACTTGAACTCCATCAACAAAAGTTCTGGTTCATGTCCAAATCATCCCATCATCAAGAAGAAGGCTGATCAGTTGTGCATCACTGCTGTACAACAAGAACCATCCAGCTCCAAAGGCAGTTCTAACCCCACAAGAACTACCACAGCATCCGCAAAGGTGAAGATGAAGAAGGAAAGTAATCAAGTTCAGCCTGTGTTATGTGTGGGAGTACTTCTCATCTTGCTAAGGATTATGTTTACAATCCAAAGAGTTCTCTCCACATGACCAAGAAAGAAACTTCTAAGAGTTTGGAGAAGAAGAAGCAAGCTTCGGAAGGAAAATTTGTTTCCTACGGAAGCTCCAAAATGAAGAAGAAGACAAGTGGAAACTTGCCTTCGGAAGAATATTTGGTTTCGGAAGAAAGGAATACTTCCGAAGCACTGAAGCCTGCTGCAGTGAAAGCAAGATCTTCCGAAGATCCAGTCATCAAAACTTCCGAAGTCATCAAAACTTCCAAAGTATTGAAGGTCAAGTCTAAGCTTCCAAAGGTGGTATGGAAGTCAAAGAAAGACCAAGTGGCTGAAAGTTCTTCATCAACATCAGCGAATGATCCTTCTAGCATGACTATAGGAACAATTACTGTTGCATTGTCTTCAACTTCTTTTGATGAGCCCAAGACCAATGAGGCTTGGGTTTCCAAATGTAACTAATCACCTCTTTTGTGCAGGAACAGCTCAAGACAAACAAAAATGTATGGATCATTGATAGTGGCTGTTCCAGGCACATGACAGGCAATAGGTCACTACTCCAAAAATTTGAAAGAATTGATGGAGGACCAGTTGCTTTTGAAGAAGATGCAGGAGGTTACATTACTGGAAGAGGCAAGGTCATAAATGGTAAGCTCAGCATTGAAAAGGTAAACTTTATCAAGGAGCTTGGGTACAATCTTCTGAGTGTATCCTAATTTTGTGACCAGAGTTATAACATGCTCTTTACTGAGTATGAGTGAATTGTTCTCAGGCCCGGGGTGGTCATTCCTCATGAGCACATCTTGCTCAGAGCCCCCAGGAAAGGGAACATGTACAAGATGGACTTGCAAGAAACATCTCCCTCAGGAGAAGTTTCATGCTTTCTATCTAAAGCAAATAATGATGAATCTTTCCTCTGGCATAAAAGAATGTGCCATGTAAACTTTAAAAATATGAATAAATTAATTAAGAATGATTTGGTAACTGGAATACCAAAGAAAGAGTTTACAAGTTATGACCACTATGTTGCATGCCTAAAAGGGAAGCAACACAAGGTATCTCACAAGCTAAAGGAAAGAAATTCTATCATTAATCCCCTACAATTATTACATATAGATCTCTTTGGCCCCACCTGTGTAATGAGTCTAGGAAGGACCTCTTATTGTTTGGTGATCATAGATGATTTTACAAGATTCCCTTGGGTCTTCTTTCTTAGAACTAAAGATGAGACCCCTGAGATTCTAAAGAATTTAATCATAAAGTTTGAGAATCAATATGATCACAAGGTCAAAACCATAAGATGTGATCAAGGAACTGAATTCAAAAATCAAATCCTTGATATATTTTATGATGAAAGAGGTATTACAAGACAATATAGTGCTCCCAGGACTCCTCAGCAAAATGGTATTGCTGAGAGGAGAAACAGAACACTAATTGAAGTTGAAGAACTATGTTGTCTGACTCTAAACTGCCCATCACCTTCTGGGCAGAGGCAGTAAACACTACATTATCAAAGTCACCTTTAATTTGTTAAAAGTCAAAATTAACCTCAAATCAAATCAACACTCTTTCCAAGGAGAAAATAATGAATTTAATGTACATACAAATGATTATGATGAGGATCTTTTGTATGATGAAAACCGATCAAGCATCCATTGAAACTACGCAAGTTTCAAATGGATTAGTGATTGCTAAACCACCACCCAAACAATCAAAACAAAAGAAAATGTTTGACAATTGCTCAGGTGGAAGAAAGGCTAAATCTTCTATTTCCCCTCTTAAAAGAATAACTAAAGGAAAGGGCAAAACTACCACTCAACCAAAGCAACAAAGTGTTACTTTTGATGTACCATCAAAATAATCTCTTAAAGAAAAAGTTGAAAGCAACCAAAGCACCTCAAATTTACCTAATTGTGAATGGTGTGATCAATACACTCATAGTACTGATAAATGTAAATTTGGAAAGTATTATAATGACATGAACAACCACACCGCTGAAACATGTTATTTTAATAACTATTGTTCAATTTGTGATAGAAAAAATCACAACACTACAAACTGCTTTTTCAATAAAAAGAGTAGGAAGCAAAAAAATTAATCTCAGATTGAGAAATCAACTGAGAAGTAACCAATTGTTCCTAAAAGGAATAAATGTGGAGCAGCTAGACTGATTCCACATACCAATTGTTTTTTTGAATTATACTAACTCATTTTATGATAACTTTAAACAACCAAATAGGAGACATAAGTCTCAAATTAGATAGCAAAGTGATCTTAGCAATCAAAAGAGAAGAGCTCAAAGCACCTCACCTGAAAGAGCTATGACCAACCAAAGGAAATCTAGTATACATAGAATTCCTAAACCAACAGACAATGCATCTTTTGAAGAGAATGGTGTTTTAAGAAAAGACGGAAAACCAAAGACTATCTTGGCTTGGGTTGCACCCTCTAACTAAATTTATTGTCTATTAAGGGACATTAAAGAAGGTCTGACAACATTAGGTATGTTGATAGTGGATGCTCCCGCCATATGACTGGAAATTGTTCCTTCATTCAGGATTTTAAAAGCAAACATGAAGAAAATGTAGCCTTTGGAGGAGATAAAACAGAAGTAAAGATTACTGGTGAAGTAACAGTATCTAGTGGGTTGATATGACAATCCTGGTTTTTGGACCTAGAGATTTTTTAGAAACTTTTTCGGGCCACGCCTTGACACCAAACGTTCTCTAGGGAGCCCATGAATGGGGCCCAAGAACAATGGGCTTAGGCCCATATCAATACACACACTTAAATGGGCTTTGGCCCATCAAACCCTAATAGGGCTACTGGGCCATGAAACTTAATTTATAAAACTTGGTAAGATTTTTATAAAATATGTTTTGTCTTGTCCACCTCAATCCCCATTCATCCAACACATGCAAGAATCAAATCTTTGGCTTGTTGCAATTCTAGTCAAGACCCTAACTCCCAACCTAAATCTTTCAAAAACCAAGAATTGTGGACGCTAATCTTCCCCCCTTCTCCTCCCTACTTCGACTGAACCACCACCCACATCCTCCCACAGTTGATCTTTTTTCCATTCTAACTCTCTAAACACTCTACTTGGAATTTCCCTCATTTGAAGTCATTATGAATCCTTGAATCTCTCCCTGCTGTGAATGCTGAGTATTGGTCCTCCATTACTATCAACTTTAGTCTTTGGAACAAACTGTTTCACTTGTGCGAATGAAGGTGTGCGATTGGACTATTCGTGCGATTGAACAATGCGGATGGTTCAATCGTGCGACTGAACTAATGCGGATGGCACAGTCGGGCGAATGAACAAGTGCAGTTGAACAATGTGAATAGACTGCTCAGTCGTACGAATGGAGGTACGAATGAGTCTAATCGTGCGTATGAGGGATGCGTATGTATCCAGTCGTGTGATTGAGTCAATCGTGCGACTGAAGCTGCTGGATTTCGAAAATTCGTAAGTTTAAGGTGTTTTGGCCGCAAAAACACGAATTTTCACTAACCCTAATTGTCGTATGCCGGAAAAACTAAACTTTATGAACAGGAGACGTCTAAGACACCGTTTGACACGAAAAGATTGCGTTTTTAGTGAAAAAACACAATTTTTGTATCAAAAACGATTGAATCACACGTAAATCAAGAGCCAAAGCTCTGATACCACTTGTTAGGATCGTGTATTGAACGAAATACTAACTGATTAACGTGTATACCGAATCAAATAGTGCGGAATCCTATTTGATTGGCGATCCAATCAGTGAGAACGCACGTAGAAACAATTATGGATTGAATCTAAACGTTAAGAACGATATGGAATCGATCTAGTGCGATCTATGAACTTGGAACAGGTTCTTAGAGGTCTATGGACGGCTAGGGTACGTATGTAGTCATAGTGTTCTCAATTCTTACGTTTTTCCTCGAATTAAGTGGTATTTATAGGTAAGGGTTTCTCATTCGGTCGACTGAACCATTAGCATGGTTCAGTCGTGCGATTGAGCCATGCGGTTGATCCATTCGCATGACTGAGTGTTCAGTCGTGTGACTGAGTCAATCTCATGTTACACTCGTGCGACTGATCTAGTCTCCTGGCTCAGTCGTGCGACTGAGTCATTCGCATGAAGTTGTTCATGCGTATGTTCCATTAGCATGGGCCATTCGCATGAGAACTTCATATTACTAAGTTTGAATATATTTATTAATCATTACATTATTAAGATTCATTCAAACAACCACAAACCTATATAGTCAGTTCAATAAGCGTTAAACTACTAATCAATGAAATAATAAACATTATAAGCACAACCACACATTGTATTTCATTAAGTACCCATTCAATTACATGTGTGTAAGACAATAAAGACATATTACATTAAGCTCAGAAACTAGGTGCACATGTATCTACAAAAATGGTGAGAGCTCCAGGTCTATACTAGCGTATAACAAAGGAGATGACCATTTAATCATGTGCGATGAGAGCTCCAGGTCAGTACTATCTTAGAGCAAAGGAGATCGTCACTCCAGGTCAGTACTTCCGTATAGCAGAGGAGATTAGCACAAACACAAAACACATAAATACACCAATCATGGCTCAAAGATATGGCTTATATTATTTGTATCATGGTGGGTAAAAGATCAATTCTCAATCTAATTTTTGCCAGGACTCAGTTTTCGTGCAAGCCAAAACGATTGCGTAAATCCAGACATCCCTAAGCATATAATATAAATCATTATGCTGTTGTCTACTTTATTCTTCAGACTGAGTCTACCAAGCATATCATTAAAGAATCTGTTTGTTTTTTATTTATGATTAAAAATAACATGTGAATCAGATAACAGCATCAGTAACTATCATTTCTCATTTTATAAATGCAAGTCATGCAAAAACAAGCATTTCAAGATGATATAAAATCATTTCTCAGTCATCTCGAATCAAGTTCCCAGTTCTCTTTTTATTATTTTTATTGAGTCTTATTATACTCTCCCCCTAAATTTTATTTTTGCAAACCCCTTGTTTTTTTGAATATTTTGTATATTTTTTATATTTTTTTATATATTTTTTTAAAAAACTATGCAAAAATAGAAAGTTACCAAAGAAGATCTTCCAAATTACACTGATATCAAGATAAGAAATGAATGATCAAGAAATATGTAGTGAGTGCGAATTGAGAAATGTGATTGTGCAGATAAAAATCCAGATTGTGGATAAAATACCATGACCTTAACCTGTTTGTTCCGCCACAAATTTGAATCAAGAACAATCTCTGTCAGTAAACCGGATTACTAACAAGCCTCCTGAACTGTTCCTGCACTCATTAACAAATTAGTTTGAAAGGGGAACCCAGACAATCGTAGTCCTGGAAGTTCCTTTTTCATCAATATAAGAAACCTGCTTCTGCACACAACCGTTTAATCAATCTAGGATATATGTATCCTTCTTTTTAATTTGCCAAATTTGTTTCGGTTCAATTAATTTGGATATTTGAATGAATTAAATTTGGAAAACATTTTTTGTTTAAGACCAGAAGGAAAAGAATTTGGTTTTGAACCTTTAGTCATTTTCATCTTTGTATCATGTGAAACCGGCTTCATATGAAAAGGTTTGGATGGAGGGTTTTTAATCCAACCATTCAAAGATGTGTGCTTTTTACCTCTTAAACTAGAGAAGCAATCCGTGTTTCCTTTACCTTCTGGAACATTCTTTGTAGACTTACATCCGGAGAAGCAATTTGGTTTTCCTTTACCATTCGAAGAAAGTTTTTTAGGGCACTTCTTTACCACATGACCTTCTTTTCCACATTCAAAACAAGCCTTGAAAGGCTTTTGATTCTTTGTAGTCCCATGTTGTGCAGGTGGTGATGAGGATTGCTTTGAGCTTGTAGCAAATTCTTGTTTATTCTGAAGTTTCCTGTGCTGAACAGGGAATGGGATCTTCACTGATTGACTGGGTTGCTTTACAATTGGAGAAGAGATCCGTATTGGTCTTTATTCAGTTTTATGAAGCTTTTGACACCTGACAATGTCAGGAGATATCTTGATATGTGAGAAACCAATACGCTCCTCTATGATTGATTCATCATATGAGCTTATCCAGTCTCGTATACACAAATCTTTCTCCAATGGATCTTGATTGACACCTCCTATTGTGTTGGCTTCAATTATAGGATTTTTATTGCTTTTTGATTCAACAACTGTTCCTTCTTTTACAAACCTGACAGGAACAAACGAAGGAATATTACTTGTTTTGAATTTGTTGAAGAAGGTTGGAGAAGCAACTGATATTGGTGTTGGAGCAACAGAAGTGGAATCGTCATTAATCTTCTTATCAGACCCCTGCATAAGGAATCCCAAACCTACAGGAGAATCCTGCACACCTCTAACCTCTTTAAGATTAACGCTGCTTAAAGCTGCATTTAAACGATTAGTTTCTGCAGCTTCAAACATTTGTTGAATGAGGTCTGGGGATTGGTGAATAACATAAAGTAGAAGGAGGTGGGACTGAATTAAATACAGTTTCACTATCAGATTTATATCCAATCCCATGTTTTACCCGCGCCCCTTGTTGTTTAGCAATAAGCTCATCATTTTTCATGTGTGAAAGGGTCCATTTATCAAGCTTTGTTTGAGCTGAGTTGTTTCAAATTGAGCTAAAACAACCTTTTCTCTTAAAATATTAATTTCAACGTTACGCTCCAAAATTGTTCTTCGTAAAAGATTATTTTCAGCCAATGCTTCATTAAGTTTCCTTGAAAAAGCAATTTCATTTTTCTTTAATTCCTGATTGATTATATTTTTCCTTTTTCATTTTCCAATAACAATCTGTTTGCCTTATAAATCCCCAATAATCGGATTCTGCAAGATGAAGAACATATATCCTGAACAGTCTCATAAGGAAGGCCAATGATAGTTCGTTCTGCAGCTAAGCTCTGTTCACAGTTGCAAATCCTTGTAATTCTTTGTTGTTCCTCTTCTTTGACCTTCAGCATCTCATTAGCCTTAGATTCTTTCTTTCTGTTATTAGCTGTTTTAGCCTTATCATCAACAGTTCTCACAAACTTCGGGTTATTGTCAACTCTCAAAGTGAGTTCTCTTGAATAGTTTCTCTGAATTCAAAATTTAAATTCGAATCAGTTCTCAATAACTTCAACTTTTCAATCATCTCTGTTTTGTAATCAAGTATGCTTGTTACAGAAGAAACAAGATCAGTATTAAGCGCGTGGGTTTGATGTGGGAACACGGCTTGCTGAAATTCGTTTCTTAGGATATCCAGCTTGAGAGATTTTAGTCTGTTGATCATATCCATAAGTTTTGTGTCGACATAACCTCTTTCTTGCTTTAGTATTTTAACTTGATGATTCCATGCAGACGGAAGCCAGTCAAGAAGCTTTTGAATTTGTTTATGATTACTGAGATCAGGAACATGCTTCTTTAAATTATTTGCCACCTTTAAGAATCGATCAATCAAATCTGATAATTTTTCTTTCTTCATACCAACAAAAGAGTCAAATCGACTTTCTACCATTGTCAGATTATCTGATTTAATGTCTTCTGAAGATGACATGATTGTAAAAATTTTGAACAATTAAACACCCCAAAAATTGTAAAATAATTCTCCTTCGGGAAAAATATTATTATTAAATATCACGCTAGAAAATCTTAGCAACTAGAGTCAAGCTGGCCTTATTTTTATAAATTCAGCCAAATATTTAATCTTTAATAGCCCAAATTTATTGTTAGCCCAAATTGTTTAACAAAGCCCAGCTCAATTGTTAGCCCTAGACTATCTTTTAATGAGCCCAATTGTTTAACAAAGCCCAGCCCAATAAAATAAAACTATCTTGAACCCTAAACATCTTGACCACTTTCAAAATGTTATTATCAGATCCACTTTTGTCTGATATATCTCTCTCTCTCATATATCCCAAAGCTCCATACGGTTTTCAAATGGCCTTTTAACTCACAACAATCAACCAATCTGCTACTAACGAAACACACTGAAACTCACAGATCACTCATCCACATCGTTAGATCTGTTGGTGTATGGTTTGAGCGGCGATTTACGTCTGTATATGTTGGTGTATGGTTTGATCGGCGGCACCATCTACAAAGTCCTACACCTCCCCACCGACAGATTGTTTTCCCTAAAAATGATCTCCGGCAACCACAAAGGCGACGTCCGTCGTCAGACCCACCGCGAGATCAAGATCCTCCAAGACGTCGATAGCCTAAACGTTGTTAAGTGTCACGATATGTTTGATTACGCTAGTGAGATTTAGATGTTGCTTTGAATACATGGATGGTGGATCGCTTGAAGATAAACACATCGATCGTGAATCATCGTTATCGCACATCAGTCGATAGATTCTCTCCGACTTGGAATGGTTTTCTGCAACTTCTATGGGTTCTTGTCTCACCACCTGTAAGCTTTTCTCTAATATGTCATCCAATAACTTTTGTGCCTTGATTTGGTAGAGTTTGAAGTTCTTCCCGTCGGCTTTATTTTCCCTAGCAGGAGAACCGGCGGAGCTAGTGGTTGTCCCGTTGACCACCGTGGAACGGCTGGAAGAAGCGGTGGTTGTAGATTCAAGTTATTCTTCGGTGTGTTGCTATGTTGGTGAAGAAGGTCTTTAGTATGCTACAAACGAATCTTGTAAGATCTGTTGTGGTTGTAGACTAGAAATTGATTGTAACTTTAAAACTAGGATGATGGATCAAAGTGATAAAAGTTTGAAACTTCAGGGCTAAGAAAAAGAAAAATAAGTTTGCAATTTTTTTTAAATTGTAATTTCGCAGCATAAATTTGTACTTTCGCAGCTTAAATTTTGTATTTTTGCAGTTTGAATCTTTTAATTCGCAGATTTTTTTAATTTCTTAATTTCGCAGAACTTTTTAATTTTTTTTATAAATTCGCTGAAAAATTTGTATTAATTTCGCAGGTTCGTTAATGATTTGGTAGCATTTTTGCTGATATTTTCACTAGAAAATGTGAACTTTCGTTCAGTTGGGTGTTAATTTCACAGCTTGATGATTTGAAGATTTGAAGATCCTCAAGAACACCAAGAACACAAACTAGTGTGTGTGAGAGAAAATCTCCGGATTTGAAAATTTTGTGTTGAATCTTGTATGGATTTAGGTGTAGATCAGATTTCTAACTTGTAAATCTTCAAATTCCTTGTAAAACTTTGTAGATCTGATGATTTTGATGAAGATTTGAAACTTTTAATTTTCAGATCTAGTTTCTCTCTCTAAAACCCCCACTTTCTCTCTCTAAATATTGATGAACATCTTCAAAAATCAGCAACAACTTCTCCTAATCTTCAATGCATTTGATTCAAAATGGCTCTGATACCAAATTGTAGATCAAGGATAATCAAACTTGAATCAAATCATGAAGATTATAGATCAAATAATGAAGAACACAATGAAAACCCCTTTGATCTTTAATGATTGCTAATAATATTGTATACAAATAAATCCCTCAATCAAGTGGTCATTCAACCATTTCCCTCTCTAATTAGAATTAACCTATTTATAATCTAGACTAATATTCACTAATTGCACTTAACCCCCTAGACTTAGGCTAATTAATGAAAATTACATGTTAAACATAAAAATGACTAAAACAAGATAACATATATTTTGTTCACATAAAATATATTTATTACAATAAAACTCTTAGTCATCTAAATCTTCAACGTCTCGTCTCGATTCTTCGTCTCAAACGTGTCGGGTTTGACTTTTGTTGACTTTGACCATGATGTTGACTTTTGTTGACTTTGACTGTGTTGATAATATAGACTATCTTGTATAGCTCCAACAATAATAACCAACGAGTGTATATTTCACCTCAAAAGTTTTAAAGTAAACGGGTGTTCGTGAGACTCACATGTGGGTTGATCACATGGTTATCTTGGAAAGTTTGGATGCTACCGTCCGAGAGGGTTCCTATGTTTATTTCAAATGACTCAGTATTTTATTACGTTATTAGTTGAGCCCAACCCTCATGTTTTGTATTTGTCTTTCTTGGCTTGATGTTTTATGTTACACATGTGTAATCTTATTTTAGGTCTTTGAGTTTTGAGTTAGTATCTTTATTTTTGCTTAAGGTTAGGTCATTATCTTATTAATTCAAGTTATTATTGTTTTTATAAGTTTGATATGGTCCCAAAACAGTAAGGTTTTGACAGTTGGCAAGATTGGTCCTTCAACTTGTTAAATTGATGTTTCTAACCCTAAAGTTTGGAACTTTTCTGTTTAATTACTTGTGGGGGTTCTTATTGTTTCAAGTGGATTAAAATACTGTAATAAGTTATTTTTAGTGTCATTAGATCTTTTATGACGGTTTCAAAAGCTTTCTTTCGGATTAGGTGTTTTATTATGGTATATTTAGATATTTTCTTATTTGAGATCGTTGAGTGGTCCAAATGACTATTAAGTCTTAATTATAACTTATTTAAGTAATAATTGGCCTCTAGAGTGTTAATATTTTGGCTATAGGATTGATGAGTTTTGTATTGTGTCATTAAATGTGTATTGTATCTCAATTCGGGTGTGTTTGTGATGTAACTTTAAATCTATGATTTTTATTAAATTTTATTTGTGCCTTAAGTTTATGAGTTATAGGCTACTGGTAAAACATCAAATTTCATCATTCTAGAAATTTTATATAATTTTTTGTGATTTTTCCTAATTATTAACCGGTGATTATTTTATTTTAATGATAAATTTTGTAGAATTATCTATAATACTCTATAATCATAAATAATTAGTTTTTAACTTATCTTATCTATTAATAAAATATTATCTACTGGCAAGTTTGGATCTTAAGTTGTTTTGTCGGTTTTGGAGTTTAAACATTGACGGTTCGTGTTTTAACGGGTTTTTACGTTTGGATCATATTTGGTCAAATTATTGCTATATATGAATCTAATATTATAATCATTCATTGGTTCTGAATTTTTCACTAATATTACTCTTAAGCCCGTTTTTAATAATTTTCTTTATTTTCAAGTGAATATCTTTTGTATATTTGTTTATTAAGTAAATAAATTTTACAAATAAAAAAGTTTAATTTATAGTAATTTATTAATATTATAAGCGTATTGGAATTTTTACATGACCCAAGTTTTATAGTTTTTTCCATTTTCGTAACATTGTTCAGTTAGTCTCGTTATGTGTCTGTTAAGTCCCCGTTTTTCTACATTAAGTCTTTTAGTTTGGTTTCCCATCCCTAATCAGTATTATAAGATATGCTATATATACCTAGCCCCATATTTTAGTGGTTTAGGGCCCCGACTCGATTCCTAGAATTATTACAAAATTTTATTAAATTTTCACACCTTACTTTATTCATAAAATTCATATAGTTATTATATAAATTATGAACTTTTCTTTCTAGGTTTAGATAAGTAACTTTAAATTCTAGAAATATTTAAATCACACTTTATATACTTAGATTATATACTTTCATATTTTTTGAAAAACTGATTTTTCGAATGGACTAGTTTTATCAAAACCGGGTTTGTGACCAAACTGAGTTGTAAGAAAAATTTTGAATCAGTTAGTTACTGAAATATATAGTGTTTTAGAAGTTTATATGAACTTGGGGTGTGGTGGGGTTTGTTGTGTCACTATCGTAACGATACGTGATGTTTCGCAATTTTTCGGCTTTTAATGAATTACATTGAGGTGGAAGATGGGTGAGAGGAGCTCAAAGGCTGTTGTAGAATAATCAAATTATGAGAATTAGGTGTCTAAAATGGCAAATTAGCTCAGGTTCTAGAATGTGAGAAATATGAGATGAAATTATGACATGGTGTAGGTGTGTGTCTAGGTGTGATTATCTTGACTTGGTGTAGTTGTTGGAGCTTGTGCTTGGATCGAATGAAGCTACCAATATGGCCTGAAACTTTGTTGTTCTTGAGCACAAAGGAGATGGTTGATGTGGAAGAGCCGCTCGAGGTCTTGGCTCGACAGGAGAAGAAACTTAGGCGGGTAAAAATTCCCATTGTGAAGGTCAAATGGAATTCCAATAGAGGACCCGAGTTCACATGGGAACCAGAAAGCAAAATCAAGAAAAATTTCCCGCATTCGTTTAGATCCCTAACCCCCGATGGTTGAACCTTGGAAAACACAAATGAAAGAAAGAAAAGAAAGTCCAAAGTCCAAAGTCGAGGGGGGGTGGACTTGTAACACCCTGATATTTATTATTTTGAAGCCGGCAAAGAAAGAAAAGAAAATAAAGTCCAAAGTCGAGGGACCAAACTCGCCAACGAAAGAAAGTCGGGTGAGTGGAGCATATAAGGGAGAGGGCAGCCCTTACCCTCTCCCCCATACTCAAAATTTTCAGCTCTCAAGTGAGGAGAAGAGAGAAAAGAGGGGAAAAAGAGAAAAATGGGTGTTTCGGGTGATTCGGGTGTCCAAACTCGTCGTGTGGCAAGCCAAATCGAAGCCCTTGACGTTGTGCTCGTTTGTGTGAGTTCTAGGACCCCACTTTTACTTGTTTTCAACCAATTTTGGGGCTGGAAAGCATAGGAAACCCGTTTTTGGATGTGTGTGTGTTTGACCCATTTGGGTGTGATGTGTTTCGTGTATGTTTCTGGGCTTGTGTGTGCTTGTATGGTGTTATGCTATGCATTCCTAAGGTCCAGGAGGGTTAATTTAGGCTTAGAATGGATTTGGATGAGCTTGGAGGCCGAAAATGGCAGATTGGGTTCGGGATGAACTCCATTCTGCATCAGCTAGGGCTAGGCGACCGAATGGAGGCCATACGGCCGAATGAGAGACGATTGAGGGTCATTCGCACGATTGGGATTCATTCACACGAATAAGGCTTCAGTCGCACGACTGGGAGTCCAGTCGCATGGGGGATCGCACGACTGAGGGTTCAGTCGCATAGATGTCTAGTCACATGAGTTCATTCGCATTAGATCAGTCGCATAGGTGCTCATTCGCATTAGTCTCATCCGCATAAGGTCCATACGCACAAGTGGATGTTCATTCGCATAGATGTTCGTCCGCATGAGTCCAATCGCATGATGTTCAGTCGCATGAAGGTCATGCGACTGAAGGGTGTCCATACGCACGAATAGAGCTGTTGCACCCGATGGAAAGTGTAGTTAGACTTCTGGCTTTCGGGGAAAGTGCAGATGTAAGTTTTGACGTAAAGGTTCTCGTAAGAGCATGTAAGATAACTGTTATGGCCTTAGAAAGCATGTAGGGCATGATGATGATGATGTTGCATGTTTATGCATGTTAAGTATGTATGATGTTGCCCTGTATGATATGATGTTGATGCATGTTAATGTTCCTTACTATGATGTATATTATCTTTCCTATGGCTTTACGTATTATGAGGAATGAAATGAAGTATTATGTAACGTAAAGTGGAAAGAAAAGATACGTCTTGCATGCATCGGATAACGGGTCCTTCTTTGTGATTGACCATTAATGTAAAACCTCTACCGCTTACCCTTAGTACTGTGGCATACATTTAGCTGTTCATTTATTGACTTCGGCCCAGTGGCTATGACTGATCGGTTACCCTTAGTACTGTGGCATACGTTTAGCTGTTCATTTTTTGACTTCGGCCCAGTAGCTAAGCCTTATCGGTTACCCCTAGTACCGCGGCATACGTTTAGCTGTTCATTTATTGACTTCGGCCCGGTAGCTGAGACTAATTGGGGTGTAGCATATGGTATTGGTACGGATGATGTCCGATGCGCAAGTAAAGTTAAACAGAACGAATGAACGAATGAATGAATGAAGAAGATAATAATGAAATTATCTATGCGTACGTATGATGTGTGATCATGTAAAAGTAACAAATGTTTTATGCGAAAGTAAAGTATGTTTTATAATAAAACTAGAACTCACTCAGCAACGTTGACTTTTTATATGTTTTTCAGTTGGCAGGTAGTGATTGCTGAGGATGGCACGAGGTGGCTACTCAGCTCTTTTGGGATGGCATCCATTTATAAAGCTTTTGTGTTATAATGCAAACATGTATTTTGTAATCGGATAATGATGTATTATTGGGCAAAAGTGTTTATAGTGAAATGAGATGTCGTTTTTGAATGTTTCCGCTGCAATGTTTTTATGAGACAAATGTAATTATATGTTTTATGTGCGATGAATGACCGACTGTAAGCGTCCCGGGAACGGGGCCTTACAAGTTGGTATCAGAGCCAAAGTTTAAGTGAAATGGGTAAGTTTTCAAATTAAACCTTAACTTAAACTGAAAATGGGACGAAAAGGGAATGGGATGCCAAACTGAGTAGCTACGTGCCATCAGGTATTTTCTTAAAGTTAACCGGTTTTATGTGCGCATGGTATGTGGTTATGTGTTGTATGTAGATTTGAATACTGATGTAGTCAGAACAGGTAATACTTGGGGTATGAAGAGTAAAGTAAGTGGCTAATCACAACTGGCCACTATAATTAGGGACTTACTATACTTGACATAAACTGAGTTGTTTCCTTGAATGACCGTGTTGGTGTTTGAATCTTTCAGTGTGATAGAGAATGGCTTGTGGTAGATCTTCTAGAGCTTCTAGGGGTGGAGGCCATGGTGGCCCTGATGGAGAACCACGCCCTAAAAAAGGAAGGCCTAGAGCTGAGAAAGAGGTTCCTGCAGAACCTGAGACCCCTCGTCCGGAGGTTGGGGATGAGAGTGCAAACCTGAGGGCCTCGGTAAAGGAGGCTGTTGTTGAGGAAGTACATCAGGTCATGCAGACAATCTTACCGTCTGTGGTGACCGAAGTCATCAAAGCTATGAAGGAGGGAGAAAGGAAGGAGAGAAATAGGGCCTCAGGGGAGCAACCGGAGCCTGAAACGATTTTCTCCGACAATGAGAAGGAAGAGGAAGAGGAGCCTGTGCGAGAAGTGGCACAAGGCTGTAACTACGGGGTGTTTATGAAATGCAAGCCCCCTACTTTTGACGGTAATGGCAATGCTGCTGTTGCTCACCGATGGGTGAGAGAAATGGAGGCTGTTCTCGACATCAGCGAGTGCCAGGAAGATCAAAAAGTAAAGTTTGCCACCCATTCATTTGTGGACTCGGCACTATGCTGGTGGGACAACATTGTCCAAGCGGAGGGTAATGGGCAATTGGGAGAATGAGGTGGCCCGAACTGAAGAAGATGGTAATTGAGGAGTTCTGTCCTCACAGGGAGATGGATAAGATTGAGAGGGAGTTCCTGCAGCTAGAGGCGGGATCCATGACACACCAGCAATACACTACCAAGTTCAACGAGATGGCACGGTTGGTGCCGGATCAGGTGACGCCTCTTTCTCGGAAGATCAAGAGGTACATTTAGGGTTTACCGGCGGATGTTCGCCGGCATATGATCGCCGCCCGACCAAGTACGTTTAGGTCGGCGGTCGATTTGGCCGGAAGACTTTATGATGAGAGGGAGGTGGTGGTGGTTGAAGCGAATAGGAAGGGTGGTGGTGATCGAAACTGGAACGGGAAGAGGTTTGGTCGGGGTGATGCCTTGACGGGTAACAAAAAGGCACGGGTGGATGACCGCCGCGTGGCCACATCGGGAGCGGGGTCAAGGAGGTGTGGTAAGTGTGGAAGGGAGCATGCGGGAGAATGCAGGCTGGGTTTGAATGTGTGCTTCAAGTGTGGGAAGACAGGGCATATGGCAAAGGATTGCCTGTCAGGCAAATGTTTTAACTGTGGGGAAACTGGTCATATGAGCAGGGATTGTAAGAAGCCGAGGGCTGAGAGTTCAGGGGCGAAGAGGACGGGAGGTGATGGACCGAGGGCGAGCGCCAGGGCATTCACCATGACACAGGAGGAGGCTAGGACGGACCCTGGCGTTGTGTCCGGTACGTTTCTAGTGAACCAAACTTTAGCTTCTGTGTTATTTGATTCTGGTGCTAGTAAGAGTTTTATTTCTGCTACTTTCTGTGCTAAGCTGCCTGTTAGTAGTAGACGTGTTGATGCGCCCTTTGATGTAGAAACTGCCATAGGTAAGTCTACCAGGATTTCTGAGATGATAGAGATTTGTGATGTGGAACTTGAGGGTCATAAGTTTCCTGTTAGACCGTTTGTGATGGCCTTAGGTGGTTTTGATTTGGTTCTTGGGATGGATTGGTTAGTGGACTACGAGGCGAACATTGTGTGTCGCAAGAAGATGATTCGGTTGTCGGCGCCTAACGGTAGTTCAGTGACGGTTTATGGTGATCGGGTTACTACGATTCCGAAGGTGATATCGATGGCGGTGGCGGGAAAGTGTATGAGGCGTGGATGTAGTGCTTACTTGGCCTATGTAAAGGATGTGGATACGCTAACACCACAACTAGCCGATGTACCGGTTGTGTGTGACTATCCAGATGTGTTCCCTGAAGACTTATCAGGAGTGCCACCTGACAGAGAGATTGAGTTTCAGATTGATCTGATACCGGGTGCCCAACCTGTCGCCAAAGCACCGTATCGGTTGGCTCCAAACGAGATGAAAGAATTGATGGAGCAGTTGCAAGAGCTGCTTGATAAGGGGTTCATTAGACCGAGTATCTCTCCTAGGGGTGCTCCGGTCCTGTTTGTAAAGAAGAAGGATGGTAGTATGAGGATGTGCATCGACTACCGCGAGTTGAACAAGTTGACAGTGAAGAACCGATACCCCTTACCGAGAATAGATGATTTGTTCGATCAGCTTCAGGGTGCCAGTTGGTTTTTGAGAATAGATCTTCGATCTGGTTATCATCAGTTGAAGGTGAAGGAGCAAGATATTCCTAAAACAGCTTTCCGTACGCGCTATGGTCACTACGAGTTTCTCGTCATGTCTTTTGGTTTGACCAATGCGGCAACTGCTTTTATGGATCTGATGAACCGTGTGTGTCGGCCTATGTTAGATAAATCAGTGATTGTGTTTATTGATAATATCCTGATTTACTCGAGGAGCGAAGCAGAGCATGCCGGTCACATTCGGGAGGTTCTAGAGACGTTGAGAAGGGAGAAGTTGTATGCTAAATTCTCCAAGTGCGCGTTTTGGTTGCGCGAGGTTCAGTTCTTGGGTCACGTGGTGAATCCTGACGGGATTATGGTGGACCCAGCAAAAGTGGAGGCGGTTATGCAATGGAAGTCACCAAAGACGCCATCCGAGATTCGTAGTTTCTTGGGTTTGGCGGGTTATTACAGAAGATTTATCCAAGACTTCTCCAAGATCGCTTCTCCACTAACTAAGTTGACCCGAAAAGATGTGAAGTTCGTATGGGGTCAAGCTCAAAAGAAGGCGTTTGAAGAATTGAAGGCGAGATTGACTCAATCTCCTGTTCTGTCGTTACCCGATGGAAGTGAAGATCTGGTGCTTTATTCCGATGCTTCCTACTCGGGGTTGGGGTGCGTGTTAATGCAAAGAGGAAAGGTTATAGCCTATGCATCTCGACAATTAAAGGTTCATGAGGTCAATTATCCTACTCATGACTTGGAGCTAGCCGCTATGGTCTTTGCATTGAAGATTTGGAGGCACTACCTCTACGGGACGAAGTGCACCATATTCACTGACCACAAGAGTCTGAAGTACTTCTTCGAGCAGAAGGATCTGAACATGAGGCGGAGACGGTGGTGGAACTTATAAAGGACTACGATTGCAAGATCCACTACCATCCGGGCAAGGCCAATGTGGTGGCTGACGCCCTTAGTCGAAAGGAGAGGCCCGAGCCAATTCGGGTGAAGGCGTATCAGTTGATCATGACCTCCGATGTAATGAAGCAGGTTAAGGAGTTTCAAGATGAGGCATTGAAAGAAGATCATCTTAAATCTGAAAGAATGAGAGGTCTGGTTGGAGAATTGGGTGAAAACACACTCGGTGTTAGAACCCGGTTTGGTCGTGTGTGGATTCCTCGTTTTGGGGATCTACGGGTGAAGATCATGGATGAAGCTCACAAGACTCGATACTCCATTCATCCTGGTGCCACGAAAATGTACCATGATATGAAGAAAGATTATTGGTGGCCAGATATGAAGCGCGACGTGGTGGAGTCTGTGAGTAAGTGCCTTACTTGCTTGCAGGTGAAGGCCGAGCACCAGAAGCCGTATGGGAAGATACAACCTTTGAATATACCGGAATGAAAGTGGGAGCACATCACCATGGATTTCATTACAAAGCTGCCGCGTACCCCGAAAGGGTACGATGCCATATGGGTGATAGTTGACCGTTTGCCGAAGAGTGCTCACTTCCTATCGATCCGCGAGACATATTCATCCGAGAGGTTGGCTGATCTGTTCATCAAAGAAATTGTAACTCGTCATGGTGTGCCGGTGTCTATTGTGTCGGACCACGACACCCGGTTTACATCTAAATTTTGGAAGAAGTTCCACGACGCTATGGGGACGAGGTTACATATCCGCACGGCTTATCATCCCCAGACTGATGGTCAGTCAGAAAGGACCATTCAGACACTGGAAGACATGCTTCGGGCATGTGTGATTGATTTTGGTGGAAGTTGGGATGACCACCTACCGTTAGCCGAATTCTCATACAACAACAGTTACCATGCCAGCATTGGTATGCCTCCATATGAGATGTTATACGGTAGGAGATGCAGAACACCCATTTGTTCGGGTGACATTGGTCAGAAGGAATTGGGGAGTGTCGAGGTAATCGAGGCTACGACTGAGAAGCTTGAGAAGATTAAAGCCTTCATGAAGGCAGCCAAAGATAGATAGAAGTCGTATGGGATAAACGACGCAGGCCGATTGAGTTCCAGGTGGGTGACAGGGTTATGTTGAAGGTCTCCCCTTGGAAGGGTATTATCCGATTCAGAAAGCGGGGCAAGTTGAGCCTAAGGTATATAGGCCCTTTCTGAATCATTGCTCGAGTAGGAGAGGTGGCCTATAGACTGGAGTTACCGGATGAGTTAAGTGGAATTCACCCGACATTCCATGTATCTTATCTAAGGAAGTGCTTAGCTGATGAAGATATGATTGTTCCACTGGAGGATATCGAGGTAGACGAACGGCTCAATTATGTGGAGCAACCAGTGGCAATCATCGACCGGAAGGAGAAAAGGCTAAGGAATAAAGTGGTTCCTCTTGTGTGTGTACAGTGGAAGCACAGGAAGGGATCCGAGTCAACGTGGGAGACTGAGGAAGAAATGAGACAGCATTATCCACGTTTGTTCGAAGAATAACAGGTTTCGGGGACGAAACCTATTTAAGGGGGGGTGGACTTGTAACACCCGGATATTTATTATTTTGAAGCCGGCGAAGAAAGAAAAGAAAATAAAGTCCAAAGTCGAGGGGACCAAACTCGCCAACGAAAGAAAGTCGGGTGAGTGGAGCATATAAGGGAGAGGGCAGCCCTTACCCTCTCCCCCATACTCAAAATTTTCAGTTCTCAAGTGAGGAGAAGAGAGAAAAGAGGGGAAAAAGAGAAAAAGGGGTGTTTCGGGTGATTCGGGTGTCCAAACTCATCGTGTGGCAAGCCAAATCGAAGCCCTTGACGTTGTGCTCGTTTGTGTGAGTTCTAGGAGCCCACTTTTACTTGTTTTCAACCGATTTTGGGGCTGGAAAGCATAGGAAACCCGTTTTTGGATGTGTGTGTGTTTGACCCATTTGGGTGTGATGTATGTGATGTGTTTCGTGTATGTTTCCGGGCTTGTGTGTGCTTGTATGGTATTATGGTATGCATTCCTAAGGTCCAGGAGGGTTAATTTTGGCTTAGAATGGATTTGGATGAGCTTGGAGGCCGAAAATGGCAGATTGGGTTCGGGATGAACTCCATTCTGCATCAGCTAGGGCTAGGCGACCGAATGGAGGCCATACGGCCGAATGAGAGGCGATTGAGGGTCATTCGCACGATTGGGATTCATTCGCACGACTAAGGCTTCAGTCGCACGACTGGGAGTCCAGTCGCATGGGGGATCGCACTACTGAGGGTTCAGTCGCATAGATGCCTAGTCGCATGAGTTCATTCGCATTAGATCAGTCGCATAGGTGCTCATTCGCATTAGTCTCATCCGCATAAGGTCCATACGCACGAGTGGATGTTCATTCGCATAGATGTTCGTCCGCATGAGTCCAATCGCATGATGTTCAGTCGCATGAAGGTCATGCGACTGAAGGGTGTCCATACGCACGAATAGAGCTGTTGCACCCGAAGGAAAGTGTAGTTAGACTTCTGGCTTTCGGGGAAAGTGCAGATGTAAGTTTTGACGTAAAGGTTCTCGTAAGAGCATGTAAGATAACTGTTATGGCCTTAGAAAGCATGTAGGGCATGATGATGATGATGTTGCATGTTTATGCATGTTATGTATGTATGATGTTGTCCTGTATGATATGATGTTGATGCATGTTAATGTTCCTTAGTATGATGTATATTATCTTTCCTATGGCTTTACGTATTATGAGGAATGAAATGAAGTATTATGTAACGTAAAGTGGAAAGAAAAGAAACGTCTTGCATGCATCGGATAACGGTTCCTTCTTTGTGATTGACCATTAATGTAAAACCTCTACCGCTTACCCTTAGTACTGTGGCATACGTTTAGCTGTTCATTTATTGACTTCGGCCCAGTGGCTATGACTGATCGGTTACCCTTAGTACTGTGGCATACGTTTAGCTGTTCATTTATTGACTTCGGCCCAGTAGCTAAGACTGATCGGTTACCCCTAGTACCGCGGCATACGTTTAGCTGTTCATTTATTGACTTCGGCCCGGTAGCTGAGACTAATTGGGGTATAGCATATGGTATTGGTACGGATGATGTCCGATGCGCAAGTAAAGTTAAACAGAACGAATGAACGAATGAATGAATGAAAAAGATAATAATGAAATTATCTATGCGTACGTATGATGTGTGATCATGTAAAAGTAACAAATAGTTTTATGCGAAAGTAAAGTATGTTTTATAATAAAACTAGAACTCACTCAGCAACGCTGACTTTTTATATGTTTTCCAGTTGGCAGGTAGTGATTGCTGAGGATGGCACGAGGTGGCTACTCAGCTCTTTTGGGATGGCATCCATTTATAAAGCTTTTGTGTTATAATGCAAACATGTATTTTGTAATCGGATAATGATGTATTATTGGGCAAAAGTGTTTATAATGAAATGAGATGTCGTTTTTGAATGTTTCCGCTGCAATGTTTTTATCAGACAAATGTAATTATATGTTTTATGTGCGATGAATGACCGACTGTAAGCGTCCCGGGAACGGGGCCTTACACATGGACCTTTTCACCAACTTCTGAAAGTTGGTGAGTCAACAGAGTTGAAGCGGAAAGTGGTCCAACTTTATGGAACAATACATCAGATAAAGCATATTTCAAAAGCCTTTGGAAGAAATCACTCTTCACTTCTTGGCTTCGGAAGACTTTGTCTTTGAAGCTTCGAATGACTTCACTTTTGGCTTCAAAAGATGTTGGTCTTGTCTTCGGAAGGTTTTACACTTAGAATAATTCTGATGCAGAGTGTCAAACTTTCGAAGCATTTATACTCTGTACTTCAATGCATGCATGCGAGAAAGACTTTGAATGTTTTAGGTGCATCAGGCTTACATGAAACCTTACAAACTCCCCTAGGCTGATGCTACCAAAACAATTGAAGACTTTTAGATGTTGATAGTCCTCATTATAATGATGACCATACCCTTCTTCATTAGATGGTCAGGATCACTCAAACACTCAAAGTGTCTTCTCATCTCAAAGAGATCATGCAAAGGTAGGTTGAACATGTCTTGCCACGTGTAGACATCTTCATCACCTTGATCTCTAATTACATGCCATCTTTCTGGATTAGTAGTGAAGGTCCAGGATAAGTGGGTCTTCCTAATTTAAGAGGAGCTACTTAAATTAGAGTTGATTGAGCTACTTCTTCATGCACTCTCTCAGGATGATCTGATTCATCTTGAGGCTTGGAGGTGGATGACTCTGACTTCTTCTTCTTCTTTGACTTGGGTCTAGAGGTTATCCTTTTCCTCCTCTTTGCAAACTTCAACTGAGAAGACTGGCATGCAGCACCTTGTTGTTCAGTATTGTCTTTCTTAGTTGGGTATACCACCCTCACAGGTTCAAAAGGAGAGGGAGTTTGACCTTGCTGTAGATCAGAAGATGAAGCTTGCTGAGACTCGAAAGGAGGTCTAGGTTGTGTTGTCTCAAATTGTTCAACCTTAACCTCCACTTCAGGAGGAGCTTGACTTGGTAGGGAGTGTAAGTCAATGAGCTATCCTCTATTGATCTTTTGCTTGATCACCCTGATGTGCTCATCCATTGTGGATAGAGACATTGGGCCAAGTCTCCTTCCGGAGAATCCATATAGCTTCAAGATGCTCATCATCCTTTGCCTGTCAGCAGACTTCTTTATACTCTTTTGGATGATGGCTCTTGACTTTGCAGCTTCTTCCTTCATCTTTCTCTTTGTTACCTTTTGTTCTTTGAGTACTTGAAGTTTTGTTTGAGATACTCGAACTCAATATACTCAAAGGACAAGGGAAGAAGTGCAGCTGCCTGGTAGAGTCCTGTGGCAGTCAGGTAATTGATCATGTTTTGCCTATCAGTTTCTTTATCTACCCGAGGTTGTGGAGTTGCCATAGTCTCTTGCACTGGGCTTTCTTGAACTGGAGAGAGTAGGAACATGTTTGTCTAGTCTTTTCTATCTCTTTTCTTCTTTGATTTGGAGGATCAACCTTGCATCCTCTGCTTCCTTCCTCTCCCTAGACATTTTCATCTCTGCTAGTTCATTTAGTTCCTCTAAGGGGAGAGATATAATCTCATCAATGTCATAGTTCCTGGTCTGCAGGTAAGTAATCCAGACTACCCACAACTCATCATTTTGAGTGTTTGGTCTGGGGCAGCCCTGATTGCAGCTTCCATAAAGCCTGAAGACCCAGAGGAACTTTCTCCCTTTAGCTTCCTCTTCCTCTCTCTCTCCTCCTCCTCAATCTTATTAGGAGTCATTATCCTTTTCCCTTTGTCACCCACAAACATTTGTGACTCAGGGTGGAGAGAGCTTTGGCTTTCATTGCTTGGAGTAGCTTCCACGCTCTGCCCAGAGAGAGGCTGTGATACACCTTAACCAGCAGGTGTTTCACTAAGGGAATGGATTGTTGAAGTTGATGATTATGAGACAGAGCTTACAGGTTCTGTCACTGGGCCTTCAGTCAAGGTTTCTCCTTTGAAGCTAATCTTAAGGTCCACCTCAACATCCAGTTGACCAATGACATTGCCTGCTCGCATTTGTCTTCTTGCTTTAAAAACTTCAGCAATCCAGTCTTGAACCTTTGAGCCATTCTGTCAGCTTACCTAGAATGGCTTGGATTGGCAAATGGCATGTTGGCCAGGTAAAGACCTTCATAGTAGTTCAAGGTCTAAAGTTAAAAATCTCTTACTGCCCTTGAACTCTTTGAAGTATAAGGGCTCTTCTGTCGGCATTATACCTCCACCCAATTATATAGTTTGAAGATCCTTGAGGTGGGGATGACATAGCCCTTGGTATACCTTCCTCGAAGAGACTCTGAATGAGTGAGTCTAGTGAATCCACATCAATATGAATTTGAGGAAGTTGCTGAGTTGGAAAACTGCAAGTGAGGATGGTGAGTCCTTAATGTCCATACTCTATTAAGAACTCCCAGGTACTGTGATTGCTATGACTTTCTCCCCCTTTTTGGTAGCATCACCCACTTGCACAGGTGAGCTAGGAGTTAGGTCAATCACATCCACATGTTCTTGTGTTCCTGGATGAGCTCTCCTTAAAGGTCTCCTAACTAGTTGTTCCTTAAGATAAGATATCTCAAGTTGCTGATCATTGACCCTATTTTGCAAGGTAGTCACCTGAGATTCAAGATGACTAACCTTAAAGACTAGATAGGAGCATGTTTGTGACAATTTCTACACCTTTAGTCTCATGTTCCCTTTATCTTCATCAGAAGAATCATTGGGGGATGAGAGAATTGGACCAAAGTCTTCACTCTCATCACCAGCATAGGGTTCTTGGCTGCTGGATTTCCACTGCTTACTAACAACTTCAGTTGAAGTGTCAATAGGCTGAGTTGCCATGGTTGAGGTCTGAATGATGTAATCACTTGCAAAAGTGAGAGCCTCTTCCATATAGACCTCCTGAACAGGTTTAGGGAGATCCACCTTAGTGATGGGTGAATGATATGGGCTAGACATAGGAGATGCAGGAGCACTCATTTCTCTTTGAGTAGGGGAGGAGGTAGAGACTCATGGTACTCACTAAATCCTATGTCTTCATCATCATAGAATTCTAGGTTGGGAATGGGTTGGTTTAGATCTAGAAGCTGGGGATGGTAACTTTCCCTTGAAGATTGTTCACTCGAGTGTTGAGACTCAGAGAGAAGGCTTAAGGCTGATGGGCTAGTGAGCTTATCAGGCTGAGCATGAGGAACCTCAACAATGATCCTTGATGAGATGGGGGTGGTTTGCTCCTCAAGAGAAGTGGGAGCTCTAGTGTCCACTTCCTCCTGTATGGGTGATGATATGGGGGTCTGCACAAGCTTAATAGCTTGAGCAGGGGTTTGTTTGGATTTTCTTTGGTAGGTGAGGATGATTTGTGGCTGTTTAGATGGTTGTGAGGGAGAAGGTGTGGGTTCAACACTAGCTTGTGTTGCTAGGTTGTCACCTTGAGCAATGAGCTCTAACATTTTTGGGGCAAGCGCTATTTCTACCCCAGAGAAACCTACAGTTTGCTTCTTCATTATTTTAAAGAGGCCGAGCTTCATCAGTCCCAATTTAAGAATATTACCTGTTCCCTTTAACTGTGAGCCCAGTTCACAGTTAAGAAAGTGTTGAACATATCTAGGCAACATATAATACTCTAAAGAGTCTAAATTAGCAAGTAAATTTGTATAAAAAAATTTATAGTACCTGAATTTAACCCCCTGGACCATTCCATGGACAATGGAAGAGAGATCTTCAGGAATCTGGTCCTAGCCCCATGCTTGTTGGACAAGTTGTGAATGACCACATGAAGGAGGTACTTTCACTGGGATGAGACCTTCCCTTTCCTATAGGACTTTACAGAGAAATCCCCCTCATAGCCCATTTGCTCAAAAGAATTATTTACAGCTTCCTTTGGAAAGAAAAACTCACCTTCTTCATCATCCAACTGAAGATGAGTGTTAATGATTGCTGGAGTGATGAAGATTGTCTTCCCCTGCACTGTGGTAGACAGTGCCTTCTCCCCATCCACAATGACCTCTTGACAAGTCTTCCAGAATTTTAACAACTGATCCTCATAGAGACAAGGATCAATGGTAAGGGAGGTGAAGTAGTTGGATAGAGTCAAGAATTGACAAACCTTTGATAGAGCTTAAGGACAAAGAAAGTGAAGAACAAAGGCGGTTTGTGAGTGAATTTAGGTTTTGTGAATAGTTCAGATCAAGAAGAGAGTGAAAGAGGGGGTAACCATTGGGTATATATATGAAATGGATTTAAGACAAAGTTAATGATAGAGGTTAAACTTTAAAATCCGGATGTCGGCCCCACCTCTGAAAAAATTCCCAAAAAGGTAGTTTTCTTGGAAATCTAAAAATCTTCTGAAGGTAATTTTGCTTTGGAAGTTTTGATGAAAAATATTCCGAAGGCAAAATGACTTCCGAAGATATTCCAAAGAGTTTGGAAAATTCTACTTCGAAAGAGATTTAATACTCAGAGATTTTATGCTCAATGGGAATAAAACTTCTGAGAATAAATTGCTTTCGGAAGAAAATTGTTCTTTAAAAACATTCAAGTACTCATGTTGATACATATGTACCTAGTTTAGGAGCTTAATGTAAATGTCTGTCATGTCTTACATATATGTAATGAATGAGGTGAATGAAATACAATATGTGATTGATGCTTATAATGTTTAATGTTTTATTGTTTATTGTGTGATAAAGTATATTGAACTAACGTGTTCAAACTTAATCGTATGAAGTCTTCATGCGAATGGACCATGCTAATGGACCATACACATGAATACTTTAATCTAATGAACCAGTCGCACGACTGAACCAAACGACTGGATCAGTCGTACGAATGAGACAAGAGATTGACTCAGTCGCACGACTGAACCTTTAGTCATGCGTATGAATCAGTCGCATGAGTCAGTCGCACGACTGAAATATGCTAATGGTTCAGTCGCACGAATTAAGACTGCAAACCTATAAATACCACTTAATTCGTGGAAAAACGTAACTTTAGACACATACTCATAACCTAGCCGTCCAGAGCGTCCAGAAACCCTGTTCCAAGTTCATAGTTCGCATCTGATCGTTCTCTACTCGTTCTTAACGTTTCTTTAATCATTAGATTGATCGGGATTGTGTTCTCACTGATTGGATCGCCAATAAAATAGGATTCCGCACTACTTGATCTGGTTTCACGCATTATCAGTTGGTATTCCGTACATACACGGCCTGACAAGTGGTATCAGAGCTTTGGCTCTTGATTTTGCGTGTGATTCGATTGGTTTTGGTGTAAAAATCACGTTTTTTCATTCAAAAGAGTCATCTTTTTGAGTAAAATAGTGTTTTCGACGTCTCCAGGTCTCAAAGTTTTCATTATTCGGCATACGGCAGATTAGGGTTCTTGAAAAATCGCGTTTTCATCTCAAAGTATCAAAAACCTTCTTTTTTGCAAAAACAACAGCCTTCAGTCGCACGATTGGCTCAATCGCACGACTGAAGTCAATCGCACACCCATTCGCACGATTGAACTCAGTCGCTCGTCCATTCGTACGACTAAACATCTCCATTCTCTTGTCTCCAATCCCATACTCCATACGTACGACTGAATCCAATCGCACGATTGAATTCATTCACACATGTCAATCGCACCTCCATCCGCACGACTGAACAACTCCAGTCGCCTGAGTCCATTCGTCCATTTCAATCACATGACTGAATCCAAACGCACGATTGAATTCATTCGCACTTCTCATTCGCACGAGTGAGCCATACGCATTGTCCATTCGCACGAGTGAATCTGCTTAGTTCTAAAGTTCAAAGTTTAATGAAATGGAAGATCAGTTTTCAGCATTTACTGCCGGGAAAGACTCACGCATCCAGAACCTTCTGCTTCTGGAGAATGAGCTTGGAAACTACAATAAACTGCCTAAGCTTATAACGTTGGATGACTATCCACAATGGAAACAACGGTTCGAGATCTATCTAAATGGAGTTGATCCCAACCTTTGGAAATCTATTGAGACAGGTTATAGTATGCCAGTTGGTGCTGATGGTGTTAAATTAACTTTGGGAGGTATGACTGACGGCAAGAAAGTTAAGTACAATGCTGAAAAGAAGGTGTATGCCCTGTGACTCAGTCGATACCAAAAGATATATTTCATCAGTTTTCAGAGAACAAACAGGCAAAGAAGTTATAGGAAGCGTTAGAGAAAAGGTATGATGGGAATGCATCGTTGAAAGCTTTGAAGGCAAAGGCTCTGAAGAAGGAGTTTGACAACTTCTCTTCAATGGGAAAAGAAAGCTTGGATGATGTTATCGACAGGTTTTACCATCTGATGAGTGAACTGCACACTCATGGGGTTACAACGTCTTTGGAAGATAAGGTGTTAAGTTTTGCAGATGGTTTGCCAGAGAAATGGGACTCGTTTGTGTCTAATCTGAGATAGAACAATATTCTGTCAAGGTTGGATATAAATGACTTCATATTGAAGTTGAGAGAGGAGGAACTAAGGATGAAATACAAGTCACAGAAAGGATCCTATGACCAGAATCCTTCACTTTATAACTCAACTACTACTCCAACCCGTTCAGGAGCACCACTTCAAACTGCCTTTGTGTCTAGTTCAGCAGCTCCTTCCCAATCCACTGCTTTAGGATCTGAAACGTCAGGGTCGTCTTGCACCTAATATATAGTGCCTGAAGCAAATGCTACTAAGTTGAAGAACGAGAATCTCGGTTATATTACTGTGGAGGCTGCAAAGGAGCACATGGACCTTCTAGCTGCAGTTGTTTATTCTTATGATGGTCTAGTTGCAAGAAAAATTGGTAATTGCCATCTTGCCGATGAAGACTACGAGCAGGTGGTTGAAAATGAACTAGAAAGAATGGATATTATGTGGGCTTTGGTAAGTGCAGTCAGGAGAGCGAAAAAGTTTGTGAAAAAGACTGGACAGAACTTGGTAGCCACAAAAGACACTACTTTTGGTTTTGACAAAACCAAAGTTACCTGCTTTAACTGTGGAGAAAAGGGGCATTTCAAACGTGAATGTGTAAAGCCCAAGAAAACAGGTAACGGAAATCCGTTCTCAACCTTTAACCGTCAAGACAAAGACATGGTTGGAACTAGTTCTTCAAGTAAAGAGACTAAGGCACTAACTGCTCAAGATGATGAAGGACAAGACTGGTCTTTCCGTTTTGTCTCTCCTAGAGAATCAAACATTGCTTGTGTCAAAGCATTGGATGATGGGCCTGCCAGTGAAGGTGATATTGTAGCTGAGCAAGTTTTGTCAGATTCAGAAGAAGCTGTGAATGTGATAAGTCACCTGATTGAAGAAGAACTCAGAATGACATGTTCAGAATCTCCAGCATTCGAATCGTCAAATTCTGGATTGATGGCTGATTCATCTGAATCGTCACAAGTAAGTACAAAAGATCAACTTTTTGAAAAACATGCTTGTAATGAATGTAACAAATTTAGAGAAAGCATTGATCTTAAGTTTGCTAGGTTATTAGACCATAATGATAGCTTAGTAAACGATTTACAACTGTGCACAGAAGCTAATCGGATTTTAAAACAAAACGAGTGCAGTTATAAAGAGAAAATAGAACTTATATATAAACAACTAAGGCAAACCGAGGTTGTTGCTTTTAATCAAGCAAATGATATAAAGTTTTGTTTAAACTCTTTGGAAGAAACAAAGAAAGAAAAACAGTTTTAGAAGTTGAATTCAACCCATTAAAACAAAAACTGCATAGTTGGACCAGTTCCTTTCACATAGTTCAAAACTTGGTGAGAACGGAACAATGGGGAAGGGCTGGGTTAGAAAGTAGTTCCACCACCACATGAGATCCTGTTAAATACAAAATGTAGACCTGTAAATAACAACCCAATTAAGGATCATGTGGTGTCCACTCCTCTGGTTAATGATCCGGATTCCACAGGTAAACCGGTGAATTCTGTCACTAAATAGAAGGAGGCTACTTTGAAATCTAAAGGTAAGATGTCTATTGTAAATTTGGATGAACAATTTGAAAAGGTTAATGTAAAGTCAGGTTCAAACATGTCTATTTCTGAACCCAAAACTACCAAACCAGTTAACCAACCACATGCTTCACGTCAAAGTCCAAATAAACAAAAGGCTAAGGATATTAAAAACGTTCAAACAATGAATTTTGTTAAAGAAACAAAAACATCTAAACAAGAAGTGTCCAAACCCAATCAGACTCAAGTCTTACCTGTTTCACACTCAACTCCACAAAAACAGTTTCCTCAACATGTAGAAGGGAGATCTTGCTACAGTTGTGGAATGAGAGGACATATCGCTTCTAATTGTCCTTATTATCAGATTCCCAGAAAGAAAATTGAACTTTATGATACAAAACCAAGTTCTTAGAAAAGGAGTTCTATTCACAAAAGAGAATTAATGAAACTAAAGTTCAAATGGTAAGCCAGTCGTCTGTTTATCACAAACAGGCCTTAGACAAAACTGGCTTATGAAAAGAAAAGTCAAGTCCATTGTCTGATAATAAGAACAATAAGAAAAATGATATGCCCTCACCCTCAAATGGACAGTGGGTTGAGTTTATGATGTGTGATTCCTCTGGGTCACCCAAGCCAGTTAAGGCTTGGGTCCCAAACCTAAACTGATCAATTCATTTTAATGTGTAGGGTGTCCATTACAGTGCTATCACAAATACCTGGATTGTTGATAGTGGGGCGTCTAGGCACATGACCAGGAACTTGTCTCTCCTTTTTAATGTCAAACAAATTAAAGGGGGACATGTATCATTTGTTGGAAATAAAGGAGGATACATCACTGCTCAAGGCGAAGTGGGAAACCAGAAAGTCAAGTTCGATAAGGTCAACTACGTTCAACAACTACAGAATAACTTGCTTTCAGTCTCCCAGATCTGTGACAAAGGATTCAAAGTTGTTTTTCACAACAAGAAGTGCTATGTATTGAAGAAGGATTACATTATCCCGGAGGACAAAATCTTAATGTCAGCTTCAAGATATAATGACTTATATGTCTTGGATCTATCAAAAGCCTTCACAACCGATTATAAAATTCAATGCTTCTTGTCAAAGGCAACAAAGAAGGACTCAATCTCCTGGCATAGGAGAATGGGACACTTAAATCCATGGAAAATGAATCATCTGATCCAGAATGATTTAGTGAATGTAGTAAATGTCAAGAATTTTCAACTTTCATATTTTTGTGTAGCGTGTAAGAAAGGTTAACAGACCAAGAATTTTCAGCTTTCGGATTTTCAACTCTCGAACTTCTACACATGGAATTGTTTGGTCCTGTAAGCACAAAAAGCATCGCTGGTGATTTGTATTGTTATGTAGTCACTTATGATTACTCAAGATTCTCTTGGGTGATGTTTCTGAAATCCAAATCAAAGACATTTGAATCCTTCAAGCAGTTGGTAACTACATTGGAATCACTCTACAAGCTGAAAGTGAGACAGATTCGATCAGACAACAGCATGGAGTTCAAGAACCAGTGGATGGAGGCGTTCTGCAAAGAGAAAGGAAATGTACACCAGTTCACATCTCCCTACACTACACAAATGAACGGAGTTGCTGAAACAAAGAACAGGAGCTTGATAGAGACAGCAATAACGATGCTAGCCGACTCGAAACTGCCTACCTAATTTTGGAACGAGGCAGTTGCCAATGCTTGTTACACCCTCAATCGAGTCTTAGTGGTCAAACGACATGGGAAAACGTGTTATGAGCTGCTCCTGCGACGTAAACCCAACTTGGAGTATCTAGAACCGTTTGGCGGACCGTGCATGCTGCTGTAGAAAACTCAGACTGGGAAGTTTAGTGAAAAGGCAGAAGAAGGGATCTTTCTAAGATACAATATACCATACAAGAGAGTTTATAACAACTCAACGGGTCAGGTAGAAGTGTGGTGCAACGTTGATGTTCAGAGATACACCACCCCCTGTTGGAAAGGGACCCTCATTCTTCTTCGACTATGATGAATTATTTAAGTCCTTCAACATCGCTCCCTCCCTTCCTGATGATGAGCTATCGACCAGAATAATGTACGATGTCTTAAACACACCGTCACTAGACTCGACAACATCAGTTCCACAAGGTGAGTCTTCTAGTCCTTTACAGGGAGCACTGGATGTAAGCGACTCTTCCTCTAACGATGAGGAAGTGGAGGCTGAACAGGTGAACCAGGAGGAACAGGTTCCTGCTACAGCAAGTACACAAGCATCAAACTCTGATGCCTCTGACACTTTGGAACCTCATACTCCAACAGCTTTAGAACTCAAGTTGTGGTTCACAATCTGGATAATGAGGTAGCTGTTCCCACCACTCCTGGATCCCGGTTAAATGTTTATCATCCTTTGGACAATGTCATTAGAGATGTCCGATCTGGAGTACAGACCAGAAATCAGCTATACTCAGCTGATTATGCCTCGATAATAGAAATGGGATATCTTCACGATGGCGCATATCGATGTTTTGTGTCTCAATTTGAGCCAAAATATGTTAGTGAAGCATTAAACGATGAGGCATGGGTTAATGCCATGCAAGAAGAACTCCTACAGTTCAAGAAGCTAGGAGTATGGACCCTTGTGGACAGACCAAAAGGTGCAAAGGTGATTGGCACAAAATGGGTCTTGAAGTACAAGAAAGATGACCACGGGGTCATAATCAGAAACAAGGCTCGACTTATGGATCAAGGTTTTAGAAAAGTCGAAGGCATTGATTACAATGAAGTGTTTGCACCTGTGGCTAGAATAGAAGCAATCCGTATCTTCCTAGCCTATGCATCTTACATGAAGATCAAAGTTTATCAACTAGATGTAAAGAGTGCGTTCCTTCATGGGGAAATTCGTGAGACAGTATACGTCAGTCAACCCGAAGGATTTGAGGATCCTTATCATCAGGACAGAGTTTACAAGCTGGACAAGGCTCTCTACGGGCTCCATCAAGCCCCTAGAGCATTGTATGAAAAACTCTCGACTCATCTTGTGAAACACGGCTTTCGCAGAGGAGTGATTGATTGTACGTTATTCATCAAAGAAAAGGATGGCAACTTACTGCTAGTACAGATTTATGTTGATGACATAATCTTCGGTTCCAAAAACGAAGAGTTATGTAAAGAGTTTGAATCTATCATGAAAGCAGAATTCGAGACGAGTGCAATAGGGGAGATGAAGTTCTTCCTAGGACTACAGGTGGATCAGACACCAAAAGGAATCTTCCTACATCAGACTAAATATGTAGGGGACATCCTCAGTCAGTTTGACATGGAGAATGCTTTAGCTGCTGAAACTCCACTTGCCATGAATCATGATGTGGCACCCGACGAATATGGTGATATGGATGATGATACAATGTATAGAGGAATGATCGGATCCCTTATGTATCTCACAGCGTCTCGTCCTGATATCATGTACGCGACGTGTCTTTATTCCAGATATCAGGCGAAACCGAAAGTCAACCATCTCATAGGTGTTAAACGGATTTTTGATATCTGAAGGGTACCCCAACACTCGGGCTGTGGTATCCTCATGACGATGATTTTGAGCTTACAGCGTATAGTGACTCGATTTATGGTGGTTGCAAGAAGAATTACAAGTCAACTTTTGCAGGATGTCAATTCTTTGGGAGAAGGTTAGTCACCTGGCAGTGTAAGAAAGCAGACATCGGTTGCTCTGTCTACTTGTGAAGCTGAATACGTTGCTGCTGCAAGTTGCTGTTCGCAGATCATTTGGATTCAACAGCAAATGCGTGACTACGGTTTGCAATTCTCTAACATTCCTATTTTTGTTGATAACTCTGCTGCTATTGTTGTCACCAAAAATCCAGTCCAACATCCTAAAACTAAACACATCGGAATTAAGTATCACTTTATACGTGACTGTTTTTAAAAGCAATTAATCAATGTGGTTAAAATAAATACGGAATTTCAACACACTGACGTCTACACAAAAGCATTTAATAAACCGAGGTTTTTATATTTATTAGAGGTTAAATGGCGTGAAAAAGAAAAGTGATGTGATTTTAGAGGAAGACAGTGCCTAGTCCGACAATTTTATTTTTATTTTTTATTTTATTTTATTTTCTTTTCCTGTTTATTAAAAATCCAAAAACACAAAAAATATTTTCGGTTTTTAAAATTTTAGAGGGAGAATAGCTTAGATTAGTATTAAATCAGTTGTGTTATTTAATTACTTAAAAAAACGAGGGAGGAGAGAAGCTTAGCTCAAAAGAAATGAAATCAAATCTGTGATTCTGATTCAATGCTTATGGAAAATGATAGTACACAAAAAACAGATTGTTTGGGACTTTAAAAGTTTTAAATGATTAAGATGCATAATTCGAAGTATAAATCTGAGAAGTCTAAGCAAAATAAAAGGAAAAATGATAGTAAAACTAGTATGCTACTAAGGTAACATAGAGAAAGTAGACCTAGAGGTTGCAAGTTCATTACATGATGTGTCGGTAGCTTCAACAAAATAGATGAGTAGACCTCATTGGTGACTTAAATTCAAACAAAATTGTTCAACTTGCTGTGGGTACCCATCTTATCCCTGGTTAACACAATCAACGTAGTTCCAATAAGGGGTGACGAGCAAATAAACGCCACAAATGTGTGCGGATGACTATAAAAAGAGCAAGCACATGAAAAATTTGTTAAGCGCAATCAAGCTAATGAAAAATGTTGTTGGTGCGTTACGTGCAAAAAGAAAAGAAAGATGCTCTCACAAGAAGATAGGTTGTGTGCCTCTCTGCTGTGCGATGGCATTGACCTGAGGATAAGCATAACCTAAATATTCTAGAATTCATTGTTGTTTGCGCCTCTCTGCTGTGAGATGGCACTGACCTGAGGCTTGGCATATCTTTGAAAGCTCTTAGAATAGTTTTTTCTTGTCAAAATACCCGTAGATCGCTCACAAATCTCCTGAGGAACGTCGATTACCATATGAGCGTGTGATCCACAAATGCTTGTTGAAATAATTAAACCTTAATTCATCACCAATGTGTGTCAAAAATTAGTGTATGGATTTAAGAGGACAAGTATACTGACAATCATCGTGGCTGCAATTATTGAAAGTCCAAATCAGCGTGTACATCTAATAGCTCTAGCATGATTTCCTAAACTTGCTAATGACTCTCGATAAGAACAAGAATCTAGCATCAAAAGGTTTTGGTAACATGTCCCAAATGATTTTGATATACCTGTATGATTCCATACTGAATCGTTACAGTTATGATCAAATTAACTCGAAGCTGTGCTATCCAGGAAGTAAAATCGGTTAGAAGTACTCTAAAAGATTTCAATCCATCTCTTATAAAAAAAACTAAAATATGTCTTGTTTAGTTCTTGATTTCAAGTTGTTTTTCTATTTGTAGTCATTTGGTAGGTAAAAGTCGGACTGTACATCTGGATGAATTCTATGAACCACTTACTAAAAAGGGTCACGTTTGAGGTGACCAATCGGGTTTTAATTTTAAAAGGATCACGTCTGAGGTGATCACATAAAATTTAAGTTAAAAGGATCACCTCTGAGGTGATCAAATAGTTTTTCAAATTAAAAGGGTCATGTCTGAGATGATCAACGGTCATAACGTCTTATCAATAGTTAAAATGTTAAGTGATTGAAAGTGCATAAGGTCAAACTCATAAGTATGAGCCATTCGCACGAATGGACCATGAGTATGAACCAGTCGCGCGAATGGATCATACGTATGAGCCCAATCGCACGACTGAACCACATGTATGGATCAAACGTACGATTGGACCATAAGCATGGGTTAGTCCATGAGATTGGATCACCAGAATGAACCAATCGCACGACTGAATGTGACCGACTGGGCCAGTCGCACGACTGAGCCCAATCGCACGATTCAAGAGTGCCAATAGGGTCTATCGCATGACTGAAGAAAAACCTAGTATAAATAAAGGGGAGTCGGTCGCAGACACTCATCACCCCCAAATCGCACTGAAATCATACGAAAGCAAAGTTACTCTGCCCAAATTTTGTATCCATGATTTAGCTTCCTGTTTGTGACACTAACGATTACGCTTTGTTTGTACAGGTAATGCAAGACTAAAATCGACCTAAATGCTCAGTATAATCAAACCCTAATGGCCTAATTGGGTGAAAACTAAAACGAGACAAATACCGTCAAAATAAACCACTAACATGGACTTAACCGTCGATTTATTTAGTACTAAGTGTTATTTTGATTGATTGCAAGTCAAATGAGTCTAACCTCAACGTTTAACATCAAGTATAGACCAAGAACCGATTCTACAGTACCGTACAGAGTTATGCGAATGGACACACTGATGAACATCAATCGTACGACTGAGCAGGACGAATGGCTCAATCGCACGAATGAACCATGCGTATGAGTTCAGTCCCACGACTGGTTAAATCGCATGGTATAGCATACGACTGAACTCAGTCGCAGGCTCAATCGTATGAATGAGCTCAATCGCACGACTAAGACACAGTAGCACTGTCAATTTGCATGAAAGAACAGAATGATTCAAGTCAATCAAATTCAAATGTCATTCACTTACACAAACTCTAACGTTTATTTATCTTGTGTAACAGAAACATGGCGAGTAGATGGACTATGAGCACAAAGCATAACCTCTGTGTGCATCTGGACGTCACCTCCCGGAATGCATCTGATTTTGTGGGCATCATTACATTTCTGAGATGATCGAGAATCTTCAAGGCTATATCTATCCCGTGCATACCATATCAATCGGTTCAGCAGGCTTTCTAGGAAAGCGATGTAGTCGACAGGTCTGCTGAACTGCATCGTATTCAGAGTTCCAAATTTGGTGAGGAGATCGAGATCAGTGAGGAATATCTGAGGAGGGTGTTAGAGTTGGGAGATGATAGTGACTACCCAACCAGACTGCATCCACTGACAGTCCGAGGTTGTTTTCTTCAGGCTAAGTACGCGGGGGACATAAACGCAGGTGTGCTCAACAAGAGCAACCTGTGCCCCAGTTCAAGTATTTAGCCCATGTGCTGCTAAAGTGCATAGCCTCGAGGAAGGGGGGCTTTGATGAGTTGTCTGATCAAATCCAGAACGCCTATGTGGCACTGGTACTGAGTCATCCATTCAGCTTCTCACGGATGATCTTTAACTATTGGGTCGAGAACATAGAAGCCAAGGGAAAGGAGGGTTTATGAATGTACCCTTTGTTCCTCAAGCTGATTATCGACCAGAAGTTGCCTTCGCTGCCCAAGGAGAGTATTGATGCAGTTACGCTAGAGTTGATGGATGACACCACTCTAGGCAGAATGAAGGTGTACAGGGGGAAGCAGGTAAATTCCTCTACTAGTTCTGGAGTCAAGCCAGCAAAGAAGTAGACCCATTCCCCTGTCAGGATTTTGTTCGGGCATCTTGCCAATGCTGATTACGTGGCGCCTTCTCACAAGAAGTGGCGCCACGACGATAGTGATTCTGATGTCAAGCCTATTGAGATACCAAACGATGACTTAGACGATGATGATGACCATGGTGATGGCCAAGGAGGTGAGGCTCCGGGTGGACCCGAGCCGGCTCCAATCCACCCTGATTTTCAGATGGATGAGGAGGAGGAGTCGGACGAGGAGCCTCTGGTACGGACGGTGGGGAGCCGGGTCGTAGCCACTGAGAGAGGGCGCAGGGCGGTTGGTGGACGCCAGGGTGAGTCCGGGGATGCTGTTACTACTGATGCTAATCCATCTTACACCCGGGACCAGCCCAGCAACGAAGGGGGAGCCCCTGTTTCTAAGGGCTCTAGGAAGAAGAGGATGGCTCACCCTTATGGCAAAAAGGGTAAGAGGCCTAGATTTGCTTTGACCACAGCCACCACTGCTACCACAGCCAATACCACTGCCACAGCCACCACTACTTCCACAGCCACCACCACATCTCCCACATCCACCACAGCTACCACCACCACTATCACAACCCCTACCACTACTACCACACTCCTAACCACTACTACTACAGCCACCCATTCACTATCCACTCCTATCCCACCACCCATATTCACCACATCCACCACTACCATCACCAGCCACCAAGCAGGTCCATCATTCCACACTACCTTCACCACCGGACGCACTCTACCCTCCATTAGGGTAGAGGAACAGCTGTGCAGGACCGGTGAAGGGTATACACTTACAACACAACAACACAATGAGGAGAGTTGCTTAGAACACTTAACAGATCAAATACGAAACTGATTAACTTGTTAATGAAAGATGCTAAAAACACAAGTAAAAGTGAGACAGAACAAGATTGCAAACAACACAAGTATTTGGTTTTCAAGAATGCTGTATATTGCTTCTCAAGTTCTATTACAAGTTACAAAGCATCGATAGGAAGTTACAAGTACTTGAGATACTTTATACTACATCCTACAGCCGGCCATACTTTGAAGGCCAGCTGGATACAATTGACTAGACAACTACAAAATCAAATGTAGAGTCAAAAGGCATATATGCCTTTTGACTTGTGACTATGACATGCCATAGCTCACATCCTAATATATTACAAAAAGGATAAAAGTACATAAAGTAGAAAGCATGGACTCAAGACTTCAATGTACAGTTACCAAAAGCATGGACCTTTCATCAACTCATGTAAGTTGGTGACTTTATAGAGTTGCAGCGGAAAGGTGGTCCAGCTTAATGGTAAAGTATATCAGATAAAGGCATATCTTTAAAAGACTTCGGAAGAAATCTGTCTTCACTCTTTGGCTTCGAAAGACTTTGTCTTTGAAGCTTCGGAAGACTTTACTTTTGGCTTCAGAAGATATTGGTCTTGGCTTCGGAAGATTTTACACTTAGAATTTTTCTAGTGCATGGTGTAAATGATAGGATCGGATCTAGTTTGATCAATTAGATTTGAATTTACAGCGGAATATAACAGAAATAAGATCAAATTCAAGCAAGATAAGTATGAATATGCAATCACACTATGACGATTATAGAGAGAGAACTTTTCTGTTAATGGAATATTTTCATTCACGCTAATGCTTTGGTTACAAAACAACTAGGTCAACATTCCTTTTATAAAGGAATGTGACGTCAGCTGATGTCACTTGATAGTGATATCTAACTGATTTAACAAACTACTGAAAATAACTAATCTACTGAAGATGTCCACAACAACTGAGGACACCTTCACAAAAAGTCTAAGTGTAAAACAAAATTACAACTACTGAAACTATAACATCTGAAGTGTAAGAACTTCAGATGTTTTACAATAATAAAACTACTGAAAGGAAACTACTGAAAAGTAAAAACATTACAACTACTGAAAGGAAAACACTTCAGCTGTTTGAGACAACTTCTGAGAACTTGGTCTTCAGACTTTGTCTTCAACATATGTCTTCAGACTTTGTCTTCAGCCTTTTGTCTTCAGACTTTGTCTTCAGACTTTGTCTTCAGACTTTGTCTTCAGCTGATGTAGATCTCTTCAGTTGTTGTGATGTCTGTGGAACTTAAAGGTTTTTTTGATCTGGCTCATTGGTTCTTTTGGTCCAACAAACTCCTCCTGAACCAATGCAGCCAAAACCTTTAAGCTTATTGAAGTCCCACTTATTGGCAGACATATTTTCTGGATCAGCTCAAAAATCACCAAGTCAAGCTCAGGCCAGGAAGAGGTTTAAAAAAAATTTGATTGGCAAAAGATGAATGGGAACTCTGTCTTGGGGAATTTGGACACAGAGCTGTTACCCCAATCGTTTAACCTACTTCCCAATAATGAGTCTGTAAGACTCTCTGGACATATGCCTCTAGAAGAACAACTTTATCTTCAATTGTGAGTTCTTCAGCTTCACTCTCAAAGAAGAACTCAGGCCCATAGTACTCAAACAAATATCTCACAGTCTTTCCATTCTTTAGCTTCACAGTTGTTATTTCTCTGTAAGCAAACTCATCAGGATGAGTACCTTCAAGTAACAACTGGAGCTCATTTCTTTTGATTTCTTCAAGCTTCTTGTATTAACCCCTTCTTACACCATTTTGTTTTCCAACAAAGTTTGTGGGGTCATCTTAGTCTTGTAAGCTCGCTTGAAATCATCAAGGATTTCCCAGGGTGACACTACAATGGCCAGCATTATCACAGCATCCACAGTTTATCTCACTTGGCCATTGTATCTACTTGGAATATTTTTCTTATGAATCCTATCACTAACTCTGGGGTCAGGCCAAATCCTTACTCTCTCTTTCTGATACTGAAAAGTAAATCTGAGAGCATACAACCTGTGAGCATGTATCTTCATTGCTTGTATGGATGAAGATTTAGGAAATTCTTTATCAACCATCCTTAACAGCTGCTCATCATGTTGTTTCTTCTGTTCTTCTTCTTCAATCTTCACCTTAACCATTTGCCTTTGAGTATCAGGAGTTATTGTTGTTGGTTGACTCCTAGGCTCAGGTTTCTTCATTTTGATCACAGCAGAGATTGGCAGACTATCCTTTTCATCATCTTCTTCTTCTTCTTCCATCCTCAACACCCTTCTCTTTCTCTTAGGTGCATCACTGGTGGTAGATTGAGTGGGTTTCTTGGGTAAAGGAGTTGGTTTTCAGGGTTGTGAGGTTGGTTGTTTTGATGATTGTGAGGTTGGTTGTTTTGAGGGTTGTGAGGTTGATTGTTTTGGAGGTTGTGAGTTTGTTTTTGAGGGTTGTTTTGGTAAGAGAGATTGTAAAGGCTGCTCTATCATTTTGGTTGTGAGGGTGGCTTTGGATAACTTAGCCATGTCAGACCTTTTCCCAGCACCAGCTTCATCCAGAGCTTCTATGATCAGACCTTTGTTGAAGGTTTCAGAAGAGCAGATTTTGGTGGTTATCTCCAAAATACTGTCTCTAGACCATGACTTTACTTCAATGATAGGTCTTCCCAAGTGTTTTGATAAGAATCTGATCATAGCCTCCAATCTTTCCCTTTCTTTCTCATTGCAGCTTGCCCATCTATTTTCAATCTCCTGAATCTCAAGCCTTTTGATCTTAGAATCAAGTTTGGCAGTATCAAAGGCTTGTCTGAAGAGCTGATCTATGATCTTATCCATGGATCTGCTGTGTTGCTCATCAGCTTCTTTGATCATTTCCTCCAACTTCTTCTCTTCCTCAGTCTGTTCAGCAGCACTTTTCTTTCTCTTGTAAGTAATTATCTCTTTTCCTTTCTTCTCTTTGGCTTCTTCCTCTTCAACTCTCTTCCTTTTATCTTCTCACTGATTTAGACTCCCCCTTTTTGGTTGCATTGGGCTCAGGGGTTTAAATGTCAGAATGTTTCTTTGACACAACATCATCAACAAGGGTTTGAAGATTTGAGGAAATCCTCTCATCAATGGTTTGATGGACAATATTAGTGATGATGGGAGTGATGAGAGGTAAGGAAGATTTAAATGTAGCAACCATATGCTCAGAGGGGTTCTCTCCCTGAGAAATGGTGCCTGAAACAGAGGCTGGTGACTTTTTGATGAGAGTGGCTCAGTGTTTGGGAAAGCTTCAACAGAAGCTGCCATCTGTGGGTTAATTGGGGCAGATGGACTTGATTCCTGAGACATTTTGGCAGGCAGTTCTTGTAATCTGCATACCTCAGCCTCAAGAATTGTGTTTTGGGCTAGAACTTTAAAGAAAAGCCTAGGTCATCATCAGTGTTAGCTGAATCAGCTGACCTCCTGAGTAAATCAGGATGAACATGTGCTGAGTGTAGATCAGTAATCACATGTGCCCCTTTGTCTTGGAACTGGGTACTTCCTGCCTCAGGATTAAGTCCTTCATTGGCAGTTGCCTCTGGTGAGGTTTTAGAGATGATACCAGCTTCATCCTGTTCATGTGCTGAAACAGGGGAAGAGGTAGCCTCACCAGATGTTCTAGTCTCCTCATCTACACTAGGAGATTGAACTTTGTAATCCCTATGCTGTGGGTTGTCAACTACATTATAATCCTCTCCCATAGCTGTTGAGGTTTTCCCAGTGTTAACAGGTTTCTGGGGAGGGGTAGAGGAATGTAGTTGAGTCAGCACTTGTGCAATGACTGCAGTTGGGCTTGTAGGGGTGGTTTTAGTGGGAGATAGAGGTGAAAAGGATTGCACCTGGGGTGAATGGTGCTCTTCAATGGCAATCTTCTCAAGTGAGAGAGATTCCAGTAATGTGGCTTCCCCAATGTTGGTTGCATCAGGATCCTATTGAGAGGATACCTGAGCGGTTTCAGCTGGTGGAGTCGTTGAAACTACAAGGGGATTAAGACTAGTAGTTTCATCCTGCGTTTGTGCTGTAGGGGCATCATCAGGGGACTCAACTCCCTGAGTAGCCTTTTTGGTTTTCTTGGATTTTGGTTTGGAGGGAACTTTAGATCTGGAGGTGGAGGCTGTGGGTTCCCTCTGCTTGGGTTTTAGCAGTTTGGCAGCCTCTTTGAGTTGTGGATTGGAGTTGTGCCTGGAGTATACTTCTGGCAAAACTACCATAGCAGGGACTCCAAGGCCAACAAGGCCATCAGATTTTAATTGATTAAGAATTATGGCCATAAGAAACCTTGGATATAATATCCATCTATTAGCCATAGGTTTCATAGCCAGATCTTTTAATTCCAAAAATATTATTTCAGAAAAATTTAGGCTTTGGCGTTCAAGGATAGAATACAATACCTGTTGCCACCTGGATGACATTTGATCCCATGAAGATGTTTTGGGGGCAAGACAGACATTGATCATATGGAAAATGAGACGCTCAGCATCATGGAAGTGCTTCTTCAGAATAGTAGTAGCACTTAGGTCACCCTCATAACCATGGTTAACAAAGGATAAATCAATGGTGCCTTTGGGGTATCTGGTGACATAGGTGGCATCATTCAGGTATAGGGTTTGACGAATGATCTCAGAAGTGATGACCACCTGATTCTGGTTGACAAACGACTGAAGAGTGATCGAGTCATCATTCTCTGCAGTATGAACAGTGATGTTTGTCCAAAATTGGTGAAGGGTATCGGGATAGATGGTAGGATTTAAGAGGAAGGTTGTGCGATATTGGGAATCAACCATCAGATCGATGGCAACATCAAACTTGGTCCAAAAGGCTGATTTGGTAAGGTACGCGACACAGTTGTGTCGAGGTTTGATTTGCATGGTCGCCATTAATGGAAGATGAACGTTTGGAAAGTGACTTATGAAAAGTTTGAAGTTAGGGTTAGGTATTTATAGGTTATAAAACGGCTGAAAGAAAACAACTGAAAGTGTTGGTGTGAGTCATCAGTTGTTAGAAAACAACTGAAGACATGGTTTTAACTTTCAGATGTTTGTAAACAACTGAAGACTTGGTGTTGGTCATCAGTAGTTGTAAACTACTGAAGACTTGGTTTTGGCTTTAGTTGTTTTGAAATGAAACAGTAGTTGTTGTTGTCAATTCACAAAGTTCAGCTGTTTCAATGACCTTAACACTTACTCATTAGATCATCTGATTTTCAGATGTTTCATTGGTCATCAGTACTTATTTATTATAAAGGACATCAGTAGTTTGAACTACATCTATACTTTTCAACAAATGAAGTACATCAGTACTTTAAGTAATTTAGTCTTCAGTAGTTATAAAAACTGCTGAAGATAAAATGACTTATCAACACTTATTTTTGACAGCTTTATACTAATGCTCATCAGTACTTATTAACTAAGAGCATCATTAGTTGTCAAATTATTCTAGTTGCAGCATACCAAGCCTGAGCACAAGATTATGGAAAGTTGCACTGTCCAAAGGCTTAGTAAATATATCTGCAAGCTCATCAGCACTAGGCACAAACTTTGGATCAATCAGACCTTTTTCATAACAATCCCTGATAAAATGATATCTGATCTCAATATGTTTGGTCCTAGAATGCTGGACAGGATTCTTAACAATACAAAGAGCTGAAGCACTATCCATTAGTAAAGGAGTCTTAGTCTCTGTAATGTCATAATCCAATAATTGATTTTGAAGCCAGAGTACCTGAGATGTACAACTTGCAGCTGCAATGTACTCTGCTTCAGCTATGGATGTAGCAACTGAAGTTTGTTTTTTACTCTGCCAAGAAACTAAACAGTTGCCTAGAAATTGGCATCCACCAGAAGTTGATTTTCTGGTTAACTTACGCCCTGCATAGTTACTATCAGAGAAAGCAACTAATTTGCAAGAGTGCCCAGTGGAATACCAAAGTCCTAGAGATTGAGTTCCTTGCAAATATCTAAAGATCCTCTTGACTGCAATCATATGGGAATCTTTAGGTGCAACCTGAAATCTAGCAAAGACACAAGTTGCAAACATAATGTCTGGTCTAGAAGCTGTAAGGTACATCAAGGAACCAATCATACATCTATAAAGAGTTTCATCAACTGCTTTACCTTTCTGATCAGCATCCAGTTGTGTGTTGCTGTACATGGGAGTAGAACAAGGTTTACAGTTTTGTAAATCAAACTTGGTTAACAAATCTTTTGTGTATTTTGACTGATGAATGAAAGTTCCATCAGCCATTTGTTTGATTTGCAAACCCAGAAAGAACTGTAATTCTCCCATCGCACTCATTTCAAACTTTTGTTGCATCAATTTAGTAAAGGCATCACACAACTTTGGATCAGAGGAAGCAAAAATAATGTCATCTACATAAATTTGAACAAGGAGCTTATGCATGCCTACTTTCTTAATGAACAAAGTTTTATCTATGGAGCCTCTAGTGAAATTATTTTGAAGAAGAAAGTTAGATAGTGTTTCATACCAGGCTCTGGGTGCTTGTTTCAACCCATAAAGAGCCTTATCAAGCTTATACACCCAATCTGGATGTTTATGATCTTCAAAACCTGGTGGTTGACACACATAAACCTCTTCTTTTATTTTACCATATAAAAATGCACTTTTCTCATCCATTTGAAAAACTTTAAAGTTATGGAAAGCAGCATAAGCTAAAAACAATCTGATTGCCTCCAGTCTGGCTACAGGGGCAAAGGTTTCATCATAATCAATACCTTCTTCTTGTGAAAACCCCTGTACAACCAGTCTGGCCTTGTTCTTGACAATTTGGCCTTTTTCATCAGTTGTATTCCTAAACACCCATTTAGTGCCTATTGCACACTTACCTTGGGGTAGAGGAACCAGTTCCCACACTTGCTGCTTTTGAAATTGAAGAAGCTCAAGCTGCATGGCTTCAACACATCCATTGTCCCTTAATGCAACATGATAATTCTTTGGCTCTTGCTGACTGATGAAGAGAGCATAGAGACAGAAATTGGACAATTGGCTTCTTGTTGAAACACCAGCATTAATGTCACCAATGATCTGGGACATGGGATGATTCTTTAATTCTTCATACTCAATAATATCTGTGCAAGTGTTTGTAGGAGATTCAGCAGCAACATATGTTGATTCAGACTCTTGAAACCTAGACTGAGATGGCAGTTCAAATGAAGTAGAGGATTCAGAGATTTCATCAGCATTTGTTGTGGATGGAACTGCTGAAGCTACAGGAACATCAAGTGTAGTAGACACAGGCAGATGATCACTACAACTTGCATTTAGGCCATCAGATGGAGATGATGGAACTTCAGAAACAATAACAGGTGGAGACTGATATGGAACATATTGCAGTATGTCCAAATCAAACAACTCCACAGGGTTTTGATGAATTTTGTCTTTTGGAGATTCATTAAACTTGACATGCAAAGTTTCTTCAACAATCTTTGTTCTGCAATTAAAAACTCTGTATGCCTTGCAAGTAGATGAATACCCAACAAAATACCATGCATCCACCTTGGATTCAAACTTCTGGAGTGGATTCTTTGTGTTAAGAATATAACAGGGACACCCAAATGCTCTAAAGAATGAAATTAGAGGGGCCAAATGATGTAATAACTCATAAGGAGTCTTCATCAACCTCTGATTCATTAACACCCTATTCTGTACATAGCAAGCTGTGTTGACAGCTTCAGCCCAAAAGGTTAGTGGCAAACCTGAGTCAGCCAACATTGTCCTTACGGCTTCAATAAGGGTCCTGTTCTTTCTCTCCACCACTCCATTTTGCTCAGGAGTTCTTTGAATACTATATTGTCTCTTGATTCCCTTAGACAAATAGAATTCATCAAGAGTGTGATTCCTAAACTCTGTGCCATTATCACTTCTCACACATTTGACTGGAAGTGAATGCTGCTTTTCCACATGCAACACAAAATAAATGATGATTTGAGCAGCCTCATCTTTAGAATTCAAGAAGAAAGTCCATACATATCTGGAATAATCATCCACAATTACCAGACAGTATTTTTTCTTTGCCATACTCATTACTCTTACAGGACCAAAGAGATCCATATGCAGTAATTGCAAGCAGGCAGTGGACTTGGGTTCTTCTATTGGAGGGAATGAAACTTTGTGTTGCTTTCCTTTTAAGCAAGCTAGACAGTTGTCATCACATTTGAACTCCTTCAATGGCAAACCTCTCACTAAACCATGATGAATAAGCTGATTCATGTTTTTAAGATTCACATGACCAAGCCGTCTATGCCATAGTTCATATTCTTGAGGAGAGGCTTTAGAGAACAGACATGGATGGCCTTAAGATCAATTTTCTTTGATAAATCTAAGACATATACTCTTCCAATCCTGTTGGCCTTCAGGAGAGTATATTCATCCAATATCTTGTCAATCTTGTTCAAAACTTTGGAAGACAGAATCTGGCAGTTTTGACTTGTGAAAGTGCAACATGCCCTTTATCACACATTTGACTGACACTCAGTAGATTGTACTTGAGGTTCTCCATATGGTTAACATCATCAAACCTTATTTCCCCATTTGAGACAAATCCTTTTCCTATGATGTAACCCTTAGCATCATTTCCAAAATAAACAAATCACTTCTTCCCTTGAGAGTAATCATGAAGAAGAGAGTTGCTCCCTGTCATATGCATAGATCCTCCACTGTCTATATACCAGATGCTTCTTTGGCATGCTGAAGAACCCTGCATTTTTTCACAAAAATTAGTTAGCCTTTGAGACCCAAACCTTTTTGGTTTTGGGTCTGTTTTCATCAACAGATTTTAAACTAACTGATTTTTCATGATTAACAGCCTTTGAAGGTGTAGATGGTGCTGAAAAGGATTCCTTTAATTTTGGCTTAGGTTTCCTTTTCAGTGGTTTAATCACAGAGACATCTAATTGGTTAACTCTCTCCAACAGATGTTGAACCATCATAACAAGTTGTGTCTGATTGGTTGTCAAAGCTTTCAACTCAGTTGACACATCAATACTTGTTGGTGATTTGTTCTTGTGATTCACCACATCCTTCTTTTGAAAAGACACAGACTTAGTCTGGGTTTTTGATATTCCATGAGGAATATTTTCAGCTGTTTTGTGACAAACCCCTTCCTTCTTTGTAACGTTTTGGAAAAACTTTGGTTTATCAGATTGAGATGATTGTGGTACAAACTTGGTTTGAAATTCATCTTTCATTTTATGCATTTTCTTCTTAATGATTTTCTCTTTGTTGAATTTTAAACCCTTGTTATACCAGCATTCATCAGTAAGATGATTGAACAAACCACATATTTCACATGGCTTTCTTTTCATCTTTTGTTGATCAACTGCTAAAGATGATGAAACTACTGAAGATTTGTTCTTTAGTACTTTCTTCCTTTCAGAACTTTTGGGAATTACTGAAGGATTTGCAACAACTGAAGATTTGTTCTTCAGAAGTTTTCTATCAGTACTTTTGAGATTTCTGATAGACCTTTCAGCATTTGTCAAGCAATGCTTGTTTTCCTCTGATTTGAAATTCTCTTCAGGTGTTGTGTTTTGCCCTTCAGTACTTTGAGTACTTTGTGGGACAACACCTGAATTACTCAGTTTCTTCTTGATCATGTGTTTAGAAGTAGTGGGACCATCAGCAATTTGATTAGCTGAGGTAATAACACTAATTTCATCCTCTGATTTTGAATTATCACTTGAGGATGAGACACATGATGATGTGGTTTCGGAGTTACAATCACCTTCAGATTTTACTTCTAGCTTGGGAGTAAAATCTGTAGGAGGTATGGTATGATTATACCCAATTCCAAACTTCATATTAGAAGCTGTTTGCTTACTAAGAAGCATTCAAATCCCTTGCATGATGTTACCCAACGTTCACAATTAACTTGAGTAGCTGCAAGTGTTTCTTTGAGATTCTTGTGATTTTCCAAAATGACCTCCACCTTTGCTTTTTCATCAGTGATTTGACATTTTAGTTTATAAATCTCCTCATCCTTCTCTTTTAGAACAGACTCAAACTTAGCGTTTCTTTTGGAAATTACTTTTTCTAGGTCAAGGTTTTGATTAATTAAAGCTACATTTGCTTCCCTAATTGAAACAAAAGCAGCTATGCATGACTCAGAACATAACTTGGCCTTAGCCTCAGAAAATACCTGTGGTACCTGTGATGATGAAGGATTTCCATCAGTAGACTCCAGGGCCATTAGAGCAAGATTTCCAAAAGGGTTTTCACCACCATGTTGACCAGCACCAGCAAATAATTGTTCAGAATAACCTGAGACATCATCTGGTAAGCTGCTCCAGTCAACAACCTCAGGGGTGAAAAAGCTCTGATGTGATTGAGATTGAGATTGTTGATTTGTTTGAGATGGTTAAGGATCAGGTAGAGCATGTGGTTGTTGAGCCATGGGTACAGGAACCTGACTAGACTAAGGCATGCAAAAACATGGATAAGGATATGGCATTGGACTTTGAGGAACAAAAAATGCAGGAGATGATTGAATTTATGAATGATGATCAGAACTGGTAGAATGTTGCCCTTTGGATTGTGAGCTATTGCTTGGAAAAGTCACAAAGGGTACAGATGAGTTAGGTCCAGATGATCTACACTCTCTAGCAAAATGTCCAAGTCTATGGCACTTCTGACATCTCAACTTGCTCTTATCAAAACCAACTTTGGTTTTGCCAGAGAGACCAGGGAATTTTCTACCTGTCCTTTTGTAAAACTTTTGAGATCTGATATTTATCAATGCCATTTGGCTCAAATATCCATCTCTTCCAGATCATCATCAGCAATTCCTTTCAAGTCATCCATCAAAAAACACAAGTTATCAACACTAAACCCTGAGTTACCCTCAACTCCAACAAAAGCATGATTTCCACTGTTTGAAGAGAAATCAATATGCTCATCATAGGAACTTTCAGATGTAGCATATTCAGACTCATGACCAACCAGAGTAGTGTTTCCTGGTACAAAGTCATCAGTGAGCTTTCCAGATGAAGACAGTTTTCTTTTCTGTTCTATCTCTCTCTCAAATGTTAAGAGTTTCCCATGAAGTTGGGTGAGAGATAGAGTATCCAGATTTGCACTGGAGCGTAGGACAATGGTAAAAGTGTCCCATCTCTCAGGCAGGGATCTGAGGAATCTGTTGTTCATCTAAGTGTTTGTATATTCATGTTGAACCATTTTTAGCTCAGATATCAAACAGGAAAATCGCTCAAACTGTTGAGTCAATGTCTCACCCTTCTTATGAGAGAATGTCTCATATTGTTGGGCAAGGATTTCTCTATTGTTTGCCAAGACCTCATCAGTTCCTCCAAATTGTTCTTTCAGAGCAACCCAGAGATCATGAGCAGTTTCATGATGCATAAGCCCAAAGTAGATTTCATTAGGCAATGCCATGGCCAGAATTCCATGGGCTTTAGCATCAATTTCAAACAGCTTTAAATCCTCATCAAAATATTGTTCCTTCTTCTTCGGAACCATCTCATTGGTTTCAGGATTACTCACCATAGGCTTATATGGTCCATGAACCACTGACTTCCAACAACCTGAACTGTTAACAGACAGGTGATGGAGCATTCGGCGTTGCCATATGTTATACTCACTCCTAACAAGCATCAGAGGCTTAGTTGAGGAGCCAGTATTTTGAGGATCATTGATTGAAGTAGTCATTTTCACCAATTCAACCAAATTCAATGAGATTAAAATCAGTCTAGCTTAAAAACTCAACAACACAATTTGAATCTCAAATTAATTGACCGGAAGCGACAGAAAATCAAACTCTATAATCAATTCTTGCAAATTTGCTAATTCCATCAAACTTAGATATCAAAAGAGCAGTTTCAATGATCAATTTTTAAATCGATCAATGATTAACCAGCTCTGATACCATTTGATAGGATCAGATCTAGTTTGATCAATTAGATTTGAATTTGCAGCGGAATATAACAGAAATAAGATCAAATTTAAGCAAGATAAGTATGAATATGCAATCACACTATGTCGATTATAGAGAGAGAACTTTTCTGTTAATGGAATATTTTCATTCACGCTAATGCTTCGGTTACAAAACAACTAGGCCAACATTCCTTTTATAAAGGAATGTGACGTCAGCTGATGTCACTTGATAGTGACATCTAACTGATTTAACAAACTACTGAAAATAACTAATCTACTGAAGATGTCCACAACAACTGAGGACATCTTCACAAAAAGTCTAAGTGTAAAACAAAATTACAACTACTGAAACTATAACATCTGAAGTGTAAGAACTTCAGATGTTTTACAATAATAAAACTACTGAAAGGAAACTACTGAAAAGTAAAAACATTACAACTACTGAAAGGAAAACACTTCAGCTGTTTGAGACAACTTCTGAGAACTTGGTCTTCAGACTTTGTCTTCAACATATGTCTTCAGACTTTGTCTTCAGCCTTTTGTCTTCAGACTTTGTCTTCAGCTGATGTAGATCTCTTCAGTTGTTGTGATGTCTGTGGAACTTAAAGGTTTTTCTGATCTGGCTCATTGGTTCTTTTGGTCCAACAGTAAAACTTCCGAAGCATTTCTACTTCAGTTCTTTAGTGCATGCTTGCAGAGAGACTTTGGATGTTTTGGCTGCATCAGACTTATACGAATCCTTACAAACTCCCCCTAGGCTGATGCTACCAAAACATTTAGAAGATCTTCAGATGTTTGTAGTCTTCAGCACAATGATGACCATACCCTTCTTCATTAGATGGTTAGGATCATTCAGACTCTTGTAATATCTTCTCATCTCAAAGAGATCATGCATAGGTAAGTTGATTATGTCTTGCCATGTATAGACATTCTCAACACCTTGATCTCTGATCACATGCCATCTCTCTGGATTAGTAGTGAAGGTCCAGGATAAGATGGGTGTCTCAGCTGCAAGAGGAGCCACTTGAATTGGAGTTGATTGGGCTGCCTCTTCATTCACTTCCTCAGGTTGATCTAACTCAGCCTGAGGTGTTGAGGTGGATGATTCAGACTTCTTCTTCTTAGACTTTAGTTTAGAAGCCATCCTCTTCTTCCTCTTAGAAGACTTTTACTAAGAAGTCTGGTTTGCATCACCTTGTTGATCATCTTTGTCTTTCTCAGTTGGGTGTTCCTTTCTCACAGGTTCAGAAGGAGAGGGAGTTTGACCCTGCTGTGGATCAGAAGATGAAGCTTGTGGATGCTCAGCATGAGGTCCAGGTTGTGTTGTCTCAGGTTGTTCAATCTTAACCTCTACTTCAGGTGGGATTTTACTTGGAGGAGAGTATAAATCAATCAGCTCTCCACTCTTGATCTTCTGCTTGATTACACTGATATGCTCATCCATTGTGGATAGAGACATAGGGCCAAGTCTCCTTCCGGAGAATCCATACAGCTTTAAGAAGCTCATCATCCTATTTTTGTCAGCAGACTTTTTCATACTCTTTTGGATGATAGCTCTTGACTTTTCAGCATCTTCCCTCATCTTTCTCTTTGTTGCCTTTTGTTCTTTGAGCACTTCAAGTTCAAGCTGTTTGAGATACTCAAACTCAATGTACTCAAAGGGCAAAGGAAGAAGTGCAGATGCCTGGTAGAGACCTGTGGCACTCAGGTAGTTGATCATGTTTTGCCTATCTGTTTCCTTGTCTACCTGAGGTTCTTATGTAGCAGCCACATTCTCTTGCACAGGACTTTCCTGAACTGGGAGAGAGTTGGAGCATGCTTGTATAATCTTTTCTATCTCTTCTCTTCTTTGAATTTGAGAAGTAATCTTGCATCCTCTTTTTCCTTCATCTCTCTTGACACTTTCATGTCAGCCAGTTCATTAAATTGCTCTAAGGGGAGAGATATAATCTCATCTATCTCATAGTTCCTATTCTGCAGGTAAGTAATCCTGACTGCCCTCAACTCATGTTCTTGAGTGTTTGGTCTGGGGGCAGCCTTGATTACAGCTTGCATAAATCCTAAAGACCCAGAGGAACTTTCTCCCCTTAGCTTCCTCTTCGTCTCTCTCTCCTCCTCCTCAATCTCCTCAGGAGTCAAAATCCTTTTCCCTTTGTCACCCACAGACCTTTGTGACTTAGGGTGGATAGAGGTTTGGCCTTCATTACTTGGTGTAGCATCCAAGCTCTAGCCAGAGAGAGGCTGTGAGACACCTTCACCAGCAGGTGTTTCACTGAGGGAATGAATTTCTGAAGCAGTTGTTGGTGTGACAGGGCTCTCAGGCTCTATCACTGGACCTTCAGCCAAGGTTTTCCCTTTGAAGCTAATCTCAGGATCTGCCTCAGCATCCAGTTGACCAATGACATTACCTGATTGCCTTTGTCTCCTTCTAAGGCTCAACTCTTTAGTAATTCTGTCTTGAATCCTGAGTGCTAACCTATCAGCTTGTCTTGATTTGCTTGGGTTGACAAGTGGCATGTTGATCAGGTCAAGACCTTCATAGTAGTCCAAAGTCTGAAAATTGAACACTTCTTGCTGCCCTTGAACTCTGTGAAGAATAAGGGCTCTTCTATCAGCATTATATCTCCACCCAATAATGTAGTTTGAAGTTCCTTGAGGTGGAGATGACACAGCCCTTGGAATGCCTTCCTCAAAGAGACTCCTAATGACAGAGTTAATTATGTCCACATTAATGTGAACTTGAGGAAGTTGCTGAGTATGCACAGTTGCAAGTGAGGATGGTGAGTCCTTAATGTCCATTCTCCTTGAAGAACTCCCAGGTTCTATGACTGTAATGACTTTCTCCCCCTATTTGGTAGCATCACCCTCTTGCATAGGTGAGCTAGAGGTTAGGTCAACCACATTCACAGGTTCTTGTGTTCCTAGCTGAGCTCTTCTTAAAGGTCTCCCAGCTAGTTTTTCCCTGAGATAAGATATCTCAAGTTGCTGATCATTGACCCTATTATGCAGGGTAGTCACCTGAGATTCAAGGTGACTAACCTTGGAGACTAGATAGGAGCATGTTTTTGACAGTTTTTGCACCTTTAGTCTTAGATTCCCCTCTTCTTCATCAGAAGAATCATTGGGGGATGAGATAATTAGACCAAAGTCCTCTCTCTCACTACCAGCCTCAGGTTCTTGGCTGCTGGATTTCCTCTGCATATTGACATTCTCAGTTGAGGTGTCAATGGGCTGAGTTGCCATGGTTGAGGTCTTAATGATGTAATCACTTGCAGAAGTGAGAGCCTCTTCCATATGGATATCCTGAACAGGTTTAGAAGTATCCACCATAGTTATGGGTGACTGATATGGGCTAGACAAAGGAGACTTAGGAGTACTCATCTCTCTATGAGTAAGGGAGGAGTAGAGAGACTCATGGTACCCACTGAAACCTAAGTCTTCATCAGTATAGAATGAGAGGTTAGGAATGGGTTGACTTAAGTCTAATGGCTGGGGATGGTAACTATCCCCTGAAGGTTGTTCACTTGAGTGTTGAGACTCAGAGTGAAGGCTTTTGGGCTTGTGAGCTGATCAGGGTGAGCATGAGGAACCTCAGTCCTGATTGTTGAAGAGATGGGAGTGGTTTGCTCCTCAGGGGAAGTGGGAACTCTAGTGTCCACTTCCTCCTGTATGGGTGAGTATATGGGGGTCTGCACAGACTCAATAGCTTGAGCAGGGGTTCGTTTGGATTTTCTTTGGTAGGTGAGGGTGACTTGGGGCCTTTTTGGTGGTTGAGAGGTAGAAGGTGTGGGTTCAATAGTAGCTTGTGTTGCTAGGTTGTCAGCTTGAGCAATGAGGTCTAACATTTTTGGGACTAGGGCTGTTTCTACCCCTGAGAAGCCTACAGTTGGCTTCTTCATAATTTTAAAAATGTCGGGCTTCATCTGTCCTAATTTAAGAATATTATCTGTTTCCCTCAACTGTGAGCCCAGTTCATAGTTGAGAATGTGTTGAACATATCTAGGAAACATATAATACTCTAAGGAGTCCAAGTTAGCAAGCAAATTTGTATAGACAAATTGAGAGTACCTGAACTTGACCCCTTGAACCATTCCATGTACTATGAAGGAGAGATCTTCAGGAATCTGGTCCCACCTTCCATGCTTGTTTGACAAGCTGTGGATAACCACATGAAGCAAGTATTTCCACTTGGATGAGACCTTCCCTTTCCTGAAGGTCTTTACAGAGAAATCTCCCTCATAGCCTATCTGCTCAAAGGAATGATTTACAGCTTCCTTTGGGAAGGATAACTCACCTTCTTCATCATCCAGCTTCAAATGGGTGTTTATGATGGCCGAAGTGATGAAGATTGTCCTCCCTTGAATTGTGGTAGACATTGCCTTCTCCCCATCCATAATGACCTCTTGGCAGGTCTTCCAAAATTCAAGCAGATGATCCTCATAGAGAGTAGGATCAATGGTTAGGGAGGTGGAGTAATTTGATAGAGCTAAGAAACGGCAAATCTCTGAGAAACTTTCATCTTTCTCAGAGCTTAACAGAGCAACTTGGTTATGTTGCCTGTGAAGTTGCATGGAGAAATCTGGGTTGTTTCTGATGTTTAGGTTGGCCATTTTAGAAGCTTAAGGATGAAGAAAGATGAAGAATAAAAGGCGGTTTGGGAGAATTTAGGTTTAAGGAATAGTGTAATTAAGGAAGATAGTGAAAGAGGGGGAACCGTTGGGCATTTATGTGAAAAGGATTTGAGACAAAGTTAATGAAAGAGGATAAACTTTGAAATCCGGATGTCGGTCCCACCTCTGAAAAATAGTTTACCTTTGCCCAAAAAGTAGTTTTCTTGGAAGTCGAGACATCTTCCGAAGGTTATTTCCTTCGGAAGTTCTGAAGAAAAAGCTTCCGAAGACAAATTGGCTTCGGAAGAGATTTCAAAGGTTTTTGAAAAATTTGCTTCGGAAGAGAGTTTTACACTCAGAGATTTTTATTCTAAGATGAATAAATACTTCCGAAGGTAAATTGTTTTCGGAAGAAACTTGTTCTTTGAAAACATACAAAGTACTTAAGTTGATTTTAAGCTTCGGAAGATATTTCAGAAATTTCTTCCGAAGGTAAAATTACTGAAGCAATTATTTGTTTACTAAGACATAAACTACTTCCGAAGGTAATTTTAAATCTTTCGAAGAGATCAAGATTTTCAAAAATCTAAGAAAAGAGTTTTGAAAAAAAATTTCTTCCAAAGAAAACAAAGGGCTTATAAAGGTGATATAATAGATAACTTAGGACACACAGGTTTTAGAAATAAATATGATTAAGTTTTAAGAAAAGCTATTCAAAGTTAATCATTCTAATAACTGATAGAAGATATTTAAATCTCTGCTCATCAAAAGCTTTGGTGAACAGATCAGCATATTGTTCATTTGTGTTAACATTGACTAGTTTGATTAATTCCTTTTCAAAGTTATCTCTAATAAAATGATACCTGATGTTAATATGCTTTGTCCTTGAGTGCTGCACAGGATTCTCTGTGATGGAGATAGCACTACTGTTATCTATGTGGATGGGAGTCTCTTTAAAGTTAAATCCATAGTTTAGCATTTGATTTTGAATCCAAAGCACTTGAGCGCAACAACTTGCAGCAGCAATGTATTCAGCCTCAGCAGTTGATGCAGACACACAAGATTGTTTCTTGCATTGCCAAGAGATTACTCTTCCACCAAGAAATTGACATCCCCCTGATGTAGACTTTGCAGTCATGTTGCAACCACCATAGTCAGTATCTGTATAAGCATACAGATTAAAGTCAGAATTCTTTGGATACCAAAGGCCACATGATGGAGCACCTTTGAGATATCTTAAAATTCTTTTAACAGTTACCAGATGTGATCTCTTGAGGTTGGCGTGATATCTTGCACAAATGCATGTAGCAAACATGATATTTGGCCTGCTAGCTGTGAGGTACATAAAAGACCCAATCATTGCCCTATAAAGGTGTTCATCAACACACTCCCCCTCAAGATCAGGTCCAAAGGAGTGATATCTGGCTATGGGTGTCTTAGCAACCTTAAAATCAGTCATGTTAAACCTTTTAAGTATGTCCTGTACATACTTTGACTGACTTATGAAGATGCCATTGTCAACTTGCTTCACTTGAATTCCTAGAAAGAAATTGAGTTCCCCCATGGCACTCATTTCAAACCTGTCCTTCATCAGCTTCTCAAAGTCTTTGCAGAGCTTTGGATTAGTTGAACCAAAGATAATGTCATCTACATATACTTGAACTAGCATTATGTCATTTCCTATTCCTTTGATGAAGAGAGTTCCATCTATAGTACCTCTTTTGTATCCATGTTGACAGAGATACTGAGATAGAGTCTCATACCACTTTCGTGGTGCTTGGTGCAGCCCATATAGAGCTTTATCAAGCCTGCAGACATAATCAGGATGATCAAGATCTGCAAACCCAGGTGGTTTTCTGACATATACCTCTTCATCAATCACCCCATAAAGAAAAGCACACTTGACATCAAGTTGGTAGACCTTGAAATTATTGGATGCAGCAAAAGTTAGGAATATTCTAACAGTTTCAAGTCTTGCCACAGGAGCAAAAACATCTGTATAGTCAATTCCTTCTTCTTGAGTATATCCTTGAACAACTAGTCTTGCCTTGTTTTTGATGACAAGTCCTCTATCATCCTTGTTCCTAAAAACCCATTTGGTTCCTATGATAGTCTTCCCTTGAGGAAGAGGACATAGGTTCCAAACCTTTTGCCTTTTGAATTGAAGCATCTCCTCTTGCATAGCTTCAACCCAACTTCCATCCTTTAGAGCCCCATCAATTTTCTTTGGCTCTATCTGGGACAAGAAACAATAGTGAAGACAAAGATTTGCTTCATGGGTTTGTCCTCTTGTTCTCACCCCTGAATCAACATCTCCAATGATGTTTGTGGTAGGATGAGACTTGTGGATCCTTAGCTGAGGGATCACAACAAGTTGCTTAGACAGATCTAGATTTGAAAATTTTTGATCTGGCAAAGAAGATTCACCCTCCACATCACCATAATTATCAAAATTGACTTGATCCAATGAGCGTGTGACATCATTGATGTTGTCTTCAATGCAGTGGTTATCAGCATCAAGAAATTCTTGATCACTTTCACCACCACCATTTTCTCCAACATTTGAAGATCCTTCTTCTGAGTTTTGTGCCTCTAAGCTGTAATTTGAAGGCACCCCAGAAGCATCATCATGATTTGTCATTGATGTGCTGGTAGAAGCTTCATTTGCAAGAATAGTTACTACTGGAGCTGAAGATGTGTAACCTGAGGGTCTTCTTAGCTCAAATCTTGGGTCAGGATCACCTGTTGGTAATATATCTGTAGATCCGGAAACATATTTTATTCATTTTGGAGCTTCCGAAGGAAACATATTTTCCGAAGGCAAGTTTCCACTTGTCTTCTTCTTCATTTTGGAGCTTCCGAAGGAAACATATTTTCCTTCTGAAGCTTGCTTCTTCTTCTCCAAACTCTTAGAAGTTTCTTTCTTGGTCATGTGGAGAGTACTCCTTGGATTGTAAATACAATCTTTAGCAAGATGAGTGGTGTTGGAGCTGTAAAAGATAGTCTATATTATCAACACAGTGAAAGTCAACCAAAGTCAACGTCACGGTCAAAGTCAACAAAAGTCAACCAAAGTCAACGTCACGGTCAAAGTCAACAAAAGTCAAACCCGACACGTTCGAGACGAGTAACCGAGACGAGACGTTGAAGATTTAGATGACTAGGAGTTTTATTGTAATAAATATATTTTGTGTGAACAAAATATATTTTACTTTTTTTGAGTCATGTTTTAGTCTAAGTATATAGTCTAGGGGGTTATGTGTAAATATGGAAACTTAAACTAGACTATAAATAGCCTAATTGTAATTAGAATTAGGTTAATGGTTGCATGACCAATAGATTGAGGGATTATTTGTAAGCACATATTTTGCAATCTAATTGAAGATCAAAGGGGATTTATTGTGATTATCATTATTTTGATCTAATTCTTCATGATTTGATTTAAGTTTGATCATCCTAGAGTTACAATTTAGTATCAGAGCCATTTTGGATCAAATTCACTGAAGATTTGAAGATTTTTAGAGAGAGAAGTTGAGGTTTTGGTTGTTTTTGTTCAATATCAAGTTTTCATCAAATTCGGATCAGATTTGAGTGTTATTGATATGGAAATTGATTGAAGTTTACTTGTTATTGGTTGGGAAAGCTCTGTTAATCATCAGATTTCAAATCCATTGAGATTTGGGCGATTTCAGATTGATTTCGTGTTGAAAAAGTTTTTCAGCTTCGTTCAGCGAAATTACCAGTTCATCCAGCGAAACTACGAGTTCTTCCAGCGAAACTACATCGGTTATCCTCATTGAAGTTGTTTTTCGCTGTCCTGCGAAACTAGTTTCATTGAACGAAAGTTCAACAGTGCTTGTGTGCATATTACAAGCGAAATTGCTGTCGAAAGTATCTTTGAACGAAAGTTCAAGCTTGTTTTGTGCGAAATTGTCGACGAAACTAAGCAGTCTAAAGCATTTGGGTAGCGAAACTGCTGCCGAAATTGCCAGCGAAAGTACTGTCGGCTCTGCGAAACTATATTTTTCTGCGAAACTAGCTCTGCGAAACTATAATTTCGGCGAAACTATCATTTATTCAGCTAAATTCGAATGTTAAAGATGACTTTTTCCCCCTAGTTGGGATTAATTGAGTTCAAGATTTGTCTAGCATGACATTTAAAAAAAAATATATATTTTCCCCGGGGGAGAATTATTCTAAACTTTTTGGGAAAAATATTTTTGGGACGTTTAATTGTTCAAGATTTGTACAATCATGTCATCTTCAGAAGATTTTGAATCAGATAATCTCACAACGGCACAAAGCCGGTTTGATTCTTTTGCAGCAATGAAGAAAGAAAAATTGTCAGATTTGATTGATCGATTCTTAAAGGTGGTAAATAATCTAAAGAAGCATGTTCCTGATCTCAGTAATCATGAACAGATTCAAAAGCTTCTAGACTCTCTTCCGTCTGCATGGAATCATCAAGTTAAAATGCTGAAGCAAGAAAGAGATTATGTCGACACAAAACTTATGGATATGATCAACAGGCTAAAATCTCTCGAGTTGGATATCCAAAGAAACAAATTTCAGCAAGTCGTGTTCCCACATCAAACCCACGCGCTTAATACTGATCTTGTGTCTTCTGTAACAAGCATACTTGATTACAAAACAGAGATGATTGAAAAGTTGAAGTTATTGAGAACTGATTCAGATTTAAACTCTAAATTCAGAGAAACTGTTGAAGAGAATCGTGAAACTTTAAGAGTCGACAATGACAGTAAACCAGAGTCTATGAGAGCCGATGATGATAAGGCTGGAAAAGCTGATAAAAGAGAGAAAGAGTCTGAGGTTGACAAGATGCTGAAGGTCAAAGAAGAGGAACAACAAGAAATCACATGGGCTTGCAACTGTGAAAAGAGCTTAGCTGCAGAACGAACTATCATGGGTCTTCCTTATGAGACTGTTCAGGATATGTGTTCTTCGTCATGCAAAATCCGGTTATTTGGGATTTATAAGGCAAACAGATTGTTATTGGAAAATGAAAAAGAATTAAAAATAATCAATCAGGAATTAAAGAAAAATGAAATTGCTTTTTCAAGAAAACTTAATGAAGCATTGGCTGAAAATGATCTTTTAAGAAGAACCATTTTGGAGCGTAACGTTGAAATTAATATTTTGAAAGAAAGGGCTGTTTTAGCTCAATTTGAAACAACTCAGCTTCAAACAAAGCTTGATAAATGGACCCTTTCACACATGAAAAAGGATGAGCTTATTGCTAAACAACAAGGGGTGCGGGTAAAACATGGGATTGGATATAAATCTGATGGTGAAACTGTATTTAATTCAGTTCCACCTTCTTCTACTTTATGTTATTCACCAATTCCCAGACCTCATTCAACAAATGATTTGATTGAAGCTGCAGAAACTAATCGTTTAAATGCAGGTCTTAGCATTGTTAATCTTAAAGAGGTTAGAGATGTGCAGGATTCTCCTGTAGGTTTGGGATTCCTCAAGCAAGGGTCTGATAAGAAGATTAATGACGATTCCACTTCTGATGCTCAAACACCAATATCAGTTTCTTCTCCAACTTTCTTCAACAAATTCAAATCAGGTAACATTCCTTCATTTGTTCCCGTCAGGTTTGTCAAAGAAGGAACAGTTGTTGAATCATCAGGCAATGAGAATCCTACAAGCGAAGCCAACACGATAGGAGATGTCAATCAAGATCCGTTGGAGAATGACTGTGTATACGAGACTGGATAAGCTCAGATGATGAATCAATCACAGAGGAGCGTGTTGGTTCCTCACAGATCAAGATATCTCCTGACATTGTCAAGTCACAAAAGCTTCCAAAAGCTGAATCAAGACCAATACGGATCTCTTCTCCAATTGCAAAGCATCCCAGTAAATCAGAAAAGATCTCATTCACTGCTCAGCACGAGAAACTACAGAACAAGCAAGAATCTGCTACAAGCTCCAAGCAATCCTCATCACCACCTCCACAACACGGGACTACAAAGAATCAAAAGCTTTTCAAGGCTTGTTTTGAGTGTGGAAAAGAAGGGCATGTGGTAAAGAAATGTCCTCAAAGGCTTGCTACGAATGGTAAAGGCAAAACAAATTGCTTCTCCGAATGTAAGTATAAAAAGAATGTTCCATACGGTAAAGGCAACACGGGTTGCTTCTCTGGATCAAGAGGTAAAAAGCACACATCTTTGAATGGTTGGATGAAAAACCCTCCATCCAAACCTTTTCATGTGAAGCCAGTTTCACATGATTCAAAGATTAAAATGACCAAAGGTTTCAAACCAAATTCTTTTCCTTCCGATCTTAAACAGAAAATGATTTCCAAATTTAATTCATTCAAATCCAAGTTAATTGAACCGAAGCAAATTTGGCAAATTAAAAAGAAGGATACAACAATCCCCGATTGTTTAAACGGTTGTGTGCAGAAGCTTGTTACTTATCTTGATGAAAAAGGAACTTCCAGGACTACGATGGCCTGGGTTTCCCTTTCTAACTAATTTGTTAATGAGTGCAGGAACAATTCAGGAGGACTGTTAGTAATCCGGTTTACTGACAGAGATTGTTCTTGATTCAAATTTGAGGCGGAACAAACAGGTTAAGGTCATGGTATTTTATCCACAATCTGGATATTTATATGCACAATCACCGTTCTCACTTCACAATCACTGCATATTTCTTGAGAATTCATTTCTTATCTTCATATCAGTGTAGCTTGGAAGACCTTCTTTGATAAAATTTTATTTTTGTACAGTTAAAAAAAAAAAAAAAAAAAAAATAAAAAAAATTAAAAAAATAATAATAAAAAAATTAAAAAAAATAAAAATAAAAATAAATATAAAATAAAAAAGTTTGCAAAAATAAAAATTTAGGGGGAGAGTATACGTAAATAAAAATGAAAAGAGAACTGTGAACTTGATTTGAGATGATTGAGAAATGATTGTATATCTTCTTGCAATGCTTGTTTTTGCATGTCTTGCGTTTTTAAAATGAGAAATGATAGTAACTGATGCTGTTATCTTATTTACATCTTATTATTAATTGTAAATAAAAGAAAAACAATCAGATTCTTTAATGATATGCTTGGTAGACTCAGCCTGAAAAATAAAGTAGACAGCAGTATGATGATTTAAATTAAAATATATGCTTAAGAATGTCTGGATTTACGCAATCATTTTGGCCTGCACAAAAACTGAGTCCCGACAAAAATTGGATTGAGAATTGATCTTTCACCCACCATGATACAAATCATATAAGCCATATCTTTGAGCCATGTCTGGTGTATTTATGTGTCTTGTGTCTGTGCTAATCTCCTCTGCTGTACGGTAGTACTGACCTGGAGTGATGATCTCCTCTGCTGTACGATAGTACTGACCTGGAGCTCTCATCGGCACATGATTAAATGGTCATCGCCTTTGTTATACGTGAGTATAGACCTGGAGCTCTCACCATTTTGGTCTAAGTAGTGTCAAATCATCTAATTCATCACAGAATGCAATATTTTGTCGATAATCACTTGCACACTAATGCACACGCCTTGCTCTATAAAGATCGTAACAAAATTCAAGAAATCCTGAGGTTGGGTGAGGGTTTTTGCCAAATGATTGTGGGGTCCTAGCATTCTAAAGCATTTAATCGAACCTTAACGAATCATCTACTGCTTGTTGAAAAAGATAGGGTATGAGTTTAAGTGGACAAACATATCAGCAATCGTTATTGAGCTGTTTGAGAATTTCAAAACTCATTCAAAGACTGTGATTAGATTCAGTTATCAGTGTGATCTCATTGCTTGTCGATGATTAAATTCATCTTTGTGCTAAAGTATATCTTGAGGATATGATCTCATGATCGATTCAGTTCTTGGTTTAAAAAAAACAAAAAAAAAAACAAAAAACAAAAAACAAAAAACAAAAAAAAAATATAATAGATAAAAAAATATTATAATAAATATATATAATAAAGAAATTATTTTTTTAATTTTCATTCAAAATTTCTTTAGGTCTTCCATATTATGCTGATTACATTTTATTATTTTTCATGCATTTCATAGAAATTGAGCACAAACGAACACGGGTTTGCTTGTTTTCAAACACAGATAAACACGGGTTTATTTTGTTAAAATGAAATGATCTAATTAGAAATGTTGAGATTGTGTTTGTGAATGTGTTTTAGATTTTTGCTGTAAGTGATGGCCGATCATCATTTGAGCAGTGTACCTGATCAGAGAACCTGTTCCTCAAGTTTGCAGAAGATACCGAGCTAGGAATCCTCCTCTTACATCTTCTGAAGCACTCAAGATTAGAGATTTGAGAAACCTGTTCCAATATCTTTGTAAAGCTTGCACTCGAAAAGGGGGAGCATATAAATAGGGGGAGCTTATGAGATGAAAAATCTTTCTCATCAGATTCAGAGAGATTCAAATTGAAGATTTTTCTACTGTTGACTTCTCGATGCTGATTTCGTTTGAAGACGTTGATAATGATAGACTAAGGGGGAGTATTGTTGGAGCTGTAAAAGATAGTCTATATTATCAACATAGTGAAAGTCAACCAAAGTCAACGTCACGGTCAAAGTCAACAAAAGTCAAACCCGACACGTTCGAGACGAGTAACCGAGACGAGACGTTGAAGATTTAGATGACTAGCAGTTTTATTGTAATAAATATATTTTGTGTGAACAAAATATATTTTACTTTTTTTGAGTCATGTTTTAGTCTAAATATATAGTCTAGGGGGTTATGTGTAAATATGGAAACTTAAACTAGACTATAAATAGCCTAATTGTAATTAGAATTAGGTTAATGGTTGCATGACCAATAGATTGAGGGATTATTTGTAAGCACATATTTTGCAATCTAATTGAAGATCAAAGGGGATTTATTGTGATTATCATTATTTTGATCTAATTCTTCATGATTTGATTCAAGTTTGATCATCCTGGAGTTACAAGTGGTACTCCCACACATAACACAATCCATTTTCTTCCTTCTAGGAGTTCTTCTTTGTGAACAAAGCTGAACTTGATCACTTTCCTTCTCCAACTTCACCTTTGCAGATGCTGTGGCAATTCTTGTGGGGTTAGAACTACCTTTGGAGCAGGATGGTTCAGGTTGTACAGCAGCAATGCACAACTGTTCAGCCTTCTTCTTAATGATGGGATGATTTGGACATGAACTAGAACTCTTGTTGATGGAGTTCAAGTTTGTGTCTTCAGCCTTTACTACTTCAAATCCTGCAGAGATGAAGACTTGTTTCTGTGCAGAATTGAAGGTAGCCTTAATTTTTTGAGCCTTTTTGGACTTTCTTTTGGCCTTCCTGATCAAATTCTTTCTTCTTGACTTGGTCATCCCAATAGCTTTGCTCTCCTCAGAGGGATGGTGACCCTTCTTAGAATGCTCTTCTTCACTTTTCTTAGAGTCATTCTCCACCATCTCCTCTTCATCCTCTTCAGTCAGAAGGATCTATGAAGGAAAGCTCATCTTCACAAGTTCCACACCTAGAAGATCTTACAGACAAGATTGTGTGTGGAGTAGCTATCTTACATGATCCTAGTCCCTGCTTATTTTGATAACAAACTTTTGCATGCAAGGATGAGGATATTATGTTCTTAAAGGTCTCTTCTTCAAGAACACATTTTTCTGCCTTGGCTTTGCTGATCACAAGCTCAGCCTGGCATTCAGTTAATTTAGTAATGAGATCTTTGATCTGAGTCTTGTAGTTTGTATGCTCATGTTTAAGAGTTGAAATGGTTTTCGCTAAGTCCTCTATCTTTAGTTTATAATCATTTTCAGCTCTTTTAAAATCAGCTTTTAAAATATTTAAGGACTCCAGGTCAGATCTCATTTCTAAATTATAGGACCTGTATTTATATAATTTAGCAATACATTCAGGAGTACAAAGATGTTCCAATACCTTGGCTTCATCGTGGTCTGCCATGAGTGCTTGGTTTGGAGATGCATCTTCTACTTGAAAGCTCCAGTCAAAGCCTCCTTCTTCAACAGCAACTGCAGCTTGCTGCTTTGGCTTCTCATTCTGGGCGCTTTCTCAGTGTAGTTTGGTCTGGTTTGTGCTTGGCCACCATTTGTCCTTGGTGCCTTACACTCTCTTGCAAAGTGTCCCATCTGGTTACAGTTGTAACACTTTACTTTCCTTTTGTCCAACCCAAACTTTCCACTGGCTGCATTGATTGGAAACTTTCTCCCTGCCCTCTTGTAGAACTTCTTGGCTCTGTGAGTGAGAAGAGCCATCTGCTGGACTATCTCCATGTACTCCAGATCATCTGGATGTATACAGTCCAAATCTTCAAGAGGGAAGAGAAAGTTGCCTGAAGTTTCATCAGCAGTGTTGATGCATGTATGTCCCTAGATCATGAGTTGTAATGTAATAAATCTTGTCTGTCTGATTATGATGTAATAGTATCGATTAATGAAAAGATATGAATTGGTTGTTACTTGTGATGTTTAATATTTCATTAATGAGTCGTGATTGAATTGATTGGGTTTATGATTGTTTGAATGATTGCACATTATGTTATATTAATTAAAACATTCAAACTTAACTTAATGAAGTTCTCATGCGAATGGCCCATGCGAATGGACCACACGCATGAATAACTTCATACGATTGACTCAATCGCACGACTGAACCAGGAGACTGGATCAGTCGTATGATTGACACATAAGATTGACTCAATCGCACGACTGAACACTCAGTCGTGCGGATGAATCAACCGCATGGTTCAATCGCACGACTGAACCATACTTATGGCCCAGTCGCACGATTGAACAATACTAACCTATAAATAGACCCAATTCGTGGAAAAACGTAAGCATTCATCCCATTACGATTCCAGACGTACCCTAGCCGTCCAGAAGCCTCCCAAATCGTTCTCCATGTTCACAGAACACATCAGATCGATTCCTAATCGATTTCTGACGTTGATTTCAATTCTTGATTGATTCATCGTGTGTTCTCACTGATTGGATCGCCAATCAAATAGGATTCCGCACTATTTGAGTTGGTTTAACACGCTAATCACTCGGTATTTCGTTCAAATACCAGGTCCTAACAAGTGGTATCAGAGCTTTGGCTCTTGATTACGTGTTGATTCAATCAAGATTGCATAAAAGTTTGTGTTTTTGCACGAAAAACGCAATCTTTGGCATCAAAAGTGATCTTGGACGTTCCCTGCTCATTGAAGTTTAGTTTCTACGGACTTAGAGGATTAGGACTTGTGAAATTTCGAATTTTTACGGCTGAAACCCGTCAAACCTAGAAATTTTCGCAAAACAGCAGCTTCAGTCGCACGAGTGACCCATTCGCACGACTGGACTCCATTCGCGTTGCTCATTCGCACGACTGGACCTAGTCGCACCCTCATTCGGCCGACTGAACCGTTCGTTCGCATAACTCATACGCACCAGATTCATTCGCACGACTGAACCATTCGCCCTGTTCAGTCGCACGGTTGAACCAATCGCAGAGTTCATACGCACGATTAGACCATTCGCATCCTTCAGTCGCATCAGTGAAAGTTTGTTTGATTAGATTCTAAGTTTATTAGCCATGGAAGATCAGATGTCAGCCTTTACTGCTGGAAAGGACTCGAGGATTCAGAACCTGCTGTTGCTTGAGAGTGAGGTGGGTAATCACAATAAACCACCAAAGCTCTTGACTTTAGATGAGTTTCCCCACTGGAAACAACGTTTTGAGATCTACCTCAATGGAGTAGATCCTAATCTGTGGGAAGCTATTGAGGTCGGTTACAGTACACCGGTGGGAGCTGATGGAGTTAAATTAACGTTAAGTGGGATGACAGACGCACAGAAAGTAAAGTACAATGCAGAGAAAAGGGTTTATGCATTGATCACTCAGTCTATCCCCAAAGACATATTCCACCAGTATTCAGAGAACAAGCAGTCCAAGAAACTGTGGGATGAGCTAGAGAAGAGATATGATGGGAATGCGTCATTGAAGGCAATCAAGGCAAAGGAGTTAAAGAAGGAATTCGATAACTTCTCATCGATTGGTAATGAGAGTTTAGACGAAGTCATAGACAGATTCTACCACTTGATGAGCGAATTGCATACACATGGAGTTGAAACGACTATGGAAGAGAAAGTAAGCAACTTCGCAGACGGATTGCCTGATAAGTGGGCATCATTTGTGTCTAACCTTAGACAGAATGAAATGCTGATAAAGCTGGATATAAATGACTTCATTCTCAAGTTGCGTGAAGAAGCACTAAGGATGAAGTATAGAGCACAGAAGTCTTCGTATACACAAAATCCAGCTTTATACAACGCCACGCCTCAAGCTAAGACTCTGGAGCACCTCTCCAGACAGCATTTGTGTCTAGCTCGTCAGGTCCTTCACATGCTTCTTCTTCTGGATCAGACACGTTAGGGTCGTCATGTACCCATTATATTGGATCAGAAGCAAGTGCTACCAAATTGAAGACCGAGAACCTCAGTAATGTGACCGTAGAAGTAGCTCGAGAGCATATGGATCTTTTAGCAGCAGTGGTTCATTCATATGATGGACTTGCTGTCGGGAAGATTGGAAACTGCCATCTGGCAGATGAGGACTACGAGCAGGTGGATGAAATGGAGCTTGAGAGGATGGATATAATGTGGGCCTTAGCTAGCGCTGTCCGAAGGGCGAAGAAGTTTGTTAAGAAGACTGGACAGAACTTGATAGCTACTAAGGATACCACATTTGGTTTTGACAAGAGCAAAGTGACCTGCTTCAACTGTGGAGAGAAGGGGCACTTCAAGAGAGAATGTGTCAAGCCAAAGAAGACGGGTAATGGGAACCCGTTCTCATCCTTTACTCGCCAAGACAAGCAAGCTTCCAGTTCTACTTCATCAAACAAGGATCCAAAAGCCTTGACTGCTCATGATGATGAAGGACAGGATTGGAGTTTTAGGTTTGTCTCACCAGGAGAATCTAACATTGCCAGTGTTGAAGATATTGATGATGATTCTGCGAGTGAAGGTGATCTAGCAGTTGAAATAGCAATGTCACATAGTGAAGAAACAACTGCAGCTGAGGTCAGTTACAAGCCAAAGGAGGAGACTTCCACGTCAGAGACAGAAAAGTCAGAATCACCAGAACCAGAGACGTCTGATGCTGCGTTGATGGCTAACTCTTCTGAACCAACACAGGTAAGTACAACTGACCAAATGTTTGATAATCATGCTTGTTCTGATTGTGATATGTTTAGGAATAGCATTGATGAAAAATTTGATAGGTTATTAGATCACAATGATAACTTAGTAAAAGATTTACAACTGTGCACTGAGGCTAATAGAGTTCTAAAACAAAATGAGCATAGTTATAAAGAAAAGATAGACCTATTGACTAAACAGCTTAGGGAAACCGAAGTAGTTGCCTTTAACCAAGCAAATGACATTAGGTACTATCTAAACTCCTAGAGGACACTAAGAAGCAAAAGGCAGTTCTAGAAGTAGAAGTTAATTCATTAAAACAGAAACTGCACAGTTGGACTAGTTCTTCACACATAGTTCAACACTTAGTGAGAGAAAGGAATAACGGGGAGGGATTAGGCTACAAAGTGGTTCCACCTCCACCTGAGACCTTGATGAACACCAAGTCTAAACCAGTAAACAACAACCCCATCAAGGATCATGTGGTGACTACTCCTCTTGTTACTGATCCAGACACATCATGTTCATCTACTGAATCTGGACAGAAACAAAAGGAGGCCACTTCAAAGGCAAAGGGTAAATTGTCTTGTGTTAATCTGGAAAATGAATTTGAAAAAGTTAACTTAAAGTCAGGGTCAAACAGAGTCAAATCAGAACCTAAAAGGACTTCAAACGTTAATTTTTCACATGCTTCAAGTCAAAAACCAGTTAACCAAAAAGTGGAACATGTTAAACAGGTTAAAACAGTTAAGTTTGTTAAACCAGAGAAAACATCAAACATGCAAGAGTCAAAACCTAAAGTGATTGATGTTACTAGAGTGTCACGCACTTCTCCACAAAGAAAGTCTACTTATAAAGTTGATAGCAGATCATGCTACAACTGTGGAGAATGTGGACACATTGCTTCCTATTGTCCTTTCTATCAGACACCTAGGAAGAAGATTGATCTTCAGGACTCTAGACCTAGGTCTTCTAAAAGGAGTTCTCAAACTCCACCTAGAAGATCTAGTGAACCTAAAGTCCAACCTGTAAGCCAGACGACTGTTTATCATAAACAGGCATTGCACAAATCTGGCTTATGGAAAGAGAAGTCATCCTGTGTGTCTGATACTGATGACAAGAAGGAACCTGAGCTACCCTCACCCTCTAAGGGTCAATGGGTAGAGTTTATGATGTGTGATGCCTCTGGGAAACCCAAGACAGTAAAGGCTTGGGTTCCTAACCTAAACTAATACATTTACTTTGTATGTGCAGGGTGTTCGATATAGCGCTGAGACTAACACGTGGATTATAGACAGCGGAGCATCCAGGCACATGACAGGAAATAGAGCCCTTTTATCAAACGTCAAACAAATAAAAGGAGGGCATGTTCCTTTGCAGGAAACAAGGGAGGATACATCACAGCACAGGGAGAAGTGGGAAATCAGAAAGTTAAGTTTGATAAGGTGAACTACGTTCAACAACTTCAGAATAACTTACTTTCTGTTTCCCAAATCTGCGATAAAGGATTTAAAGTCATCTTCGACAACAAGAAGTGTTACGTGCTGAAGAAAGACTACATGATCCCGGAGGACCAAGTTCTGATGACTGCTTCAAGATATAAAGACCTTTATGTCTTGGATCTGTCAACAGCTGCTACAACGGATCATGAGGTTCAGTGCTTTCTATCTAAAGCTACTGAGAAGGACTCAATCTCCTGGCATAGGAGAATGGGACACATTAGTCAAAGGAAGATGAATCATTTGATTCAGAAGGATTTAGTGAGAGGAGTCAATGTCAAGAACTTCCAACTTCCTGACTTTTGTGTAGCTTGCAAGAAAGGCAAACAGACAAAGAAGTCTCATAAGGAAAAGAAAGTTCATTCAATAGAACTTCCTCTTGAACTTCTTCACATGGATCTGTTTGGTCCAGTCAGTACAAGGAGCATTGCAGGCGATTTGTACTGTTTTGTGGTCACTGATGACTACTCAAGGTTCACTTGGGTAATGTTTCTGAAATCCAAATCAGAAGCATTTGAGTCATTCAAGGAATTAGTAACCACTCTGGAATCTCTCTACAAGCTAAAAGTTAGACAAGTACGCTCAGACAACGGGACAGAATTCAAGAATCAATGGATGGAGGCATACTGCAAGGAAAAGGGAATTGTTCATCAATTCACTTCTGCCTACACGCCTCAGATGAATGGTGTTGCTGAGAGAAAGAACCGAAGCTTGATAGAGACTGCACGGACTATGCTGGCTGACTCGAAACTGCCTATCCAATTCTGGAATGAGGCAGTAGCAAATGCATGTTATACACTGAATCGAGTCCTAATAGTCAAGCGCCATGGAAAGACATGTTATGAGCTACTACAAAGACGCAAACCAAATTTGGAGTATCTTGAACCTTTTGGCGCGCCGTGTACACTTCTGAAGAAGACACAAGAAGGAAAATTCAGCGAGAAGGCAGATGAAGGAATTTTTCTAGGATACAACATATCGAACAAGCGAGTTTACAATAACTCAACGGGTCTTGTAGAAGTGTGGTGTAATGTCGACGTTCAGAGATATACCACACCACCTACAGGCAAAGGACCTGCATATTTCTTCGATTATGATGGATTCTTCAAGTCCTTCAACATACCTCTCTCTCCCTCGGATGATGAGTTAGCTACTAGGATGATGTATGATATTCTGAATACACCATCTAGTACACAGGGAGAATCATCTACTCAGTCAGGGGGAGTAGTCGATGACAGTGACTCATCTTCTGAAGATGAAACTGAAGCAGATGACCAGAACAGTCAGGAGGAACAGGTTCCAGTTCCTGAAAGTCCACAAGCATCTACGAGTGATGCTCCTTCGACTTCGGAACCTCAAACTCCAACTACCTCAGATGCAGAACAAAATGTTCATAATCTCGGTTCTGAGGTGGCTGTTCCTACTACTCCAGGATCACGACTAAATGTCTATCACCCCCTTGACAATGTTATTGGGGATGTCAGATCAGGAGTACAAACCCGAAATCAGCTATACTCAGCTGATTACGCCTCGGTTATGGAGAAAGGTTACATTCATGATGGTGCTTATCGATGTTTTGTCTCGCAGGTTGAGCCAAAATATGTAGTGAGGCACTAAATGATGAGGCGTGGGTGAGTGCCATGCAAGAAGAACTTCTGTAGTTTAAGAAGTTAGGTGTATGGACTCTGGTTGATAGACCTAAAGGTGCTAAAGTCATTGGCACCAAATGGGTACTAAAATGCAAGAAGGATGACCAAGGAGTCATTATCAGGAACAAAGCTCGACTGGTGGTTCAAGGTTTTCGCCAAGTCGAGGGGATTGACTATAATGAGGTGTTTGCACCCGTGGAAAGGATGGAAGCCATTCGTATCTTCCTTGCCTATGCATCGTACATAAAGATTAAAGTCTACCAATTAGATGTGAAGAGTGCATTCCTTCATGAGGAAATCCGGGAAACAGTCTATGTAAGTCAACCCGAGGGATTTGAGGATCCTTATCATCGGGATAGAGTTTACAAGCTTGACAAAGCTTTATATGGGCTTCATCAAGCTCCTCGAGCGTGGTATGAGAAACTCTCGACTCATCTTGTGAAACACGGCTTTCGCAGGGGAGTCATTGACTGTACACTGTTTATTAAAGAAAAGGATGGTGACCTACTGCTTGTACAGATATATGTTGATGACATAATCTTCGGGTCAAAGAACGAAGAGTTATGTAAAGAGTTTGAAGCAGTGATGAAGAAAGAGTTTGAGATGAGTGCTATGGGGGAGATGAAGTTCTTTCTCGGGTTACAGGTGGATCAAACACCTAATGGAATCTTTCTACATCAGACCAAGTATGTAGGAGACATTCTCAGTCGCTTTGACATGGAGAATGCTTCTGCTGCTGGGACTAATTTAAGAACTTAAACAAATTACATAAACAGACATATTTTTGGCTTTTTGTGAGAGATAAATCCAGAGATTGATATCTACGGGATTTGGTTCGAGAGTAGATAGCTTCAACTTAGATTGATTATATCTGGACCAATTCAATTTTAGAATCATACAGGCAAGTCAAACATCTAATGGAATCTTTCTACATCAGACCAAGTATGTAGGAGACATTCTCAGTCGCTTTGACATGGAGAATGCTTCTGCTGCTGGGACTCCACTTGCTACGAATCATGATATAGCACCTGATGAGACTGGAGATCTAGTAGATGCCACTATGTACCGAGGAATGATTGGATCCCTCATGTATCTCACTGCCTCAAGACCTGATATTATGTATGCTACATGTCTATGTTCTAGATATCAGGCTAAACCAAAGGTCAACCATCTGATCGGGGTCAAGAGGATTTTTCGTTATCTGAAGGGTACACCCACACTTGGATTGTGGTATCCTCATGATAATGACTTTGAGCTTACCGCGTATAGTGCCTCGGATTACGGGGGCTGCAAGATGAACTACAAGTCTACATCAGCAGGGTGTCAATTCTTTGGGAGAAGATTAGTTACCTGGCAGTGTAAGAAGCAGACATCGGTTGCATTGTCAACCTGTGAAGCCGAATATGTTGCTGCTGCAAGTTGCTGTTCTCAAATCATCTGGATTCAACAGCAAATGCGGGATTACGGTTTAAAATTCTCATCTACTCCTATTTTTGTTGATAACTCTACTGCAATTGCAGTAACTAAAATTCCGGTTCAACATCCTAAGACCAAACACATCGGTATTAAATACCATTTCATAAGAGATTGCTTTGAAAAGAACTTAATTGATGTGGTTAATATTAATACTAATTTTCAACGCGCTGACCTCTATACTAAAGCCTTTGATAAACCACGTTTTCAATATTTGTTAGAGGTCAACGGCGTTAAAAAGAAAAGTGAGGTAATTCCTGATGATGAAAATGTGTAGTCCGATGTAGTTTAGTTAAAGTTTATTTTACTTTATCTCATTTGTTTTATTTTCGTCTGTTTATTTAAACTCATGTTATTTTGCTGTTTATTAAAATCCTAAAATAATTAAACCAGAAATGATTTTAGAATTTTAGGGGGAGAATATGTCACAGCAAGTTAACATTAAAAAAAAAATGAGGGAGAAGGAGTAACTAGCTGAAATAAGGTAGATTGTGTCTGTGATACCGATTCAATACCTTTGGAAAATGATAGTACACAGGAACATATCAAGAGGGACTTTAAAAATTTAAGTTTTGGAAAGATGCAAAAGTTCAAAGTATAAGTCTGTGTAGTCTAAGCAATACAAAAAGGGAAGATGATAGAAAACTGGCAACTCCTAAGATGAGACAAAAAAGTAGACTTAGAGGCTGCTAGACCACAAATGATATGTTGGTAGATTCAACACAATAGACAATTAGACCTGATTGGTGATCTCAAGATCAAACTAAGTTGTTCAACTGACTGTGGGCTTCCATCTTATCACTGGTTAACACAATCAACAATATTCCAATAAGGGGTAATGAGCAATTAAACGCCACAAATGTGTGCGGATGACCATAATTAGAGCAAAGCAAGAAAAAAAATGAAAGACAAATGCAATAAAGCTAATGACTTATGTTGTTGGTGCATTTTGTGCAAAATAAAATAAGCTGCTCTAACAAGGAGATAGGTTGTGTGCCTCTCTGCTGTGCGATGGCACTGACCTGAGGATAAGCATAACCTAGATATTCTAGAATTCATTGTTGTTTGCCGCCTCTCTGCTGTGCGATGGCACTGACCTGAGGACAGGCTTCTCTTTGAAAGCTCTAAGAATAGTCTCTTCTTGTAATAATACCCGTAGACCGCTCAAAGGCTCCTGAGGAATGTTGATTACCATATAAGTGTGGGATCCACAAATGTTAGTTGAAATAATTAAACCTAAATAAGTCACCAGTCTATGTCAAAAGTCTGTGTATGGATTTAAGTGGACAAACATACTGACAATCATTGTGGCTACATTCTCAAAGGTTCAAATCAATGTGAAAATCTAAGAGTTTCAGTATGATTTCCTTAAGTTGCTAACGACTCTGGATGAACACCGAGAATTTGAGCATCAAAAGGTTTAATAACTAGTCCCAAATGATTTGACTTGCCTGTATGATTCTAAAATTGAATTGGTCCAGATATAATCAATCTAAGTTGAAGCTATCTACTCCCGAACCAAATCCCGTAGATATCAATCTCTGGATTTATCTCTCACAAAAAGCCAAAAATATGTCTGTTTATGTAATTTGTTTAAGTTCTTAAATTAGTTAGGTGTTTTTAATTTTAATTTTAGTTGTGTGTCGGGCTACATCAAGAAAATCAGAAGGAATCAACTCACTAAAAGGGTCATGTCTGAGATGATCATATGGGCTTTGAATGTTTAAAATAGTCACGTCTGAGGTGACAAAGTGTTTTTTTAAAAGGGTCACGTCTGAGGTGACTAAAGTGTTTAAAAGGATCACGTCTGAGGTGATCAAAGTGTTTTCAAGATAAAAGGATCATGTCTGAGATGATCAAAGGCTCATAACGTTAATTTAAATTAATTTAAAAGAGTTTAATAGTAAATTGGTAAAAATGGCAGAAAAATTAGCTAAGTGTGACCCATTCGCACGATTGGACCATGAGAATGGACCAACCATGCGAATGGCATCCACTCGCACGAATGGCTCACCAGAATAGCCCATTCGACCGATTGGAAGAGGGCGAATGAGTCAGTCGACCGATTGAAACTCATTCGGTCAACTGAACATGCGAATGAAAGGCACGACTGAGCCAGTCGACCGACTGAATCTCAGTCGGTCAGTTGCATGCGACTGTTTGGGCCAATCGTACGATTGAGCTTGAGTCGCCTGAATGAACGGGGCGACTGAGGCCAGTCGGCCGACTGAGCCCAGCTTCAGTATTTAAAGGGCTCTGTCGATCGCATTTCATTCATCACTCTCAAATCGCCCCTAAATCGCACTCCTTACCGTTACGCTGCCAAAATTTTATTTGCCCTAGTTTTACTGTTGATTGTGATTCACTGACGTTCGCCATTCATCATACAGGTAGTTTGAAGTCTTATTTCATCAAAAACAGAAAGATTGGAACCCTAATTTGGAGTAGTCGACTGTGAACCTTGAACCGAGACAAGAAAGCCCTAATAACCTATTAAAACTAAGCAAAACGTTAAAATTAAGTGAAATAGGTTATTAGTAACGAGAATGCGAGTCTAATGAACCGGTTAATTGGGTTAAAAGACTTAGTTGTTGAAGTTTCGAACGATTGGCGACTGAACAACTGAGACAGACGACTGGTCGTCCGGATGAACTTCAATCGCACGATTGAATCTTGCGATTGGGTCATTCGGCCGAATGAACCATACGATTGAGCTCAGTCGGCCGACTGAACCATTCGCAGACTCAGTCAGCAGACTGAACCCAATCGCATGTCACAGTGACCAGAATGAGTCCAGTCGTATGAAAGACCAGACGACTGACTTCAGTCGCATAATTCATTCGCACGAATGAATCAGAATGATTTTCAACTTTACACTTAGAATAGAATTTTCATGTCTTATGTGCTAATCGTTCTATGTCTTGTGTGTTCCAGGAAGATGGCAGAAAGGTGGTCCATAAATCCAAAGCACAACATCTGTGCTCATTTGGATCACACCACCAGGAACGGGGCCGAGTTTACGGACATTATAGCCTTTCTGAGACGGTCCCGGATTCATAAGGCTATCTCTACGCCTTGCACGCCATATAGATCACTCCATCGGGCTTTCTGGGAGAATGCCTCGGTGGACCGCTCCCGTGAGCCGTACTGCATTAGGAGCTCCATATTAGGGCATGATATTGAGATCTCTGCTGCCGACTTTCAGAGGGTCTTAGAGTTTGGGGACGACACTGATCATCCAACTAGACTACATCCGTTGACAGTGAGAGGATGCTTCTTGAGGATAAAGTACGCTGGGGACATCAACTCAGGTGTGCTCAACAAGAGCAACCTGAGCCCCCAGTATAAGTACTTAGCACACGTGATCCTCAAGTGTGTGGCATCGAGGAGGGGTGGGTTTGACGACCTCTCAGACTAGATTCAAAATGCCTACGTGGCACTGGTTCTGAACCACCCCTTCAGTTTTTCTAGCATGATATTCTCCTATTTGGTGGAGAACTTGGAGGCCAAGGGTAAAGAGGGGTTTTGTATGTACCCCAGATTCTTACAGCTCGTCTTCAACGAGAAGCTGCCACAGTTGCCCAAGGAGAGTCATGACGCTGTGGCTTTGGAGATTATGGATGATACCACTCTGGGCAGGATGAGAGTGTACAGGGGGAAGCAAGTAAAGCCCCAAGTGAAGAGACTTATTGGCCACCTGGCCAACGAGCAGTATGTGGCACCTGGTAGACGCAAATGGCGTCATGATGACAGCGACTCCGATGATGAGAGATTACTTCTACCAGATATGGATTCTGATGATGATGATAGCGGCGACGCCGGGGATGATATGCCTGTTCCACCTAGAGGCACTGATTCAGACGTTATTCCCCCGGGGTCTGCCACTGCCGGAGAGGTTGCTGAGATGGCCGGTTTCCATCAGGAGTTTGTAGCTGGGGATCAAGAGGAGGAGGAGTCAGATGAGGAGCCCCTCACTAGGACTGTGGGAAGCAAAGTTGTTCCCACAGACCACGGGTTTAGGGTGGTTGGTGAACACCCTCGGGACTCCTCAGAGAGAGAGACTGACCCGAACTATGTTCCGGGTTCAGTGGGCAGAGCTGTAGGGGGAGCATCCACTTCCACCGGGACTAGGAGGAAGCGGATGGCTCAACCCCATGGATTGAAGAAGAAGAAGCGTCGCCTGACCTTCGTTACCACTGCTGCCACTACTTCCACCACCACAACCACCACTACCACCACTACTGACATACCACCCATCACCACAGCCACCACATCCACTACTCCCACTACCACATCCACCACCTTACCTACCACCACTGTATCCTTCCCATCCACCACCAGACCATTCACACCTACATCACCAGCACCAGCCCACCGACCCATATTCACCACTGCCACTGCCACAACCACCTCACATCATGTTGGACCCTCAGCCCAGCCACCACATGTTTATGGATCTACTCTACCTCACATCGGGGTTGAGGAGCAGCTGTCGGCGCTTAACCGTATGGTGATGTGCCTGCTCGCTGCAGATGAGGAGAAGGCGGCGCAGATCCACCAGCTGACCGACCTGACTGCTGCCCAGTCTCAGCAGATGGCAGAGCAGGCTCGGGTGATAGACCAGCAGAACCAGCTAATCGATGCACAGAGAGTCGAGGTGTCCCAACTCCAGGACCAGCAGGCCCAGTCCGTCAAACGTATAGAGGAGTTGGAGACGACCAACAAGACGATATGCTGAGGTTAAAGGGGTCGAAGGATGAGCCCTTGAAGCTAAAGGAGGGTGACGGGGATGATGGAGATGGTGATGATGAAGATGATGATGATGATGATGAGGAAGATGATGATGATGAGGAAGAGACTGAGGAAGACAGGACAGAAGGTAGAGATGATGATGACGAAGCAGAAGGAGGGGATGCGGCTGCATCGGCCTCTGCTTCTGGTCAAGAGCGAAGATCTAAGCATCGACACGACCAGTCATCGACCACTTCTGCTCCTCCGAGCGACACGCCCATGATTCAAGACAAAAGTACAGATTAGATGTCTTATGTATTTATTTATTTTGTATTTGAATCATGTAATGAAAAACAAGTGTGTTGAATGTTTATATATTAAGTTGATATAACTCTGTTTGATTACTTACTAATGGTTTATGTGTTGAATGTTTGTATCAAACAGATCCAAATTTTCAAAGGGATGAGTTTGACTTTGCTCCCCTTCAAATGGTCAAGACTCAATTAACCATGATTCTTGATCTACAAGGGATTGTAAGAAGGTCTGTGAGTTATACCCCTGAAGAAGGGGAAATAATTCATGACCTATTTGATGAGCAACTGGCAGAGATGTTCAGACTCAATCCTGATGAAATAGTCAAGGATGCTCCAACAGTTGATTCAACCAGTGATGAAGAACTAAATGACGTTGATGAAGTTGAGGTTGAAGATATTATTGCAGAAGAGTACCCTCAGTATGCTGACACCGAGGGTAATGTGGTCCCCAATCTGGGTGAGTCCCTAGTCAGTGATACGTTTGAGGTACTAGACAAGATGGAGCAGGAAACCGAAAAGACTGAAGGAACAGCCCAAGCCTCCAATGATGACGTACATATTCGCAAGGCTGAGTGGGCTGCCTGTTTTGAAGAAGTAAGAGCCCAGCGTGCTGCACCAAAGAAAGATGCCTACACTAAGCTCTACAGAGTCAAGAAACACCATAAGGTGTCAGGCAGGATTATTGCATGGGCTTATTTTAATGACCTTAACGCGTATGCAGTTAAGAGGGAGCAGGGCATAGAGTACTTCAGGTTCCCACATGATCTGAAGACTCTACCTGGTTTTGAGCTCAACCAGCTAGCTAAGCTAAAGTTGCTGTATGCTGACCCAAGAAAGATGTCAGGCTGGTTTGAGGCTGCCCTGAAGAAGGAGTACCACACCAGATGGGTTAACTTCAGACCACAACAGCCTACGAGGTATATAAGAAGGTCTGAGGTTGATGCCATTACTGGCAAGCCCAAGATTATGCTGAAGTGGAGTCCTCCGCGCACTATGTCGAGAATCCCTCTCAGGGAAATGCCACAGGACTTCACTCCACACTTCAAATGGTGGTACTATGATTGGAGAACTGCTGAAGCTGTCATAGTTCTGAATAAAGAGGACCAAATGGATACTATCAGGGTATTCGACCCGATGTGGCTAACCAACTTGTCCGCTAATGATGTCTATACATTATACAAGTGGCCATTGTTCTATGACACACAAGACATTGTACAAGCCCTCCAGTTCCAAAACGTTATACGACTTTGCTTTGCTTTTGAGATACACGCAGGAGTCACTAAAGAGGAGAAGTACAAGAAGTATAAGGAGGTGATGCAGAAGACAAGAGATTAGATAGATCTAGGTCCAAGGGGGAGTTTGTTGATGCATGTATGTCCCTAGATCATGAGTTGTAATGTAATAAATCTTGTCTGTCTGATTATGATGTAATAGTATCGATTAATGAAATGATATGAATTGGTTGTTACTTGTGATGTTTAATATTTCATTAATGAGTCGTGATTGAATTGATTGGGTTTATGATTGTTTGAATGATTGCACATTATGTTATATTAATTAAAACATTCAAACTTAACTTAATGAAGTTCTCATGCGAATGGCCCATGCGAATGGACCACACGCATGAATAACTTCATACGATTGACTCAATCGCACGACTGAACCAGGAGACTGGATCAGTCGTATGATTGACACATAAGATTGACTCAATCGCACGACTGAACACTCAGTCGTGCGGATGAATCAACCGCATGGTTCAATCGCACGACTGAACCATACTTATGGCCCAGTCGCACGATTGAACAATACTAACCTATAAATAGACCCAATTCGTGGAAAAACGTAAGCATTCATCCCATTACGATTCCAGACGTACCCTAGCCGTCCAGAAGCCTCCCAAATCGTTCTCCAAGTTCACAGAACACATCAGATCGATTGCTAATCGATTTCTGACGTTGATTTCAATTCTTGATTGATTCATCCTGTGTTCTCACTGATTGGATCGCCAATCAAATAGGATTCCGCACTATTTGAGTTGGTTTAACACGCTAATCACTCGGTATTTCGTTCAAATACCAGGTCCTAACAAGCAGAGACAAAGGCATGAGAAGAACTTGTCTCTTGGAAAGGACTTCCTTGAGTATAGCTTTTCCTTGGAGTCTCTGGGAAGGTGATGAAAGGGCCATTTTGTGAGTTGTCAGGGAAGCATATAAGATGATGCTATGGTTCAGTGCTTTCCCTTTCAACCACATAGAGGGCTAAACTCAGTTGATTGCTGGAGTTACCAGATGAGTTTTGCATGTTCATCTCCATCTGGTAGCCACTAAGTATACCATACAACTCTATGAGAGTAAGAGTCTTAAGGTTCTCAGTCCTCTTGATAACAACACAATAATATGTCCATTGTCTAGGAAGAGAGGACATAAACTTCCTTACAATGTCCCTGTTCTCAAGAGTTTTTCCAACATCCATTAGAGTATCCGTAATCTCAACATACCCGAAGTATTGTTGAGTCATGGTTTCACCTGCTTTGAAGGTGAAGTTTACAAACTGCTGCTTCAGGAGATCCTTCTTATTCTCCTTTGCTTCAGTAGACCCCTCATACATTAGCTTCAGTGCCTCCCATAGTTGCTTGGCAGTTTTGCACTACTTGAAGCCTTTGTAGATGGAGTTTGGAAGAGCAGTTTGAAGGGCTATCATGGCTTTTTGATCAATCTCTATTCTCTTTCTATGTGCTTCAGAGTAATTAGCCACAGCCTTAGGAATCATACCACCACCAGTAGCAGAAGTGGTGCTTGGTATGTAAGGTCCTTCAACAACTGAGTCCCACATCCTGGAGTCTTGAGACTTGATGAAGCCTCCATTCTTTGACACCAAGTATCAAAGTCTTCAGGAGTGATAAGTGAAGACTTTGTCATAGTTCCAGTTTCCATATCAGCTTTGGTTATAGCTGCCATTTGAGTTGTTAAGTATTTTGTGTGTGTGAGGGATCTTAAGATGGTGAGATCTTATATCAAAAGCCTGAAAGGCTCTGATACCAAATGCAGGATCGGTGAAGGGTATGCACTTACAACACAACAACATAATGAGGAGAGTTGCTTAGAACACTTAACAGATCAAATAGGGAACTGGTTAACTTGTTAATGAAAGAAGCTAAGAACACAAGTAAAAGTGAGACAGAACAAGATTGCAAACAACACAAGTATTTGGTTTTCAAGAATGCTGTATATTGCTTCTCAAGTTCTATTACAAGTTACAAAGCATCGATAGAAAGTTACAAGTACTTGAGATACTTTAGACTACAAGCCGGTCATACTTTGAAGGCCAGCTGGATACAATTGACTAGACAACTATAAAATCAAATGTAAAGTCAAAAGGCATATCTGCCTTTTGACTTGTGACTATGATATTCCATAGCTCACATCCTAATATATTACAAAAAAAGATAAAAGTACATAAAGTAGAAAGCATGGACTCAAGACTTCAATGTAAAGTTACCAAAAGCATGGACCTTTCACCAACTCATGTAAGTTGGTGACTTTACAAAGTTGCAGCGGAAAGGTGGTCCAGCTTTATGGTAAAGTACATCAGATAAAGGCATATCTTTAAAAGTCTTCGGAAGAAATGTGTCTTCACTCTTTGGCTTCGGAAGACTTTGTCTTTGAAGCTTCGAAAGACTTCACTTTTGGCTTCGGAAGATATTGGTCTTGGCTTCGGAAGATTTTACACTTAGAATATTTCTAGTGCATGGTGTAAAACTTCCGAAGCATTTCTACTTCAGTTCTTTAATGCATGCTTGCAGGGAGACTTTGGATGTTTTGGCTGCATCAGACTTATAGGAATCCTTACAAGCTGGATGCACTAAACCGCATGGTGCAGAAGCTGTTAGCTGCTGATGAAGAAAGAGCTGCTCAGCTAAGTCAGCTTGTGGAGCTCAATGTTGTCCAAGCACAGCAGATTACCCAGCAAGCACAAAATCACCCAGCTTCAGGAGCTAAATGACCAATCAGTAAAAAGAATTGAGGAGTTGGAGGCCAAAAACAAGACGATCATGCTCAGACTTAAAGGATCAAAAGATGAGCCTCTGAAGATTAAAGAAGGTGATGGTGATGATGATGATGATGAAGATGATAATGATGGTGAAGATGATGAGTCTGGTGACGAAGATGTCAGTGCTGATGAAAGGTCAAGGGGAAAGAGGAGAGGAGATGACGATGAAGAAGGTGATGCAGTTGCATCAGCCTCAGCTCAGGGTCAAGAAAGGAGGACAAAGAAAGCACAAGACCAAGGAGCATCATCCTCGACCCCTGCTGTTGAAGAATTGACTGATAAAGACAAAAGTAATGATTATTGATGTTTATGTATTTGAAAACTTTTGTACTTGAATCTTGTATTAAAATTCTGTAATTAATGTTTATATATCTTTATCTAATGTTTGATTTACTAATGGTTGATGTGTTATATGTTTAAATTAAGCAGATCAAACATCTCAGGAAGATGAGTATGATGTTGCTCCCCTACAGCAAATCAAGTCTCAATTAACAATGATTCTTTATTTGCAAGGGATTGTCAGGAGGTCGCTGAGCTATACTCCCGAAGAAGGAGAAATCATACACGAGCTGACTGACGAGCAACTTGCAGAGGTGTTCAGGCTAAACCCAGACGAGATTGTCAAAGATGCACCTACTTTTGATATGACAAGTGACAACGAGCTAAACAACGTTGATGAAATAGAGATTGAGGATGTCACAGCTGAGTACTATCCAAAGTACACTGACCGAGAGGGCAATGTGATCCCCAACTTGGGTGACACTCTCGGCAATGCTACATTCGATAAACTGGATGAGATTGAAAAAGAGACAAAGAAGAATGAAAGCCAAGCCCAAGCCTCGGACGCTGATGTTGATATCAAGAAGGCTGAATGGGCAGCTTGTTTTGCTGAGATACGAGCCCAACGCACAGCTCAAAAGCGAAATGCATACACCAAGTTCTACAAGGTCAAGAAACATCTAAAGGTGTCTGGCAAGATTATTGCGTGGGCGTATTTTGAGGATCTTAATCTTTATGTTGTAAAGAGGGAGAAGAGAATAGAGTACTTCAGATATCCACATGATCTGAAGACTCTCCCAGGTTTTGAGCTCAACCAGCTGGCACGTTTGAATCTGCTGTATGCGGATCCTAGAAAAATGTCAGGATGGTTTGAGGCTGCCCTAAAGAAGGAATACCACACCAGATGGGTAAACTTCAGACCCCAACAACCGAAGAGGTACATTCGTAGGTCTGAAGTGGATCCCATATCTGGAAAGCCTAAAGTGGTGCTGAAGTGGAGTCCCCCACACACAATGTCCAAGATTCCCTTACGGGAAATGCCACAAGACTTCACTCCACACTTCAAATGGTGGTATTATAATTGGAGAACCGGAAAGGTGATCATAGTTCTAAATAGAGAAGGAAAAATGGAAACTATCCGGGTATTCAACCCTATATGGCTAACAAACTTGTCTGCAGAAGATGTCTATACATTGTACAAGTGGCCACTATTCTATGACGCGTAAGATATTGTACAAGCCCTCCATTTCCAGAATGTTATACGACTCTGCTTTGCATTTGAGATACATGCAGGAGTTAGTAGAGAGGAGAAGTACAAGAGATTTAAGGAGCTTATGAAGAATGTCAGACGTTAATATAAACTAGGCCCAATGGGGAGTTTGTTGATGCATATGTACCTAGTTTAGGAGCTTAATGTAAATGTATGTCATGTCTTACATATATGTAATGAATGTGGTGAATGAAATACAATATGTGATTGATGCTTATAATGTTTAATGGTTCATTGTTTATTGTGTGATAAAGTATAGTGAACTAACTATATAGGTTTGAGGTTATTGTGCATAGTTCTTAGTCAATAATGATTGAGAAACGTGTTCAAACTTAATCGTATGAAGTCTTCATGCGAATGGACCATGCTAATGGACCATACGCATGAATACTTCATGCTAATGAACCAGTTGCACGACTGAACCAGACGACTGGATCAGTCGTACGAATGAGACATGAGATTGGCTCAGTCGCACGACTGAACCTTCAGTCGTGCGTATGAATCAGTCGCAAGAGTGAGTCGCACGACTAAACTATGCTAATGGTTCACTCGCAAGAATAAAGATTGCAAACCTATAAATACCACTTAATTCGTGAAAAAACGTAACTTTATACACATACTCATAACCTAGCCGTCCAGAGCGTCCAGAAAGCCTGTTCCAAGTTCATAGTTCGCATCTGATCGTTCCTACTTGTTTCTTAACGTTTCTTTAATCGTTAGATTGATCGGGATTGCGTTTTCACTGATTGGATCGCCAATCAAATAGGATTCCGCACTATTTGATCTGGTTTCACGCATTATCAGTTGGTATTTCGTACGTACGCAGTCCTGACAACTCAAGTCAAATTTAAGCTTCAGAAGATATTTCTAAAATTTATTCCGAAGGTAAATCTACTGAATTAGTTATTTGTTTTCTAAGACATAAGTTTTTTCCGAAGGTAAATACATATCTTCCGAAGGATAAAAAGATGAAAATTTTAAAAAATCTAAGGAATGTCTTTTAAAAAGATTTTTCTGAAGGATAAAAAGATGAAAATTTAAAAAATCTACTGAATTAAGTTTTAATAAAAACTACTCAAATTTAATCATCCCAATACCTGATACAAAATATTTAAATCTTTGCTCATCAAAAGCTTTGGTGAACAAATCAGTATATTATTCATTTGTGTTAACTTTGACTAGTTTGATTAATCCCTTTTCAAAGTTATTTCTAATCAAATAATACATGATATTGATGTGCTTTGTCCTTGAGTGCTGCATAAGATTCTCTGTGATTGAGATAGCACTGTTATTGTCTATGTGGATGGGATTCTCCTTGAAGTTGAATCCATAGTCTAGCATCTGATTCTGAATCCAAAGCACTTGAGCACAGCAGCTTGCAGCAGCAATGTATTCAACTTCAGTAGTTGATGCAGACACACAAGATTGTTTCTTGCATTGCCAGGAGACTATCCTTCCACCAAGAAATTGACATCCCCCTGATGTAGACTTTGTAGTCATGTTGTAGCCACAATAATGAATATCTATAGAGGCATACAGATTGAAGTCAGAATTCTTTGGATACCAAAGGCCAAGTGTTGGAGCACCTTTGAGATATCTTAAAATCCTTTTGACAGTGACTAGGTGTGAAATCTTGGGGTTGGTTTGATATCTTACACAAATACATGTGGGAAACATGATATCAAGCCTGCTAGCGGTGAGGTACATAAGAGACCCAATCATAGCCCAGTAGAGATGTTCATCCACACACTCCCCCTCAAGATCAGGTCCAAGGGAGTGGTTTCTGGCTATGGGTGTATTAGCAACCTTACAATCAGTCATGTTGAATCTTTTAAGTATGTCTTGTATATACTTTGACTGACTTATGAAGATGCCATTTTCAACTTGCTTGACTTGAATTCCTAGAAACAAATTGAGTTACCCCATGGCACTCATTTCAAATCTATCCTTTATCAGCTTCTCAAAGTCTTTACAGAGCTTTAGATTCATTGACCCAAAGATAATGTCATCTACATACACTTGAACTAGCATTAAGTCATTTCCTGTTCCTTTGATAAAGAGAGTTCCATCTATAGTACCTTTTTTGTAGCCATGCTGACAGGGATACCGAGATAGAGTCTCATACCATTTCCTTGTTGCTTGGTGTAGCCCATAGAGAGCTTTATCAAGCCTGCATACATAATCAGGATGATCAGGATTTGCAAACCTAGGTAGTTGTCTAACATACACCTCTTTATCAATCACCTCATAGAGAAAAGCACACTTGACATCAAGTTGGTAGACCTTGAAATCATTGGATGCAGCAAAAGCTAGGAATATCCTGACAGCTTCAAGTCTTGCTACAGGAGCAAATACATCTGTGTAGTCAATTCCTTCTTCTTGTGTGTACAACTAGTCTTGCCTTATTCTTGATGACAAGTCCTCTATCATCCTTTTTATTCCTAAACACCCATTTGGTTCCTATGGTAGTCTTCCCTTGAGGAAGAGGACATAGGTTCCAAACCTTTTGTCTTCTAAATTGAAGTAGCTCCTCTTGCATAGCTTCAACCCAACTTCCATCCTTTAAAGCCTCATCAACTTTCTTTGGCTCTATTAGGGATAAGAAACAAGAGTGAAGACAAACATTTGCATCATGGGTTTGTCCTCTTGTTCTCACCCTGAGTCAACATTTCCAATAATGTTTGTGGTGGGGTGACGTCTGGATCCTTAGTTGATGGATCACAGCAAGTTGTTTGTAGTGATCTAAATTAGAGAAATTTAGATCAGGCAATAAGGTTTCACCCACCACATCAGCACACTTATCAAGAGAAGCTTGATCCAATGAGTGTGTGACATCATTAATGTTATCTTCAATAGAGTGGTTATCAGCATCAAGAAATTCTTGATCACTTTCACCACCACCATTTTCTCCTACATTTGAAGCTCCTTCATCTGAGTTTTATGCCTCTAAGCTGGAATTTGAAGGCACCCCAGAAGTATCAGCTGGATTTATCATTGTTGTGCTGATAAAAACTCCATTTGCAGGGTTAGTTCCAAGTGGAGCTGAAGTAGTAAAACTTGAGGTTTTCTTAGCTCAAATCTTGGATCAGGATAAGCTATTGATAATATATTTGTAGTGAAGATCATGTATAGGTTGGACTCACCTTAGTTTAGATTGTTTGCTTATACTTGTAATAGGTCTTTTGTTAGTTTCCTTTTGTATGTATTTAGTTTTTTTTTTTGTAGTTTTGCAGTTCAGCGAAACTGTGAGCGAAACTGTAGTTTCGCTCACAGTCAGCTGATTAGTTAGCTCGGCGAAACTACTGTTTCTGCCAGGCGAAACTATAGTTTCGGCAGTACAGTTTCGCTGACTGCGAAATTGTCTGCGAAATTAGCTTTTTCTGTGAAATTGTCAGTGAAATTTTCTCTTCTGTTGCCGAAACTGCATCAATCCCAGCGAAACTACAATGTCAAAGTTAACATCACTCACTCTTGCAGATCTTCAAAGCGTTGCTCCCAATAGGCCAGCAAGACTCATTAACAGAGACAATTTCGAAGATTGGAAGAGATGTATCAAAGCTTTCTTCTTCTACACTGATCACAATCAATGGGAATTGATTATTTCTGGTCCTCACATACCAACTGTCTCTGTTGGTGATGTTGTCTCTCAGAATAAGGACCCGTCTTCTTTCACTGAAAAGGATCCGAAGTTGATTGATCATGATGAAAAGGCTTTTGGTGCTTTAACTCTATGCGTGGCACCAGACATCTACAATCGTTTTGCAGAGCATAAAAATGCTAAATCTATTTACGATGCCCTATGTGAGTTCTATGATGGTAACGATGATCTGGTAAAGGATAAGAGCATTCATGCTGAGAAGGAATTCAATTCCTTTGTTGGATACAAGAATGAGCGTCTGAAAGATCTCACAAATTGTTTCTTGATAGTTTCAAGCACCTTAAAGAAATACGATGAAAAGCTCTCCAACAGTGAACAAGTTAACATGCTACTAGACTCTCTCTCTCACCTCAGTGGAGTCTTCAGGTGAGGATGCTAAAGCAAAAAAGAGGGTTCACAGACTACAAGCTGATAGATATTATTAATAAGCTTAAATCCTTTGAGTTGGACATGAAGAGATGGGAATTTAACCAGACCATGATGCCTACATCTGGTTTTACTCAAAATGCTGCCTTACTATCATCCGCTGCAAGCTCTCAAATACAGAATTCAATTCAAGGAGGAGGTAATACAAGTAATTTTATAGGAGGAAACATTATTGTTGGAAGAGATCAGACTCACTCTAAGGCGAATGTTGAAACTTCTATTCCATCAGAAACAATGGCTCTTTTTGGAATGTTTGTTCAAAGTTATGAAGCACTTGTTGTAGGAGAGTTAAAAGGAAAAGGAATGACAATGGAAGACATGTATCAGGTAGATCAAGATGATCTTGAAGAAACAGACATCCAGTGGCAAATGGCAATGTTGACTCTTAGAGCTCGAAGATTTATGGAGCGCACTGGACGAAAGAACTTCGGCGGAAAAACTTCTAATTCAAAATTGGGATTTGATAAGTCAAAACTGAGATGTTTCAACTGTAAACAATTGGGACATTTCAAACGTGAATGTCCATCACCAATTGTCGCCGATTCCAGCAATCCAGGAGTTCCAAGATTAAGAATGGAGAGGGAGAAGGAAGATGTGAATCACAAAAAAGAGACAACATTTATTTCTAACTTTGATTGGAGTGCAGAGGTTGAGGAAACAAGGACTGAGATAAATCATGCTTTGGTTGCTGAGTTTGTTAAAGGGAAAAGGAAGGAGGATAGTGAAGATGGATTTGATCCTTTCAAGGAATTCAAAGAGGAGTTTGTGTCGTCTGTGAATGAGAAAGAAGAGAAAGATGTTAGAATGAGGGCAAGTAAATCTGAAGGTCTAAAGCAGGAAGGAAGTTCATCCACTGGGCAAGGATAGGATTATGATGATGATTCTGTCACCGTTGAGGAAAGCAAGTCAAGTACTCCGGTGTACCAATGTGAAAAGGCCTTAGCAGCTGAAAAGGTGGTGATGGGACTTCCATATGAGGTAATTCAGGATATGTGTTCATCTGCTTGTAAAATAAGATTATTTGGGATTTACAAAGCTAATCAGTTATTAATTGATAATGAAAAGGATTTAAAACAAATTAATGAGGAACTTAAAATCAATGAATCAAAATATTTTGTTAAATTAAATGAGGCTTTAAAAGAAAATGATCATTTAAAACGAATTGTTTTGGAAAGAAATGTGGAGATTAACACTTTGACTGAAAGAGTTGCCCTTGCTGAGTTTAAAACAAGCAAACTTCAGTCAAAGTTGGATAAATAGACCATATAAGGAATGAAACATGATGATTTATGTAAATCTCAATGGGGAGCTAGGATTAAAACGGGATTGGGATATGAAAATGTAAAGGTTTATCCTCCACCTAGTACATACTGTTATTCTTCTATGCCTGTTCCTCATCCTTCTAATGATTTAATCAAAACAGATATTGACAGTATGTCTGCAGGTTTAGAGGGTGTTAATTCTAAGCACGTTCGTGAAGACTACGACTATGGATCAACTAGTGGGCTTGGATGCACTAGTATTAGTACACAAGATATTCATCAATCTATTTTAGATAATAAGTCTAGTTTAAATTCTGTCATTGTTTCTAGTTCACCTGTAACCGACACTGTCGCTTCACGTTCTCATGATGTTTCTCTTTCATCTCTAAATTCTATACACTGTGGTGATGTCTTTTGTTCTAGTGATGATAATGGTGCAACTGATCTTTCTACAAAGCTTAGCGAGAAATCTAAAACTAATTGTTTTGATAAATTCTTTTCTCATCCTATTCCATCTTTTACTCTATTAAATATTTCTTTATCAAATGAAAGAATTGCTACTTCGTCTGAAGCTAGCACTAGTGGAACTAGTTCTACTGGTACTTCAGATGATCATTCATCTATTTTTGTAAATAATAATTCTTGTTCACATAAACTTCAACCTCGTGGCATGTATGAGACATTTAGTGACATTGATTCTAGTGTGTCTGAATGTGATGAGGAAATTCATATTGATCCTATTCCTATCTCATCACATCACAGACCGAGACACAAACCACATTGTTTCAGGTGTGGTCAAGAGGATCATCTTGTCAAGAATTGTCCTACATTGCTTCATGGTCATATAAATAGGAACTATTTTAGAAATAAATTAACAAAATTGGTCAATAATTTATTTTGTAAAAAATCTGCTTCTTTTAAAGATCAAGTTGTTCAAACTTGGGTTCCTATTTCACCTGGTTAATCTATTCTTTATTTAATTTCAGGAGTCATCCACTAGATTGTAAATAGCGTGTGACATGTCGATAGTGGATGCTCCAGACATATGACGGGATTGAAAGACTTGCTGACCAATTATCGAATTATAAATGGAGGATATGTTGCTTTTGCTGGTGACAAAAAGGGTGGAAAGATGATTGGTCAAGGAGAAGTTTCCAATGGTTCTTTAACTTTGGAGAAAGTCAACTATGTTCCTAAGCTGGCGTTTAATCTATTAAGTGTCTCTCAAATCTGCGATAAAGACATTCCTGTCTTTTTTAAATCCGATGAATGTCTATTTTTAAAATCAGAGATTGATATTCCAGATGACTTGATTCTTATGTGTGCCCCAAGAAAACATGACACATATCTTCTTGATATGAACTCAAGGGAGTCAAAGTCTACTGCAACTTGTCTTCTTTCAAAAGCTTTAACCTTTGAGTCTCTGTTATGGCATCGCTGATTGGGCCACGTTAATTTTAAAATAATAAACAAATTAGTCAAAAACAATCTTGTTAGAGGACTTCCTTTAAAAGATTTCTCTGTAAACGAAAAATGAATGGCTTGTGCCAAGGGCAAACAACATAAAAAACCACATAAGCCCAAACTCGAAAATAGCATAACTTGTCCTCTCGAGTTTTTACATACTGATTTGTTTGGCCCAATTAGCGTTAAATCAATTGCTAAAAAATCCTTTTGTCTTGTTGTTACAGATGATTTCTCAAGATATTCATGGGTGAGATTTCTTGCTCACAAGGAAGAGGTTGTAGAGGAATTGCAGAAGTTAATACTTTCAATCGAGACGATTAGCAAGAGAAAGGTTCTGGCCCTGAGAAGTGACAACGACACTGAGTTCAAAAATTAGATTCTTGATTCGTTCTGTGCTCAAAAGGGAATCGTGAGACAATTTAGTGCTGCAAGGACACCTCAACAGAATGGTGTAGCTGAACGAAAGAATCGCACTCTCATTGAAGCCGCCCGTACCATGCTGATAGAATCTTCGTTACCCATTATCTTTTAGGCTGAAGCGGTAAATTATGCTTCATATGTTCTAAATCAAGTGTTGATTGTTAAGGACAAAGTGAGGACTCCTTATGAACTTTTTCATAAAAGGAAACATTTAATTGACTTCTTTCGGCCATTTGATTGTTCTTGCACTCTTCTGAATACTCAATCACAAAAGGCAAAGTTCGGTGCCGTATCTGACGAGTGTTACTTTCTCGGTTACTATTCTTCTCAAAAGGCCTATCGAGTATATAACAGGAGAACACGTATCGTTCAAGAGTCGTTCTATGTTGATTGGCAGGAGTCCAACCTTCTGATGTTCGATCTGAACCAACATGGTTCTTTTGACTCCGATACTGTGTTTAATTCTTTTAATCTTCCATTTTTCGATGATGTGCATCCATTCCCAATGTTCAAACCAATATTATCTCCTCCACTCCATCTCCTATCCATTCTACCTCTTCAGCACATGATGCCACTTCAGCTGATGTTAGATCATCTTCTCCATCATTTGAACTGTCATCAACACAGGTTTCTTCATCACCAACATCCGTTCTACCACCAACATCTCTTCCTTCATCACCTTCATCTATCCCATCTCAACCTGTTCCATCTCTCTCACCCTTATCCAAACATTCACAATCTGTGGGCAAAACTTCTCCAAACATCTTTCCTTTAGACACAAACTTCAAAACTTTGAAAGATCACCCTCTTGATAATTTTATTGGATCAATCACTGATGGTGTTCGGACACGGAGTCAATCTGGTTTGATTAATATCTGCCACTTCTCTTGCTTCATCTCTCAGTCTCTCCCAAACAATATGCATGCCGCTTTACAGGACCCATGCTGGGTGGAGTCAATGCAATTGGAGCTTCAACAATTCAGAAAGCTCAAAGTTTGGACTTTGGTTGACCTGCCTCCCAACAAATGCCCAATTGGTACAAAATGGGTGTTCAAGAACACAACTGTGTGGTGGTGCGTAACAAGTCTAGATTGGTGGTGCAAAGATTTGCTCAAGAAGAAGGGATTGACTATACTAAAGTCTTCGCTTCGGTTGCCCGTCTTGAAGCAATCAGGATTTTTCTCGCTCATGCTGCGAATAAACAGTTCAAGGTCTATTAGATGGATGTCAAGTGTGCCTTTCTTTACGGAGAATTTGATGAAGAGATATATGTGTGTCAACCACCAGGTTTTGAGGATCCTGACTTCCCTGATAAAGTCTTTAAGCTTGACAAGTCTCTGTATGGTCTTCTTCAGGCACCTAGGATCAGGTATGAGACCCTAACCCAGTATCTATTAAGCAATGGTTTCTCTCGTGGCACCATCGATATGACTCTTTTCAAGAAAAAAGTGAATGGTGAAATGTTGTTTGTCCAAGTTTATGTCGATGATATTATTTTTGGCTCCTCCAATTCACTGTTATGTCGGGAGTTTGAAAAATTGATGCGTAATCGGTTTGAAATGAGTATGATGGGAGAAATGTGCTTTTTTCTTGGATTACAAGTAGAACAAAAGCATGAAGGCATTCTAATTCATCAGGAGAAGTATGTTAAAGAAATCTTGAAGAAATTCCAGATGGATGACGCCTCTCCTGAAATGACTCCCTTTACTGCTCAGACTTGTCTAACTCCTGATGAGAACGGGAAACCTGTTGATCCTCATCTCTATAGATCTATGATCGGTTCCCTCATGTATCTTACAGCAAGTCATCCTGATATCACTTTTGCTATAGGATATTGTGCTCGATATCAGTCGGCCCTAAAGAGTCTCATGAGAAAGCTGTCAAGAGAATCTTTCGTTATCTCAAAGGCTCATCTCGTTTAGGTCTTTGGTATCCATATGGAGGGAATTTTGATTTACATGCTTATTCTGACAGTGATTCTAATGGTTGCAGGTTAAACAGAAAATCGGTGACTGGGGGGTGTCAAACCTGGGCAATTGTCTGGTGTCTTGGCAGAGCAAGAACCTGTTTCCCTTTCTACAGGGGAAGCAGAATACATTGTTGCCTCCAGTTGTTGTTCCCAAGTCCTTTGGATATAGCACCAAATGATTGACTATGGAATCAACTTTCTCCACACGCCGTTGTTTTGTGACAACAAAGCAGCCATTGGGATTGCTAAAAATCTTATTCATCATTCTCGAACCAAGCACATCGAAACACGGATTCATGCAATTCGTGATGCCCAAGAAATATCGATATTATTCCCATTGACACTAAAAATCAAAAGGCAGATCTTTTCACAAAAACTTTTGATAAACCTTGCTTTTATGAATTGATCTCTATGCTCGGGTTAATATCCTCTTAAACCTCTTTTCTTTTCTTTTATAAAATTTTCTTTTAAAATAAAATAATAACAATAATCATTTTAATAATATTATCCTTTTAAAATAAAATTTTGGGGGAGTAACTAAATAACCTGAGTGTTGAATTTGAAATGACGAGAAATAATTTTATATCTTCTGGATATGTTCCTTTATGCATGACTGGTACTTAAATGAGAAATGATAGTAACTGATGTTGATCTCTATTTCACATCTTATTTTTTATTGAATATTAAAGTCAAGAAAACAGACTCTTTAACGATATGCTTGGTAGGCTCAGCCTGAAGAATAAAGTATACAGCAGCGATATGATTTAAATTAAAATCCCTGCTTAAGGATGTCTGGTTTTACGCGATTATTTTGGCCTGCACGAAAACTGAGTCCCAGCAAAAAGTGGATTGAGAATTGATCTTTGGCTCTTGTCCTGTTCATTTGTGTCTTGTACTTGTGCTAATCTCCTCTGCTGTACGGTAGTACTGACCTGGAGTGATGATCTCCTCTGCTGTACGGTAGTACTGACCTGGAGCTCTCATCGGCACATATTTAAATGGTGATCTCCTCTGTTATACGTGAGTATAGACCTGGAGCTCTCACTATCTTGATCTAAGTTGTGTCAAATCATCTAAATGATGAATTCATCACCAAAGGCAATTCTCTGTCAATAATCACTTGCATACTAATACACAAGCCTTGCTCTATAAAGATCGTAACAAAATTCAAGAAATCCTGAGGTTGGGTGAGGGTTTTTGCCAAATGATTGTGGGGTTCTAACATTCTAAAGCATCTAATCGAACCTTAACAAATCATCTGCTGCTTGTTGAAAAAGATAAGGCATGAGTTTAAGTGGACAAACATATCAGCAACCGTTATTGATCTGTTTTAGAATCTCAAAATCATTCAAAGATTGTGATTAGATTCAGTTATCAGTATGATCTCATTGCCGGTCGATGACTAAATTCATCTTTGTGCTAATACATATCTTGAGGATGTGATCTCAGATCAATTTTGATCTCAGTTATGGTTGCTTGATGTTAAAAAAAAATGTTGCGAAACTATAATTTCGCCATTTGCTTCACTAGATGAAATTGCAATTTCGCTCAGCATTCTCATCATGTGGGATGTCTTTTCTATCTGAGTTTCATCTGACGAAATTGCAGATTCACCAAACGAAACTATAGATTCGTCTAGCGAAACTATTTGCTATACAAGTCTTTTTGCTAAATTATTTTCTCACTTTCGCACTATCGACCTGTGATGTCCCTTAGGGCTTCTTCGTGTCCTTATTTGACGATTTTTTGATTCTATGTTTTATTTTACTGATTGATTGTTGATTCAAGTTCGCAAGTGAGTGTCGAACTCAGGACCATCCTTTAATCTTGTTAATAACATCTCATTGTGGGTTTATTTAATCGTGACTCTTCGGTACCTTTGCTGTTCGTTCAGCGAAACTACCGATAGTCCAGCGAAACTGAACGAAAGTTCTTGATTTCTCAGCGAAGCTGTAAGGTTATGCTGTCCGTGCGAACTTAACAGTTTCGCTGCCTAACTTTCAGTTTCGCTGTGCCGAAACTATAGTTTCGGCCAGTCGAATTTACCTTCTTGTTTGGGCGAAACTAATGTGCTTTTACTAGGAAACTATACTTTCGCTTGCCGAAACTAAATCTATCTAATTCTGCAAAACTATATTTTCGGCCAGCGAATTTGTTAATTTTATTTTTTTTTTTTATTTTTTTATTATTTTTTATTTTTATTATCCTTTTTTGTATGTTTTCATTCTTCATTCTTTTGTCTAATGTAATTCATTTGGTTTGTATCTCAGGTTTCAATGGCAAATTTAAAGTTCGACGAGAGAAACAACATCACTGCTATTTTGGATGATACACATCTGAAAGCCGTCGGGTTTAGAGATTGTATTAGATGGCTGCAAAGATCTCCCATATCTTATGCTATATCTCATTCCACTATCATATATTACCTTCATATCAGAGATTTCTGGAGATTTGCTGAATATGACCCAAGAGGAAATACTCAAAGAATTACTGCCAAAGTCTTAGAGCACGAGGTGATTATTACTGTAGAGACAGTTTCGAGGATTTTAAGGCTAGAGGAGGATTCTGGTGAAGAGGTTTCTATGACTGATACAGAGGTGTTTGAAGCATTCAGAAGCATGGGTTATGATAGGCTAGCTTTTGGTTCCTGAAAGGAGATCAAGAAGTCTTTTCTCTCAAAGGAATCGAGATTTATTGCTCAGGTATTCATCATGTGCCTAGATCACCGTAAAGGTGGATCAGACGGGCTAAACATTGACTGGGCTGAAGCAATAGTGTTGTGTTGCAAAGGAGAGAAGGCAAACATAGCCAGACTGATATTCGCTTGCATGGCTGAGAATGTTATGGCCTTAAAGAAAGATAAATGGTTGTTGTATCCTTGATTTCTTCAAATGATCTTTGACGACCTTATACCAAATGTGCCAAAACACGGGGAGGTGAAAAGGCTGGTACAAATGATTCCTTGTATCTTTGCTGATTGTTGTGCTATTCGCCATGATTTTAGTGGAAAGATAACCCATCTCTGGGAAAACATGTACCCACCAAAGAGATAGAACTACATTAGACAGGTGGATGAATCTGAGAATAAAAGAACTGAAGAAACCAGGGCATAACAATCTGATGCAACCAAGAAAAGAAAAAGATATGCTAAAGAGAAGGATTATGATTTTGAAGAAGATATAAATGAAAGAGCTGAAGAGTTAAGGATAGAAAAGGAGAAGAGGTCAAAGAAGAAAGCTGATACAGCAGATTCAGAGAGGCGAACTAAACAGAGACATCAAGCATTCACTGAGAGGAGGGAAGAAAGAGGAGATCTAAATGAAGATATGATCCGTAATCTTAACAGTTCTTTGGCAAATGAACTGAGTATGATAAAGACGAAGCTCATCAACCAAGAGATACGGGAGAAGCAAAAAGATGAGATGATAGATGGAATGAAAAAGATGTTTGTTGATCAAAACTGTCTGCTGAAGAAGTTGTTTGAGGATATTGGCCAACTGAAAGCTGTAGCCGGCCTGCCTAATCAACTAGCTCAATCTGAGTTTGATGATTTGACTAATACATCAAAGTACCCATTCCTGAACGTGGGTACTTCATCTAAGGCAGGAGAGGGCACGTCTGGTGCCGCAACTGATGATGCTGTAGATGGTGAAGTTAGAAATGAAGATGCAGGAAAGGAGAATGAAGAGGGAATCCTGGAGGCTGGATTCATAAACATGGGACTTGATGTCGAGAATGATCTGACTGGAGAAGAAGTGGTGAGGGAGAAGTCGATGGATAGAGGTGGTGAGAAAGAAAAGATATTGTTGATGAAGAAGAGGATGATGAACAACTTGTAGACTATGATTCTGAACCTGAGTTCTATGAAGTTGATGAGAGGCCGTTGACTTATGTAGCCAAGAAAGGAGAGCTTGATGATGATGTATTTGAGATGGCTAAAGATGAGTGGTTTGTTAAGGAGAAAGAGGCAGAAGAACTGACTCCCCTATTCCAACACATGGAAGGGTTGAGTAGGAAAGAGGCTGACAAGCGGATTATAAGTTGGTTCTATAACCCCGGCCTCAAAATGTTCATGATAAGAGGAGAGGGGGTGGAATTAGATACTTGCATAAAAGGAAGGCTTTCAAGGCCTTACGAAAATGGGATCAAAGGCGCCTGGCAACACTGCCATTACTGAAGGCAAATCTGAGTGAACGAGCCTCTCTGTTAAAAAAGGAAATTCAGAATGGGCTAAATGACAATTTTGAGTCTTTTGGTTACATGAAGGGTGAGAGAAAACATTCAAAAAGAGACAAGGATTGGGATACTGGGAAGGGAAGAATTATACTAAGGGTGAAACCCCCAAGGGACCGTGAATAGGGTCAGATTAGCAGATCCCTTTCCCCAACGATTACAGAGCTTTGAAAAATGGTTTTATGACAATAATACAGGGGAGGCTGTCATCAGAGTGAAGAATGGTGCTGAAATCAAAGTTTTTGATCCAATGGAAATCTTCAGTTTTTGTGATGAAGACCTGCTGGTTCTTTGCGAGAATCATATCAAAGCAGGTGCAGGTGAGGAAACGAGGAAGGAAGCCAGTCTTTTTATGATTGTAGCAAACAAGATCAGAGGAGTGAGGGCAGAAATGAAGAGAATAGCCGAGAGAGTAAGGGCCCAAGATGACTTAAACATGGATATTCAAGATTTGGCCAAGCAGTTTGAGCGAGCAAGTGCTCATCCCAAGGGGGCTCGTGAAGCAGGAGGAAACCTTGAAGACTCAGGTGCTGGAGCCTCAGAGGAAGCTGTTGCAAGAGGTAATGAAGATTAATCTAAGGCAACAAAGGTCACTGGAGCTGAAAAGACACATCAAGACAAATGAAGGTGGTGAGCTCCAACTTAGGGGGAGTATTGAAGATCATGTATAGGTTGGACTCACCTTAGTTTAGATTGTTTACTTTTACTTGTAATAGGTCTTTTGTTAGTTTCCTTTTGTATGTATTTTGTTTTTTTTTTGTAGTTTTGCAGTTCAGTGAAACTGTGAGCGAACCTATAGTTTCGCTCACAGTCAGCTGATTAGTTAGCTCGGCGAAACTACTGTTTCTGCCAGGCGAAACTATAGTTTCGGCAGTACAGTTTCGCTGACAGCGAAACTGTCTGCGAAACTAAGACTGCTATATATAGATTTGATCTTTTTCATTGTTTGGTAAGCTTGCAAAACCCTAATCGTAAATTATTGTTGCAAGTTACCTTTTCAAAGCAGTTATTACACAGAAATATCATTGTGCTTGAGGTTATGGATTGTTATGATGTTCATTGTCTTATATTGAATGAGTTCTTATTGTGTTCAATCTTCTTTGGTAATGTTGTTTATTGTGTTTGTTGGATATTGAACGATTCTTCATATCATTTGCACTGTAATACGATCAAATGGACCAACATGTAGACCCTAAAAACAGTTGGTAACTAAATCAAGATCAAATAGCAAATCAAGACCACAACCTTTCACACTAGTAGTGTGCTCATTAAAAGTCTCATTGGCTGACTCCTCAACTACTCTAGTTTTGAGATTGTATACTCTATAAGCCTTAGCTTGGGAAGAGTATCCAATAAAATGTCCATCATCTGATTTATCATCAAACTTGCAATTTGATCTTTAGTATTCAAGATGGTGCAAGGACATCCAAATGACCTGAGAAAACCAATGAAAGGTTTTCTCTTGTGCCAAATTTCATAATGAGTCTTACCATGTGTCTTAACTACTAAAACTCTATTTTGCACATAGCAAGCAACGTTTAACGCCTCTACCCAGAAGGTGATGGGCAGTTTAGAGTCAGACAACATAGTTCTTGCAACTTCAATTAGTTTCCTGCTTCTCCTCTCAGCAAAACCATTTTGCTAAGGGGTCCTAGGAGCACTATATTGTCTTGTAACACCCTTTTTATTATAAAATGTATCAAGGATTTGGTTCTTAAATTCAGTTCCCTGATCTCATCTTATGGTTTTGACTTGTGATCACATTGATTCTCAATATTTAAGATGAAATTCTTTAGAACCTTAGGGGTCTCATCCTTTGTTCTAAGAAAGAAGACCCAAGTAAATCTTGTAAAGTCACCTGTGATCACCAAGCAATAAGAGGTCCTTCATAGACTCATTACACTGCGATAGAGGAGTAGTGATAGAGCTTCTTTCCTTTGGCTTGTGAGATACCTTGTGTTGCTTCCCTTTGAGGCATGCAACACAGTGGTCATCACTTGTAAACTCTTTCTTTAGCATTCCAGTTACCAAATCATTCTTAATTAATTTATTCATCTTTTTAAAGTTTACATGACACATTCTTTTATGCCAGAGAAAAGACTCATCACTATTGGCTTTAGATAAAAAGCATGAAACCTCTCTTGAGGGAGATGTTTCTTGCAAATCCATCTTGTACATGTTCCCTTTCCTGGGGGCTCTGAGCAGAATATGCTTATGAGGAATGACCACCCCGGGCCTGAGCACAATGCACTCATGCTCAGTAAAGAGCATGTCATATCTCGGATCACAAAATTGAGATACACTCAAAAGATTGTATCCAAGCTCCTTGACAAAGTTTACCTTTTCAATGCTGAGCTTACCATTTGTGATCTTGCCTCTTTCAGTTATGTAACCTCCAACATCTCCTCCATAAGCAACTGGTCCTCCATCAATCCTTTCAAAATTTTGGAGTAGTGACCTATTGCCTGTCATGTGCCTGTAATAGCCACTATCAGTGATCCATACATTTCTGTTTGTCTTGAGCTGTTCTTGCACAAAAGAGATGGTTAGTTACATTTGGAAACCCAAGCCTTATTGGTCTTGGGCTCATCAAAAGAAGTTAAAGACAATGCAATAGTAATTGATCCTATTGTCATGTTTTGAGGAGCACTTGCTGATGTTGTTGAAGAACTTTCAGCCACTTGGTCTTTCTTTGTCTTCCACACCACCTTTGGAAGCTTAGACTTGACCTTCAACACTTTGAAAGTTTTGATGACTTTGGAAGTTTTAATGACTGGACCTTTGGAAGATCTTGCTAACACTGCAGCAGGCTTCAGTACTTTGGAAGTATTCCTTTCTTCCGAGACCAAAATTTCTTCCGAAGGCAATTTTTCACTTCTCTTTTTCTTCATCTTGGAGCTTTCGAAAGGAAAAGTTTTTCCTTCCGAAGCTTTCTTCTTCTTCAAACGCTTAGATGTTACTTTCTTGGTCATGAGGACAACACTCTTTGGATTGTAGTTACAATCCTTAACAAGATGAGAGATACTCCCACACACGACACAGTTTATTTTCTTCTTCCTAAAAGTCTTCTTTTAAGAACAAGGCTGAACTTGATCACTTTCCTTCTCCATCTTCATCTTTGCAGATGTTGTGGCAATCCTTTTAGGGTGAGGAATACCTTTAGAGCTGGATGGTTCAGGTTGTGCAGCATTGGTGCACAACAGATCAGCCTTCTTCTTGGTGCTGGGATGATTTGCACATGAACCAAAACTCTTGTTACTAGAGTTCAAGCTTGTGTCTTCAGCCTTAACCACCTCAAAACCTGTAGATATAAAGACTTGTTTCTGCATAGAATTGAAGGTGGCCTTGATCTCTTGAGCCTTCTTTGACTTCCTCTTGGCCTTCCTGATCAAGTTCTTCCTTCTTGACTTGGTCATCCCAACTCTTTTACTCTCCTTTGAGGAATGGTGACCCTTCTTAGAATTCTCTTCTTCACTCTCCTTAGAGGCATCCTTCACCATTTCCTCTTCATCCTCTTCACTCATGGAGTCTATGAGAGGAAGCTCATCTTCACAAATTTCACACCTAGAAGTTCTTACTGACAAGATTATGTGTGGAGGAGCTAACGCACTAGATCTCAGTCCCTACTTATTTTGATAACAAACGTTTGCATGCAAGGATGAGGATATTATGTTCTTGAAGGTCTCTTCTTCAAGAACACATTTTTCTGTCCTGGCTTTGCTGATCACAAGCTCAGCCTGGCATTCAGTCAACTTAGTTATGAGATCTTTGATCTGAGTCCTGTAGTTGGCGTGTTCATGTTTAAGAGTTGAAATCGTTTTCTCTAAGTCCTCTATTTTTAGTTTATAATCATTTTCAACTCTTTTGAAATCAGATTTTAAGATATTTAAGGACTCAAGATCAGATCTCATCTCTAAGTTGTAGGACCTGTATCTGTTAACTTTAGCAATACATTCAGCACTACAAAGATGTTCCAATGCCTTATCTTCGTCATGGTCTACCATAAGTGCTTGTTTTGGAGATGCATCTTCCACTTGAAAACTCCAGTCAAAGCCTCCTTCTTGAACAGCAACTGCAGCTTGCTACTTTGGCTTCTCCTTTTGGGGAGCTCTCTTAGTGTAGTTTGGTCTGGCTTGTTTTTGGCCACCATTTGTCCTTGGTGCCTTACACTCCCTTGAAAAGTGACCCCATCTGGTTACAATTGTAACACTTTACTTTGCTTTTGTCCAGCCCAAACTTTTCACTGGTTGCATTACTTGAAAACTTCCTCCATATCCTCTTGTAGAATTATTTGCCTCTATGAGTGAGGAGAGCCGTTTGTTGAACTATTTTCATGTATTCCAGGTCATCTGGATGGATACAATCCAGTTCTTCAAGGGTGAAGAGAAAGTTGCCTGTGCTTTCATCTGCAGACACAAAGGCATGTGAAGAACTTGTCTCTTGGAATGGGCTTCCTTGAGTGTAGCTTTCTCTTGTGTCTCCGGA
>CM046040.1:59483109-59550609 GCA_025215565.1 Flaveria ramosissima | reverse complement strand
GGAACTATAAACCAAGAGATCATAGAGCACCCAGGTTATATTTCTTAAGTAAATTGTTGAATTATCTTTTTGAAGCTTTTGGATATAGTTCCCGGACACTCAAATGTTCATCTTTCAGTTTGATGATAATCTAAAATTAGATTGAGTGTAGAGATTATACCTTTTGGTTTGTAACAAAGGTTTAGCCCAACAAAATATGGTTTGTATCTGTGTGAAAATAGTGGAGCGGGAAACAAAGCTCGGGTGGAGCAGCATGCTTTAGTGTTTTTAGGTACAAGGTTTTGCATCTTTTCTTTGATTATGTCGGTTTCAACCTTTGTAATGTTTTGGTGTTATTCTTATGATTTATAGTTTATGAGCTTAAGGAAGCTTTAAAATTATAGAGACTATATAGAATGCTGGTGTCACGGTACACGATTCAAAGATTTGAGTAAATTGTTTAAATTTGTGCTTAGAAGGAAAGATATGAATTTTCTAATTTCAGGTTAGCAACTTAGCATGAAGAAAGTTTTGTGAATATTTCCATGCGCCTTTGTTAATTTGATCTTTGAAATTAGATAACTTCTTTATAGTTATTGGATGCAATTTTAAGTTATTTAGTTTACATCTAATATTTATGGGATTCTTAAGCTAAGGAATTTGACTCCTATTTTTTCACAAAACGACTTTTTCGAGTACCTGAATATGAAGTTGTAACAATCTTTGTTATAGGTAGTAGACATCCGGCTCATTGGTGTCACATCATAATGATTGAGTCAAAATAGGTGACATGCATAAAGGTTCCTTATTACGATTTAAATCGCAGGTATGTTTGTTTCCTCAACACGAGATATGTTCGAAATGGGTTAGAGTTCGTATGGATGTTTCAAACGTTCAATATAAAAGTAGTGTGCAAAAGTTGGTTTTGGTTTGACTGGATGGCTTGCCCACAACACTTTGTCTCAAGAAAAGTATTGAATCTCATAAACGATCATTGCGTTAGATGTTATTTTTAATTATTATTTAGTAATAATCTGGCTAATAAAATGTAAAAAAAATACCATCATAGTGATCGTATTTTTTATTTTCAAGTCTCAATCTATGAAGTTCTTTGTGTTCAGAAACTTGGAGTGTGGTGTAAGTCCTGAAATGATCAATGAGAATTAGAAAAATTAAAATCAACATAATGGGCAATTGTAATTATTAATGAAAATTTCAGTCTATTAGCATTAGTTAACTTTTAATATGTTAAAAAAATACCCTAATTTGATAATGATTCACTTCCATTTTTATTTTTTTAGGTCATCACAACATCAACAGGTTCGGGTCAAAAGGAGTAAAGTTTAAGCATGGGTATCGTACAATTGAATTTTGAGGTTTAGGTGGTTTTAGATTTTGCAAGTTTGCGACTTTTTAGATTTAGCATTCGAGTTTGGGTAAGGTCAGTGTTTGACATTCTGGTTGTTTTTAAAAGTTTCAATTTCGCTATGCTCAAGTATCGCTACGTAAATGGTTGTCGCAGCCGCATCGCGTGGGTTTCCTACTAGTATATATATATATATATATATATATATATATATATATATATATATATATATATATATGTATATATATATATGTGTATATATATATATATAAATATATATATATATATATATATATATATATATATATATATGTATATATATTGACACACACACACACACGACACACATGCATACACATTCACTCATCCACTAAACTAAAATCCAATCATCCATTCCTATTTCATTATGAATTTTTATAAAACTTACTAGCTATAATTTATAAAACTGGGTAAGATCTTTATGAAATATGTTTTGTCTTGTCCACCTCTGTGTCACCCAATCCCCGTCCATCCAACACATGCAAGAATAAAATCTTTGATTTCTTGCAAATCTAGTCAAGAACCCAACTCCCAACCCAGATCTTCCCACGACCATAATTTGTGAAGCCCACTCTTCCCCTCTTCTCTTCCCTACTTCTGCCAAACCACCACCTACAACCTGCCCACACTTGATCATTTTCTCATGCTAACTCTCTACACACTCTCCTTGGAATTTCCCTCATTTAAACTCATCATCAACCATTTCCTTTGTGTTCAACAACAACAAGGTTTCAGGCCATCTTGGTAGCTTCATTCGACTCAAGCACAACCACCAACAACTACACCAAGACAAGGTAATCACACATACACACACACCTACACCATGTCACACTTTCATCTCATATTCCTCATATTCTAGGACCTGAGCTATCTGCCATTACGGGTAGATAATCGTCCAACAGCCTTTGACCTCCTCTCACCCATCTTCCACCTCAAGGTAATTTGTTAAAACCCGCAAACACGCGAAACATCGCGTATCGTGACGCTAGTGACACGACAAACCACATGACACCCTAATTCATATGAACTTTTAAAACACTATATTTTTCAGTAACTAAATGATACAAAAACTTTTTTACAACTCACCTTGATCATAAATCTGGTTTTAATAAAACTAGTCCACCCAAAAAACATGTTTTTCACAAAATATGAAAGTACATAATCTAAGTGCATAAAGTGTTATGTAAATATTTCTAGAAGTTGAACTTACTTAGCTAAACCTAGAAATAAAATTTTATAGTTATTATAATAACTATATGAATTTTATGAATAAAGTAAGGTGTGAAAATTTAATAATTTTTTGTAATAATTCTAGGAATCAAGTTGGGGACCTAAACTACTGAAATGTGAGGTAAGCTACATATAACATATCTTATAAGACTGATTGCGGATGGGGAAAACCAAACTAAAGAAATTAATGTATAATAACCGAGACTTAACAAACACTTATCGAGACTAATCGAGCAATGTAACGAAAATGAAAAAGATATAAAATTTGGGTTTATATAAAAATTTCAATAAGCTTAGAATATTAATAAATTGCTATAAACAAAATATCTTGATTTATAAAATTTTTTTACTTAATTAAATACAAATGATATTCACTTGAAAATAATGAAAATTGTTAAAAATGGGCTTAAGAGCAATATTAGTGAAAAATCTGAAACCTATGAATGATTATAAGTATATTCGAGACATATGTGGCAAAAATTTGACCAAATATGATCCAAACCTAAAAACTCGCTAAAACACGATCTGTTAACGTTTAAACTCCAAAACCGACAAAACAACTTAAGATATAAAATTCCTAGTAGCTAATAGTTTATTAATTCCTAAGATATTTAAAAACTAAATCTTTATGATTATAGAGTATTCTATAGAATTAGACAAAATTTATCATTAAAATAAAATAATTTCTAGAATCATGAAATTTGATGTTTTTCCAATAACTTATAACACAAAAAATTAAAGCACAAATAAAATTTAATAAACAAACATGGATTTAAACTTACATCACAAACATACCCAAATCAACGTTTAATGACACAATACGTAACTCATCAATCCTATAGCTATAAATATTAACACTCCAGAGGCCGATTATTACTTAAATAAGATATAATCAAGACTTAATCGTCAACGATCTCAAATAAGAAAATCTCTAAATCTACCTCCATAAAAAACCTAACACGAAAGCAAGGTCTTGAAATTGTTAAGAATGATCTAATGACACAAAAAATAACTTCTTAAAGTATCTTAATACACTTGAAACAATAATAACCCCCACAAGTAATTAAATAGCAATATTCCAAACTTTAGGGTTAAAAACTTTAGTTTAATAGGTTGAAGGACCAATCTTGCCAACTATTGAAACCTTACTATTTTGTGACCATATCACACTTATAAGAAAAATAATAACCCGAAATCATAAGATAATAACCTAACCTTAAGCAAAACTAAAGATACTAACTCAAAACTCTAAGATCTAAAATAAGATTACACATATGTAACATAAAACATCAAGCCAAGTAATACAAATATAAAACATGAGGGTTGGGCTTAATTGATCACTTAGTAAAGTAAAGTTCATTTGAAATAAACATAAGAACCCCTTCGATCGGCAGTATCCAAACTTTTAAAGAAAAACACGTGAGCAACCCATTGATGAGTCTCGTGAACCCCTTTTCCTTTAAAACTTTTGGGTGAAATACATATTATATGATTATTATTTTGTGGTTCAATACTACCTTATCTTGTCCCATAACGGATTACAATCATTAACTCCATTAGGAGTCATGTGATTTGTGGATAGTACTATTAGGGGAATCCCCCGCACACAATGGGCCCTTTATGCAGGGAAATCCCCCATTCAGATTTTAATAATGGATGTGTCAAAAATTAGTGTCATTTAACCGTGCTTAGAATGGCATATTTAAACTCTACAATCAAGTAGTAACGGGTTAGGGGATATTTTTAGCACTCGGGCGGGTAAGTCCAGGTTAGGATTGATTGTGATACATTCTATAGTGCACCTTAGATATTATATTATTGTTTGTCACAAACAAATTTATTGAATATTATATGCGTCATGAAAGGTTATGTTTCTTAGATTGATGAGCTCGCCAACAATATGTTGTCGTATTTTTGGTTGTGTATTTCAGGAGAAGATTGAATAATAGGTGTCAAAAGAATAGGTGCACTCTTAGATGGACCTTTAGAGACTTAGCCACCACCCTTTCCATCTTATCACTTATGTACAATTAAATTAACATGTTTTATTCGGATATTTAGACAATTTAATTTATGGATGTTATAAATGATGTAATGCCACTTAGACAATTTACTTAGATGATGTAATGATAAAATTTAAATGTACATAATTGCAGGATCGGGTTTGTCACTTAAACACTTGGATTTCTCTCAAACTCACTTATGGAAACACTCAAATCAGATGAAGTAATGTCTTTTACAAGAGTTGATAATAATATAATAATTAGCAAAGGAACACGTAGAAATAAATTTTCAAGGCACTTGTATATATTACTTCTCAACTCAAGATATTACAAGACTCTTACAAGCATGATACATGAGTCATAATGAGAAACTATATATACTAGATCCTACAGCCGGATATACTTTGATACCAGCTGGAAACCTAAGACTAAAGCATATACTACAATGCTAAAGTTAAGGTATCTTAGATAAAGTAATATCTAAGATATGGTAGTCATGACATGTCCATGACTTACCTTTTGTCATCAACTAAAGATGGCAACTGTACTAACATAAAAAGCTAAACAGTGGATTAAAGTATGGTCAACTACATGGCTTTTGAGAAAACGCCATGCAGTATCTCAGAGATTTGCAGCGGAGTGTCAGAGAGACTATACTTATGTCCACTGGATAATAGGAATGTCTTCCGAAGGTAAGTTGGCTTCGGAAGAACAAGTTCTTCCGAAGCCACTTATACTTCGGAAGAGGCTTCTATACTTCCGAGGCTTGAGGACTTCTGTACTTCAAAAGTTGACTTCATATCTTTCTTTCTGAGTCTTGATCTTCGGAAGTAGGTTCTTTCTCTTCGGAAGTTGGAGTTTTCTTTCGGAACTAAGTTTTACACTTTGTCTTTGGAAGAGCTCCTTCTTCCTTCGGAAGTTCCACATTTAGCTTCGGAAGTCCTTATTTGTTGTACCAAAATCTTCTAAGTGAATTGGTTTTGGTTGCATCAGCCTTTCTAGATCCAACAATAATTCCGCTGCATTGTGATGATATCAGTCGGTCACGGTGGTCAACGGGGTGTGACAGTTGATAAGCTTTGAAAATGTCAACTACTGCTCTAACCTCCAGTTCAATCTATTGAGTGTATCTCAAATTTATGGCAAAGGATATGCCACACTCTTTGACTCCAACAACTTCTACATACTCAAGACGCTTTTTCATATTCCAAATGATTGTATCCTTTTGAAAACTTCTACTCAAAAAAACACCTACATAGTTGATATGAATACAGTTTCAGCTTTAACCCCGGAAACTTTATATTATTAAAAGAACTAGAAGATGTATCCCAATTATGGCATAGAATATTTCTAATTTTAACAGAATTAATCAATTAGTCAAAGGTGATCTAGTAACAGGTCTATCTCAAAAAGAATTTTTCTATACAGACTGCTGCACTACATAAAGAACATAGAGCGTCTCATCGTTCTAAATTGGTAAACTCTAATCAAACACCACTGAAATTGCTTCATATGGACCTATTTGGACAAACAAACGTTTTAAGTATTGGCAAGAAACAATACTGTCTAGTGATAGTAGATGATTACTCAAGGTTTACATGGGTATTCTTTCTTCTACACAAGTCAGAAACACTAGAAATTATCAAATTCTTTATCACTAAGATAGAAAACTAGCTTGTTCTTAAAGTAAGAAAAAAATTAAGAAGTGATAATGGAACTGAATTTAAGAATGACATTATTTCTACTTTCTGTGCAGAAAAAGGAATAAGCCAACAATTCATTGTAGCAACAACTCCTCAACAGAATGGAGTAGCTGAACGGAGAAACTAAGCATTAATTTAAGCCACAAGATCTATGCTAGCAGACTCTCTATTACCCATATCCTTTTGGGTAGAATTAACTAATCAACTTTGTACATTCAAAACAGAACATTTATCATTAAAGAACATACCAAAACACCTTATGAACTTATGTTTAAAGAAAACCATTTAGAGGATTTCTTAAGGCATTTGGTTATTCTGTATCTATATTAAACACTAGAGAACACCAATCAAAGTTTGCTCGTAAAGTAGATGGTGGATTCTTTATTGGATACTCTGGAAACTCAAATGATTATAGAGTATACGACCCCACACTTAACATAGTGGAAGAAACAACTGATGTTGTTTTTAATGAACATTCTTTCACTAAGAATGTCATTGGATTAGACTGGTTGTTTGATATAAATGCTTTAACAAAGTCATTTGACACATCTTACTTTGATGTTTCAGGTACCAAAGAAGATGTTTAATATCCAATGGTTCCACGAACAAGCATAGATATTCCATTTACAGCAGATCTGCCTAGGAGAACAACAACAACTCAATCAAGCACAACTGTTACAACTCTAGTTAATCAAATCTACACATCAAAAGGGACATCATCCATAACATCATCAACACCAAATGTTGGAGATAACACACCATCGTCATCTACTCCAGTGAGCAATCCATTAAAAGATCAAGTTGATCCTTAACCAGGCAAGCAAACCAAGTCAAATCAACATGAAGCTGCAGATGAAGATAATGATTATCATTCTCTCCCAGACATACATCATGAGGATGAAATCATAGATTTCTCCCATGATTCTCCTCAAACATTTCATGACAACCAACAAATAGATGAACCCGACCCATGAAACACTCTTGCCCAACGATATACACCAGACCTCACCATCATTAACCTTGGCTAACAATACCTGTTGATCAGATTGAAATAACCAGAGTTCATAAATATTATCTAATAGAAAACATCATAGGTGATCTAAATGTCAAATTGACAAGAGTCAATCTGATACAACAAACATTTGATTTTTTACTTGCTTTTTATCTCTTACTATCCCAATAAACATCACTGAAACACTAAAAGACAATAGTTGGATAAAAGCCATGCAAGAAGAACTTCAACAATTCATAAAACAAGAAGTATGGTAGCTGGTTGATCTACCTGAAGGTCAATATGCTATTGGAACCGAATAACTTTACCAAAATAAAGCAGATGAAAGAGGGATAGTCATAAGAAACAAAGGAGGGATTATAGCACAAGGATAAACTCAAAAGAAGGCATTGACTATGATGATGTCCTTGCTACAGTAGCAAGATTGGAAACAATATGAGTGATCCTTGCATATGTTTCTTCAAAGAAGTTTGTTGTCTTCCAAATGGATGTGAAATGTGCATTCTTGTATGAAAAGATAGAGGAAGAAGTATAGTTGCTCAACCACCAGGGTTTGAAGATCCAGAATTCCCTCATAAAGTATACAAATTGGATAAAGGTCTGTATAGTCTTCACCAAGCACCCACAAAGTGGTATGAGACATTGCCTAAGTTTCTACTACAAAATGGTTACACAAGAGGCAAGATTGATCAAACATGTTCTTGAAGAAACAAGGACAAGACTTGTTAGTTGTTCAAGTCTACGGGGATGACATCATCTTTGGATCCCAAACATACAACTATGTAGGAATTTTGAAACCGTCATGCAATCAAAGTTTCAAACGAGTTCAATAGGAGAACTCACATTCTTCCTTAGGCTTCATGTATAACAAACACAAAAAGGGATTTTCATCAATCAAAGCAAATATGTCAATCAAATCTTAAAGAAGTACAACATGGCTGATTGAATATCAAGCAAAACACCATTTGCCACAAGCTTAAAGTTTGGACCAGATCAAGAAAGACCATCAGTAGATCATAAGTTATAGAGATCTATGATTGGCTCTCTATTGTACCTTACTACAAGAAGACCAGACATCATGCATGCAATATGCATGTGTGCAAGATATCAAGCAGACCCCAAAGAGTCACACACAATACAGTGAAGAGAATCTTTAGATATTTGAAAGGAAAACCAGATCTTGGCTCTCATAGTATGCATATACAAACAATAACTATGGTAGCTGTAACAACAACAGAAAATCAACCAGAGGAGGATGTTAGTTTCTTGGATCACAATTGATGTCTTGGCAGTGCAAGAAACATACCAATGCATCGGAAGCAGAGTAAATAGATGCTTCTGTTTGCTGTTCTCAAGTGCTTTACATTTAAAACCAAATGCTTGACTATGGTTATAATTTTCTAAAAACACCCATACTCATAGAAAATTATGCTACCATGTTCATAACTGATTATCTAGTCGAATATTCAAAAACCAAACACATAGACAACAAAGGGTATGATCAATTTTATCAACGTTCCTATAGACAATCAATTAGCTGACCTCTTTAGAAAACCATTTGATTCAATGAGATTTGAGTTTTTGGTTTCGTCACTTGGTATGATCAAATGAATCAAAAAAGAAATGTTTTTCAAAACATTAGCATCACCCGAACTTGATTTTGTCAAGTTTCAAGATTCATAACTAACATGTCTTCTTTTTAAAATCAAGAAATCAGCATGTTAACAATCAAATCAAACAATTTTGAATCACACACTACACAAACATGTAAAATCATAATACACTGGTTTGATTTCTTCACTTGAGTTATTTTCCACCAACAAAAATAGACACACTTTGTTTGATGTGTGGATAGGGTCAGCATGGTACACATAACATCATATTCAACAGTGAAAAACTTAAATTCTCTTGATTGTGTCGTAAGAAAAACACCCATCTTGGTGTATGGTACATTTTGATCTATCCAATATAGATTGCTTGTTAAGCCACTCATATACACTATGTGAAACAATGTATAAACTGCTCAATCAACCATAAGTGTCTCTTTTGTTATGATTCTCATAGATTTGGAGTACACTAAGGCATCCTTTATTGTGCGAAGCACAGACCTATACCATGATACAAAAACATTCCCAATAAGGAACACATCCATCTTGGATGCAAAACCAATTAAGTCTATTATAAACTACATTCCTTGTAAATGGATAACAATATCTACAATCAACATTGTATTAGTCTATGTCTATTCTCAATCACACCAACTCAACTCAGTAAAGGCTTAAGACTAGTATGATCTCTTGGAAAGTGAACATGACTCATGCAAAGACATTCCAAATCAATCATTACTTAGTTAGATGAAGTCTCATCTTTCTAATGTCAATCATACATCTTTCAAGCAAACAATACCATGCAGGAGTTTAAGTGGATATAGCTCATCATCGGAAGCAGAGTATATAGCTGCTTCTGTTTGCTGTTCTCAAGTGCTTTACATTTAAAACCAAATGCTTGACTATGGTTATAATTTTATAAAAACACCCATACTCATAGACAATTATGCTACCATGTTCATAACTGATTATCCAGTCTAATATTTAAAAACCAAACACATAGACAACATAGGGTGTGATCAAATATATCAAAGTTCCTGTAGACAATCAATTGGCTGACAAAACCATTTGAATTAACTAGATTTGAGTTTTTGGTGTCGTCACTTGGTATGATCAAATGAATCAAACAAGTAATGTTTTTCAAAACATTAGCATCATCCGAACTTGATTTTGTCAAGTTTCAAGATTCATAACTAACATGTCTTCTTTTTAAAATAAAGAAATCATCATGTTAACAATCAAATCAAACAATTTTGAATCACACACTACACAAACATGTAAAATCATAATACACTAGTTTGATTTTTTCACTTGAGTTATTTTCCACCAACAAAAACCGACACACTTTCTTTGATGTGTGGATAGGGTCAGCATGCTAAACATTACATCATATTCAACAGTGTAACGCCCGGAAATTTCCTTTGAAGCCGACGAAAGAAGAAACAAAGAAATAAAGTCCAAAGTCGAGGGACCAAACTCGCCAACGAGAGAAACTTCAAAAGATGGGAGTATAAAAGGGGGAAGACACCCCCATTCTTCCTATTTTCAGCCAAGAGAGGAGAAGAGAAGGAGAAAAGCTTGGTTCGGGTGGATTTGAGCGTGGAAATCGTCGTGTAGCGGGTCAAATCGAAGCTCTACTTGACGGGATCGTTAAGGTGAGTTCTAGGACCCCTCTTTTACATGTTTTCAACTGATTTTGGGGCTGGAACACATCTGAAAACCAATTTTTTGAGTTTTGGGTAAAAACCCATTTTTATGCATGTATGTATGTGTATGATGTGTTTGAGGCTTGATTTCTTGCTTGGTTATGCTTGAATGAGGTCGTGGTATGTTTCCCTAAGGTTTAGGATGGTTAATTTGAGCTTAAAAGAGGTTTGGAAGGGGTTAGAGGCCGAAACCCGTCGGCTGCAGTCAGGATGAACTGCATTCTGCATCAGCTAGGGCTAGGCGACCGACAGGAGGGCGATTGGAGGCCATTCGGCCGATTGGAGTGCGACTGAGGTCCATGCGCACGATTGCCATGCGACTGAGGTCTATACGCATGATGGTCATGCGACTGAAGTTCATGTGCCTGTGAGGTATGCGATTGAAGGAGCGTGCGACTGAGGTTCATTCGCATGAAGGTTATGCGACTGAAGTCCATGCGCCTGGAGGCCATACGACTGAGGTTCATTTGCATGAAGAGTATGCAACTGAAGCCCATGCGCCTGAAGTCATGCAACGGAAGGCCATACGCATGAAAGTTATGCGACTGAGAGTCCATTCGCATAGATGTCCATTCGCCCATAGTCCATTCGCATAGGGTCCATTCGCATAGATACCCATTCGCTTAACTGTTCAGTCGCCCTGAAGGCCATGCGACTGGAGGGTGTCCATACACCCAAGTAGGGTTCATGCGCCCAAAAGAATAACGGTTTATCTTATGACCTTCGAGGGAAAGCGAAGTTATGGGTTTTGACTCGGGAGATTCCCGTAAGCTCGTGTGAGTTGACTTTCGAGGTCATAGTCGTTATGTTGGACATGTAGATGAAGATGATATGTATGACGTTATGGGTGATGTTAGGCATGGAGGTGCGTGTGATGCATAGTGTGTATGATGTGATGTATGATTGATGCGTATGTATGATGATGCCCTGTATGGTAATATGTGTATGTTTATGTTTCTTATTATGTATGTTTATCTTTCCATGGCTTTGCGTCGAACGTTAATGAATGAAATGAAGTATTATGTAGCGTAAAGTGGGAAGTACCGAAAAATCTTGCAAGCATTGGATATCAGGGTCCTCCTTAGTGATCGACCATTTATGTAAAACCTCTACCGCTTACCTCTAGTACTGTGGCATACGCTCAGCTGTTCATTTATTGACTTCGGCCCAGTAGCTAAATTGTTCGGGGTGTAGCATATGGTATTGGTACGGAAGATATCCGATGCGCAAGTAAAGATATAACAAATGAAAAGAAGTATTATGTAACGTAAACTGGAAAGAAATGAAAAGTCTTGCATGTATTGGATATCGGGTCCTTCTTTGTGATCGACCATTTATGTAGAACCTCTACCGCTTACCTCTAGTACTGCGACATACGCTCAGCTGTTCAATTATTAACTTCGGCCTAGTAGCTAAATTGTTCGGGGTGTAGCATATGGTATTGGTACGGAAGATATCCGATGCGCAAGTAAAGTTATAATGAATGAATAAATGGATGAATGAAGGAGATAATAAAGATATTATCTATGTGTACGTGTGATGTGTGATCATGCAAAAGTAACGAATGGTTTTAAAAGAGAGTAAAGTATGTTTTATTATAAACCTAGAACTCACTCAGCAACGTTGCCTTTTTATGTGTTTCCAGTTGGCAGGTAAAGTTGCTGAGGATGGCACGAGGCGACTACTCTGCTTATTTTGGATGGCATCCATATTCATAATGCTTTTGCATTGTAATAGAACAAATATTTTGTAATTGAACAACGATGTATTTTGTTGCAAAAGTTTTTATGATAAAATGATGTTTAATGTTTCCGCTGCAACGTTTTATGAACTATAAATGCAATTATATGTTTTATGTGCGATGAATGACCAACTGTAGGCGTCCCAGGAACGGGGCCTTACAAGTTGGTATCAGAGCCAAAGTTTAAGTGAAATGGGTAAAACTTTCAAATAAACCTTAACTTAAACTGAAAATGGGACGAAAAGGGAATGGGATGCCAATCTGAGTAGCTGCGTGCCATCAGGTATTTTTTTAAAGTTAACCGGTTTTATGTGTGCATGGTATGTGGTTATGTGTTGTATGTAGATTTAAATACTAATGTAGTCAGAACAGGTAATGCTTGGGGTATGAAGAGTAAAGTAAGTGGCTAATCACTATTGGTCACTGTAATTAGGGACTTACTATACTTGACATAAACTGAGCTGTTCCTTGAATGACTATGTTAGTGTTTGAATCTTTCAATGTGTTTAGAGGATGGCCGGTGGTAGATCGTCGAGGGCTGTGTCAGGTGAAGGTTGTGGTGGACGTGGTGCTGGATCGCGTGTCACGAGGAGCATGACAAGGGCTGCTGAGATGGCACCCGAAGAGCCTGAAATCCATCACCCAGAATGCGGTGATGATAGTGCTAACCTGAGGACCGCAATGAAAGAGGTTGTGGTTGCGGGAGTTCAACATGCGATGCAGACGATTCTGCCGTTGATGGTGACTAAGGTAATTAGGGCGGTGAAGGAGACGACCGTGATTGAAGTAAACAAGGAGGGTAGCGACGACAAGAATTTGAAAGGAAAGCGGGTCGAACGTGAGAGTTTCACCCCAAATAACAAGGCTGCGAGGGTGGATGACCGACGTGTGGTCACATCCAATATGGGGGTGACGGGTTGTGGTAACTGTGGACGAAAACACCCCGGGGAATGTAGATTGGGGACCAATGTATGTTTCTGTTGTGGAAAGACCAGTCATGTGGCAAGAGATTCTGGGGTAGTACGGTGCTATAACTGCCGTGGAATGGGTCACATAAGCAGGGACTGCAAGGCACCAAGGGCAGAGAGTTCGGGAGCCAAGAAGATGACCAGAACTGGAGGGCAGGGGGCAAGTGCCGAGCTTCCATGATGACTTAGGAGAAGGCTAGTACGGACCCCATTGTTGTGTCAGGTACGTTTCTAGTAAAGTTAGTTGATTTTGGTGCGAGTAAGAGTTTCATTTCTGCTGCCTTTTGTGCTAAGTTGCCCATTAGGGGTAGAGGTATTGATAAGCCCTTCGATGTAGAAACTGCTATAGGTAACTCTACCAGGATTTCGATGCGATAGATGGTTGTGACGTGGAATTAGAAGGTCATAAATTTTGAGTTAGACCATTCGTGATGACCTTAGACGGTTTCGATGTAGACCTAGGAATGGATTGGTTGACGGAATACGAGGCGAACATTGTGGGTCGCAAGAAGATGACACGATTGACAGTGTCTGACGTGAGTTCGGTGACGGTTTTGGTGATCGGGTCACAGCGATCCCGGAAGCAATATCAATGGCGGTGGCGAGAAAGTGTATGAGGCGTGGATGTAGTGCCTATTTGGCCTACGTAAAGGATGCGGATGCGCCGACACCGCAACTGTCTGAGGTACCGGTTGTGTGCAACTTTCCAGATGTGTTTCCCGAAGACCTACCAGGAGTGTCACGAGACCGTGAGATTGAGTTTCAGATTGACTTGATACTAGGTGTCCAACCAGTAGCTAAGGCACCGTATTGGTTGGTTCTAGTTGAGCTAAAAGAGAATCAGTGGAGTAATGGCAAGAACAGTTTGATAAGGGGTTGGTTAGACCGAGTATCTCTCCTTGGAGTGCTCCGGTTTTATTTGTGAAGAATAAAGACGGTAGTATGAGGACGTGTGCAGACTACTATGAGTTGAATAGACTGACAGTGAAGAATCGGTACCCCTTTCGAGAATTGATGATTTGGTTGATCAGCCCTAGAGTACCAGTTGGTTTCCAAGGATAGACCTTCGAATTGGATATCATCAGTTGAAGGTGAAGGAGCAGGATATTCCTAAAACAGCTCTTCGCACGCATTATGGACACTACGATTTTCTCGTTATGTCTTTGGGTTTGACCAATGCGCCAGCTGCTTTTATGGATTGGATGAGTCGAGTGTGTTGACCCATGTTAGATAAATCAGTGATTGGGCTTATAGAGGATATCCTAATTTATTCGAAGAGCGAGGGGGAGCATGCCGATCACGTTCGAGAGGTGTTGGAGACGCTGAGAGGGAAGACAATGTATGCCAAAGTTCTCCAAGTGCGCATTCTGGTTGCGCGAGGATCAGTTTTGGGTCAGGTAGCGAGCCCCGACAGGATTATGGTGGAACCGGCAAGGGTGGAGGCAGTAATGCAATGGAAGTTTTCTAAGACGCCATCCGAGATTCGTAGCTTCTTGGGTTTGGCGGGTTACTACAGAGGATTCATTCAAGACTCCTCCAAGATCACCTCTCCACTAACTAAGTTGATCCGGAAGGATGTGAAACTTGTATGGGGGTCAAGCTCAAGAGAAGGCGTTCGATGAATTGAAGGCAAGACTGATTCAAGCTCCCGTTCTGTCATTACCCGATGGGAGTGAGGATCTGGTGTTTTATTCAGACGCTTCCTGATCGGGGTTGGGATGTGTGTTAAGGTAGAAGGAAAGGTTATAGCCTATGCACCCGACAGTCGAAGGTTCACGAGGTAGAAAGCCTAAAGATAGGCACAAGTCGTATGCCGATGAGAGACGTTGACATATTAAATTCCAGGTGGGTGATAGAGTTATGTTGGGAGTCTCACCTTGGAAAGGTATCATTCGGTTCAGAAAGCGTGGCAAGTTGAGCTCGAGGTACGTAGGGCCTTTCTGAGTCGTGGCTCGAGTAGGAAATGGTTTCTTATAGCTTGGAGCTACTAGAGGAACTAAGTGGGATTCACCCGATATTCCACGTATCTCATCTGATGAAATGTTTAGCGGACGAAGATATGGTTGTCCCACTAGATGATATCGAGGTAGATGAACGGTTCAATTAGGTGGAGCAACCAGTGGCAATCATCAATCGAAAGGAGAAGAGGCTGAGTAATAGAGTGGTTCTACTTGTGCGCGTACAGTGGAAGCACAGAAAGGGATCTGAGCATACGTGGGAAACTGGAGAAGAGATGATACAACATTGTTCACGGTTGTTTAAGGAGTAACAGGTTTCGGGGACGAAACCTATTTAAGGGGGGTGGACTTGTAACGCCCAGAAATTTCCTTTGAAGCCGAGAAAGAAGAAGCAAAGAAATAAAGTCCAAAGTCGAGGGACCAAACTCGCCAACGAGAGAAACTTTGAAAGATGGGAGTATAAAAGGGGGAAGACACCCCCATTCTTCCCATTTTCAGCCAAGAGAGGAGAAGAGAAGGAGAAAATCTTGGTTCGGGTGGATTCGAGCGTGGAAATCGTCGTGTAGCGGGTCAAATCGAAGCTCTACTCGACGGGATCGTTAAGGTGAGTTCTAGGACCCCTCTTTTACACGTTTTCAACTGATTTTGGGGCTGGAACACATCTGAAAACCTATTTTCGAGTTTTGGGTAAAAACTCGTTTTTATGCATGTATGTATGTGTATGATGCGTTTGAGGCTTGATTTCTTGCTTGGTTATGCTTGAATGAGGTCGTGGTATGTTTCCCTAAGGTTTAGGATGGTTGATTTGAGCTTAAAAGAGGTTTGGAAGGGGTTAGAGGCCGAAACCCGTCGGCTGCGGTCGGGATGAACTGCATTCTGCATCAGCTAGGGCTAGGAGACCGACTGGAGGGAGATTGGAGGCCATTCGGCCAATTGGAGTGCGACTGAAGTCCATGCGCACGATTGCCATGCGACTGAGTTCCATATGCATGATGGTCATGCGACTGAAGTTCATGTGCTTGTGAGGCATGCGATTGAAGGAGCGTGCGACTGAGGTTCATTCGCATGAAGGTTATGCGACTGAAGTCCATGCGCCTGGAGGCCATGCGACTGAGGTTCATTCGCATGAAGAGTATGCGACTGAAGCCCATGCGCCTGAAGTCATGCGCCGGAAGGCCATACACATGAAAATTATGCGACTGAGAGTCCATTCGCATAGATGTCCATTCGCCCATAGTCCATTCGCATAGGGTCCATTCGCATAGATGCCCATTCGCTTAACTTTCAGTCGCCCTGAAGGCCATGCGACTGGAGGGTGTCCATACACCCAAGTAGGGTTCATGCGCCCAAAAGAATAACGGTTTATCTTATGACCTTCGAGGGAAAGCGAAGTTATGGGTTTTGACTCGGGAGATTCCCGTAGGCTCGTGTGAGTTGACTTTTGAGGTCATAGTCGTTATGTTGGGCATGTAGATGAAGATGATATGTATCACGTTATGGGTGATGTTAGGCATGGCGGTGCGTGTGATGCATAGTGTGTATGATGTGATGTATGATTGATGTGTATGTATGATGATGTCCTGTATGGTAATATGTGTATGTTTATGTTTCTTATTATGTATGTTTATCTTTCCATGGCTTTGCGTCGAACGTTAATGAATGAAATGAAGTATTATGTAGCGTAAAGTGGGAAGTACCGAAAAGTCTTGCAAGCATTGGATATCAGGGTCCTCCTTAGTGATCAACCTTTTATGTAAAACCTCTACCGCTTACCTCTAGTACTGTGGCATACGCTCAGCTGTTCGTTTATTGACTTCGGCCCAGTAGCTAAATTGTTCGGGGTGTAGCATATGGTATTAGTACGGAAGATATCCGATCCGCAAGTAAACATATAACGAATGAAAAGAAGTATTATGTAACGTAAAGTGGAAAGAAATGAAAAGTCTTGCATGTATTGGATATCGGATCCTTCTTTGTGATTGACCATTTATGTAGAATCTCTACCGCTTACCTCTAGTACTGCGGCATACGCTTAGCTGTTCAATTATTGACTTCGGCCCAGTAGCTAAATTGTTCGGGGTGTAGCATATGGTATTGCTGAGGATGGCACAGGGCGACTACTCAGCTTATTTTGGATGGCATACATATTCATAATGCTTTTGCATTGTAATAGAAAAAATATTTTGTAATTGAACAACGATGTATTTTGTTGCAAAAGTTTTTATGATAAAATGATGTTTAATGTTTCCGCTGCAACGTTTTATGAACTATAAATGCAATTATATGTTTTATGTGCAATGAATGACCAACTGTAGGAGCCCCGGGAACGAGGCCTTACAAACAGTGAAAAACTTAAATTCTCTTGATTGTGTCGTAAGAAAAACACCCGTCTTGGTGTATGGTAAATTTTGATCTATCCAATATAGATTGCTTGTTAAGCCACTCATATACACTATGTGAAACAATGTATAAACTACTCAATCAACCATAAGTGTCTCTTTTGTTATGATTCTCATAGATTTGGAGTACACTAAGGCATCCTTTATTGTGCTAAGCACAGACCTATACCATGAAACAAAAGCATTCGCAATAAGGAACACATCCATCTTGGATGCAACACCAATTAAGTCTATTATAAACTACATTCCTTGTGAATGAATCAAAAGAATCCCAAATAGGATCACCTTCCAAAGTGAAGTGCAAAAGAATCTTAATGTGGATCAACTAATAAGGATCAATCAAAAAATCCCATAGTGGATCAAATTGAGCATTTTTTTCACCTAAGTAACTAGGTTCAAAGTTATTGAAAGTGATTTCTTGCATATCTTGAAGAGGTTTGATCATAACATATATCTAGGTGTGAGGTACTTACATATCATCCAAACAAATCCAAAATTTGATAATAACTCACTGTTTAAACCAACCATTAATACCATGCAGGAGTTTAAGTGGATAAAATATCTACAATCAACATTATATTAGTCTATCCTTATTCTCAGTCACACCAAATCAACTCAGTAAAGACTTAAGACTATATGATCTCTTGGCAAGTGAACATGATTCATGCAAAAACATTCCAAATCAATCATTACTTAGTTAGATAAAGTCTCATCTTTCTAATGTCAATCATACATCTTGCAAGCAAACAATACCATGCAGGAGTTTAAGTGGATATAGTTCATCATCGGAAGCAGAGTATATAGCTGCTTCTGTTTGCTATTTTCAAGTGCTTTACATTTAAAACCAAATGCTTGACTATGGTTATAATTTTCTAAAAACACCCATACTCATAGACAATTATGCTACCATGTTCATAATTGATTATCCAGTCTAATATTCAAAAACCAAACACATAGACAACAGAGGGTATGATCAAATTTATCAAAGTTCCTATAGACAATCAATTGGCTGACCTCTTTACAAAACCATTTGATTCAACAAGATTTGAGTTTTTGGTTTCGTCACTTGGTATGATCAAATGAATCAAACAAGTAATGTTTTTCAAAACATTAGCATCATCCGAACTTTATTTTGTCAGGTTTCAAGATTCATAACTAACATGTCTTCTTTATAAAATCAAGAAATTAGCATGTTAACAATCAAATCAAACAATTTTAAATCACACACTACACAAACATGTAAAATCATAATACACTAGTTTGATTTCTTCACTTGAGTTATTTTCCACCAACAAAAACCGTCACACTTTGTTTTATGTGTGGATAGGGTCAACATGGTACACATAACATCATATTCAACAGTGAAAAACTTAAATTCTCTTGATTGTGTCGTAAGAAAAACACCCATCTTGGTGTATGGTAAATTTTGATCTATCCAATATAGATTGCTTGTTAAGCCACTCATATACACTATGTGAAACAATGTATAAACTCTTTAATCAACCATAATTGTCTCTTTTGTTATGATTCTCATAGATTTAGAGTACACTAAGGCATCCTTTATTGTGCTAAGCACAGACCTATACCGTGATACAAAAGCATTCCCAATAAGGAACACATCCATCTTGGATGCAACACCAATTAAGTCTATTATAAACTACATTCCTTGTGAAAGAATCAAAAGAATCCCAATATATATATATATGTATATATATATGTATGTGTATATATATATATATGTATATATATAGATATGTATATATATATATATATATATATACATATCTATATCTATATATAATATATCTACATATCTATATATATACATAATATATATACATACATATATATATACATACATATATATATATATATATATGATCTATATCTATATATCATCTCTCTATCTCAGATCTCTCTTCCTATCTCTTATCTATGGGATCTCTATGTATATCTCTCATCTGTGTCTCTCTCTCTCTCTCTGTCTCTCTATGTCTCTCTCCCTCTCTCTACCTCTCTCTCCCTCTCTCTCCTCTCTCTATATATATAGAGAGATAGAATAGAGATATAGAGAGATATATACATAGAGAGATAGAGAGATATATAGATATATATATATATATATATAGATATATATATATATATATATATATACATATATATACATATATATATATATATATATATATATATGTATATAGCTATATATATATATATATATATATATATATATATATATATATATATATATATATATATATATATTATATATATATATATATATGCATATTATGGAATATGAGTTAAAATTGTTAAAATTTTAACAAACAATTTTTGAAAAGTATTCCACAATTTTTCTTAAGTATGGACAGCGCATGAATAACTATTCATCCGCTGTGAACATTCAAAAAAATCCGACAAGTGTCCGTAGCGCATGAATAAATATTCATCCATTATGGATACAGTGCAAATATGCACAGCACATGACAATCAGTCATCCACTATGAACTATGAAAAACAATCAATTGTCCACAGTGCATATATTAACAAACATCCGCTTTGAACAAATTGTAAAACATTCAAGTGTCCATAGCATACACACAAAGGTGTACAACGTACACACAATAGTAATAACGCACGTGATACACACTATAGCTCACTGATTTTAATCATCAACCATAGTTCAATTTGATTTCATAATTTTTTATCAATAAAATAGGTACACAAACATGTTCTAAATTATCAAACATCTAAAATATTAGTCTTTAAATTTGTTTTAATTTGAGCATTATGAAACCCTAGGTTATGTAATGAATCGAACCAAAAATCTTGTTAGGACCGTGTATGTACGGAGTACTAACGGATTCTGAGCGAACCAGATCAAATAGTGCGGAATCCTGTTTGATTGGCAATCCAATCAGTGAGAATGATAACCCCATCGATATAACAATGAACTAAACATTAAGAATGAGTAGGAATCGATCAAGATCGAACTATGAAGTTGGATTGACTGTTTAGGACGCTCTAGATGGCTAGGGTTTATGAATATTCGAAGTCTCTCTAAAAGTGTTCTATTTTTCCCCAAATATATAGGTTTGTAGTTTTCATTCGTACGACTGAACCATTAGCATGGTTCAGTCGTACGACTGAATCATGCGGTTGATTCATACGCACGACTGAAGGTTCAGTCGTGTGACTGAGTCAATCTTATGTCTCAATCATACGACTAAATCAGTCTCCTGGTTCAGTCGTGCGACTGGTCCATAAGCATGATATATTCATGCGTATGGTCCATAAGTATGGTCCATTGGCATGAATAATCACCCGACTAAGTTGAACACATTACTTAATCATTATTGACTAAGAACTATGTACAACATCCTCAAACCTATATATGATATTTATATATATGACATTAATAATATGAAATATTCAAAGACAATTAAACATCAAGATATATAGCATATTTCATTTCATCATCATATTACACATATGTAAGACATGAAAAACTTTTACATTTAAGTACATAAACTAGGAACTTCGTGTGTCTACAAACTCCCCCTTGGACCTAGTTTACCCTATTGTCTAACATTCTTCACATGCTCTTGAGATTTCTTGTACTTCTCTTCTCTTGTGACTCATGCGTGTATCTCGGATGCGAAGTAGAGTCGTATAACATGTTGAAACTGTAGAGCTTGTACAATATATTGCGTGTCATAAAACTATGGCCATTTGTATAGTGTAGACATCTTCTGCAGACAAGTTGGTAAGCGACATTGGGTCAAATACCCTGATAGTCTAAATCTTTCCATCTTTGTTCAACACTATGACCACTTCTCCTGTCCTCCAATCATAATACCACCATTTGAAGTGTGGAGTGAAGTCCTGAGGCATCTCCCTTAGAGGAATCTTAGAAATTATGCGTGGGGGACTCCACTTCAGCATTACCTTAGGTCTTCCAGAGATAGGATCAACTTCAGTCTTATGAATAAAATGTTTAGGTTGTTGAGGCTTAAAGTTGACCCATCTGGTGTGGTATTCTTTCTTCAGAGCTGTCTCAAACTATCCTGACATCTTCCTCGTGTTGGCATACAAAAGGTCTAAATTTGCCAATCTTTTAAGCTCAAAACCAGGTAGAGTCTTCAGATCATATGGATATTAGAAGTACTCAATTCCCTTCTCTCTCTTTACAGCATAAACATTTAAGTATTCAAAATAAGCCCACGCGATGATTTTGCCTGACACTTTCTGATGTTTCTTGACTCTGTACAGTTTGGTGTAGGCATTTTGCTTTGGAGGTGCGCGCTGGGCTTTCATTTCAGCAAAACAAGCTGCCTATTCAGCTTTCTTAAAATCAACATTAGCATCAGAAGCTTGGGCTTTACTTTCATCATTCTCTTTTTCTTTCTCCATCTCTTCCAAGTTGGGGATAACGTTGCCCTCAGGGTCAGTGTACTCAGGATAGTGGTCAGCTGTGACATCTTCAATCTCTATTTCATCCACATCCTGTAGCTCCTCCTCACTTAAGACATCAACTTCTGGAGCATCTTTAATAATTTCATCTGGATTTAATCTGAACATATCAGCCAGCTGCTCATCTGTCAGATCATGGATGATCTCTCCTTCTCAGGGGTATAGCTAACAGACCTTCTTACAATCTTGCAAATCAAGAATCATAATGAGCTGAGTCCTGACTTGCTGAAGGGGTATAACATAATAGTCATCTGGCTGTTAAGCTTCATCTGTTTGATTAAACATTCAACACATCACACATAAATCGTTAATCAAGACATTTAACCATAAATAATCATTAATTACATTAATTACATTAATGTAATACACAATTCAAGTACAAAAGTTTCAAATACATAAACATCTAATCATTACTTTGCCTTGATTGGTTGTCTCTTCAGCTTGATGAGCTGAGGATGAGGCTCTTTGATCCTGATTTCGCTTGGTGCGCCTCTCCTTTGCTGATGGATTTGAGGCTGATGCAGATGCATCACCTTCTTGATCATCCTCATCATCACCTTCCTTTCCCTTTCCACTTCCTCCCATTTCCTCCTCATCCTCATCTTCTTCTGATTCATCATTAGACGAATCGTCATCATCATCTCCACCATCATCACCATCACCTTTGATCTTTAAGGGCTCACCCTTAGATCCCATCAGCCTTAGCATAATCTTCTTGTTCTTTTTCTCTAGTCCTTCAATCCTTTTCACCGATGCCATCATCAACTCGTTTTGACTGTTTAGTGCATGGTGAGCTCTGCCTAAAGCTCTCTCATAAAGTGCATTCTTCTCACTAAGCTGAGCTATTTTCTTGGCTTGGGCTGCATTTACCGCCATCAGCTGGTTTATCTGAGTAGCTCTTAGAGCATCAGTTGCGATCAGCTTTAGCATAATACGGTTTAGGCTTGCCAGCTGTTCCTCTAACCCGATAGTGGGTAGAGTGGAGCCATGTGTAATTTGGGATTGGGTGGATGTACCGGCTTGGTGAGTGGTGGTTGTGGTGGTGGATGTGGTGAAGATGGGAGGAGGAATGGGAATGGATTGTGGTGGAATTGTGTTGGGTTGTGTGGGTGAGGTGGAGGTAGGTGTATAAGCGGTGGAGGGAGTATCAGTGGCTGTGGGAGTGGGAGTGGGTGTTGTGGTGGTAGTGGTTGTGGTAGTGGTGGTAGGAGCTGTGGTAGTGGTGGTGGGAGCTGTGGTAGTGGTGGTGGCTGTAGTGACTAGGGTGATCCTTTGCCTCTTGCTCTTTTTGCCGTGGGGTTAGGCCATCCTCTTCTTCCTTGAGCCTTTGGAGACAGAGGCTCCCCCTGCGCTGATTGGCTGGTCTGGTGTGTAAGTAGGATCAGTGAAATCTGTAGCACCACCTTTCAACCCAGCTTGGCGTCCACCAACCGCCTCTTTACCTTTCTCGGTGGCCACAACCCGGCTACCGACTGTCCTAACCAGAGGCTCATCGTCAGATTCTTCCTCTTCATCGAGCAGGAAGTCTTGGTGGAAGGCAGCCTTCTCCGTTCCACCAGGTGCATCAGTGGTGTCATGTGGAGATTCAGTGGCCCTCGATTGAGTGGGACCAGTATCTCCACCACCTTGACCATCATCCTGGTCGTCATCATCGTCGTCGTCTTCATCGGTGGGTAGCACAATTGGCTCAACATCGGAATTGCTATCATCGTGACGCCACTTCTTGCGAGAGGGCGCCACATAATCTTCACTGGCTAGATGCCCAAACAATCTCTTGACCGGGGGCTTCACCTACTTCCCCCGCTACACCTTCATTCTTCCCAGTGTAGTGTCATCCATCACCTCGAGAATAACCACATTATCTTTCTCTTTTGGCAGCATAGGAAGCTTGTTAGGTCTAGGTTCAGTAGATCTAGTTCATTATGTATAGGCTTAGTACTTGAATTAATATCTGTAATGAATGTTTGTAATTCATTATTGTGTATGCATTAAATATATAGGTTAACCCATTTATGTGTGTGTTGATTTATGTATGGTTGCAGGTACAAACATTATAATTGGTCAATTTATGAAATTGACCAAGTGTAAGAAACATCTACGGATGAACATTTTGTCCTTCCGTAGATATATTTCTTACAAGTAACTATACATCCGAAGATCCTCTGCGGATGAACAACCAGAAGTGAAGAACAAGATTTCTTCGGAAGAACAAGACTGCTTCGGGAACAAGATTGCCTCGGAAGAACAAGACTTCTGCGGAAGAACAAATCATCTACGGAAGACAATATTCCTGCGGTGTCCAAACACTTGTATAATACAAGTGTTACGAGTCAACAAGTCAACAAGGCAGTTATGCGAATCCCGAGAAATCCGATGATTCCTTAACTGAAACAAATCAAATCCCAAGAGATCCGATGTTTCCTATAACTGAAACATCATTGTCTATATATATGGATCCTAGGTTTCAATTCAAGCACGATTGTTTCAGACGATTGATTGATCGACAACAGCAATAGCAATACGACAATCACTTCAAAGTCTCTCAATCAAACCCTAGCAGCCGTCACATCATAACATACTCTACATTCATTATATTTGTAATCATTAACATGTTCTAATGAAATACTGATTAGTCATTAATTGTGTTTTGTTACGTGTGTTCTTGAACATTTATTGATATTTAAAGTTATTTCAAACAATTAAACCAAATCAACGTTGGTTCCGCAAACGTCGACTTGCCATCAACCGACACTGATAATTCCTGTTTGCGATCCTTGGATTCACAGGTGGTATCAGAGCCAAGTGCTCACTGATCTAGATCGATTGATCTATCAGTGTCAGTTGTGTTTAATTGATTTTAATTTCGTAGATTTGTCTGTTCTTACTGATTAGATCTACTGTTGTCGTTTATCCGCAATCGATTTAATTAACTTGTATCTATATTCAAATCAATTGAATAGCAGATCTTGTTAATTATTCTCATCAATTAACATCATGAGCAACTTCAGTGGATCATCTTACCAACCACCGAAGTTGGAAACAAAAGCAGACTTCAAGTCATGGAAAATTAAGTTTAGGAATCATGTAAACTATACTGATTCTGACTTATGGGTATCCATCACTGAAGGTCCTTATATTCCACCCACTCTTGGGCCGGATTATAATGACAAAAATCAACCAATCAGTACCAAAGATCTATCACCTGATGATGTCAAAAAGGTCAAAGTTTATATCAAAGCATACAGTTTGCTTAGTATGGCTTTACCTGAAGAGATATTGATCAGCTGTGAGAACTACAAAACAGCACACTCCTTATGGAAGATACTTCATACTCTCTGCGAAGGGAGTGATGAGATAAGAAGCATAAGGAGAGACACCCTCAGGTCGCAATATGAAACATTTCATCATATTGAGGGCGAATCAATTCCTCAACAACTTCATAGATTCATGCAGTTGGTAACTGAGATGAATATTCTGGAGTTGAAGAATACCAGTGAGGAATTAAACAAAAAAATGCTCCACACTTTTCCAGAATGTTGGAAGCAAACTGTATCCATGTTCAAGAACACTATAGATCTGAAATCAACTGGTCTAGATACTCTGGTTGCAAAAGTGGAAGCTCTTGAAATGGACGAAAAATTAAGAAACAAGAGTGTGAGAACTCATGTCTCACCCTATCACTTCAAAGAAACAAATAATGTTGGAAGTGCATTTATTTCAAACAATGAAAGTGATAACTCTTGTGCTAGGAGTGATGATGAGGAGGATGTTAGCTTTTATGCTTCTAAACTCTCAAAGAAATAATCTCAAGATAAGAATCAAAAGAATAAAGGAAGAACTGCTGATCGACAAGATACAACTGCAGCAACAGCTAAGTCTTCACATTTAGCCAATCAGTCAGAACTAATTACTGTGATATTGGACTCTGAATAACAAAGAGCAGCCTTTGCAGCTTTTAGTTCCAGTTTTCAAGCATATCTGGGAAGCTCTCTAACGTCAGCAAATATCTGCCAACAAGACTTAGAAGAACTACCTCCGGATGTAGTGGAAGAAATGGATCTACAATGGCAGATGGCCATGATTGCTTATAGAGCAAAGCAATATCTCAGGAGAAATAAGAACTTGGCATCAGCAAGTAAAACATCAAAGATTGGTGTTGACAAATCAAAGGTAAGATGCTTCAAATGCAATCTCTATGGACATTTCTCCAGAGAATGCAATCAACAGTCATATCCAGAGATGAGACAACATCAGCAACATCAACAACATCAGATTCAACCTCATCAACAATCAAATTCTCAAAGACCTCTGCACAGACAATCTCACTTGATCAATGCATCCCCACCAACCACCAATGAATCAGCTGGACCTAGCAACTCAAAGGAGTCAGGGCTGATCATACTTCAAGATGGAACGTGTGACTGAAGTGTGTATGAAAAAGAAGTCTTGGAAGGGAATCAAGCATTGATGGCTCATATGGATCAAACAGTTCCACCAATGGCAAGAGAGGTATAAGAAAGGTTGTGTTCATCAACATGTGTTGAGGAAGTTGAACAATATAGAGTCCATGCTCAACAGTTGGTTGACAAAGTAAAAGAAACTATGATTTTGAATGAATCCCATGTTAGAGAACATAAATTATATCAAATAAAAATTAACTCTTTGCAAAAGGATTTAGAAAAATTTGTTTTTGAAAACTATAGCCTAAAAGCCCAAGTTGAGCATCTGACCACTTCCTTAACAAAATCCATGGCTGATCATGCATCAACTGAAGTGAAACTTCAGAAGTTTCAATTATCATCTTAGCAATATGAGAAATTACTAAATTCTCATATTGAATCAAAGAAAAGGTCTGGGTTGGGTTATAAAGTTGTTGCACCACCTATAAATGATAATTACACATCTTTACCTACAACAATGACCAACACTCTGTCAAATCATTTTGTGCCTAGCACCAAGTTTGAAAAAGAATCAACTCAAATCAAAATTAACGATGAAGCTGAGGTGAGTGAAACTGAATCCTTTGAATCAGAATCTTTAAATCAAAATGATTCAGAATTTGATTATGATAATTGTGATGACTTGGATGATCCTGATGAACATAATGTTGATCAAATAACCACTGGTAAGAATGTTCATTTTAAAACACATATTCCAAAAGTGCTTGAAGAAACAAGGTTGCCATATCCTTTTAAACAAAGAAACATGCTGAAGACCATTTGCAAGAGAATAGCTCAATTGAATGAAGGTCTTCAAGAACTAAGTCAGCAACAAGACTCTTCCAAGAAATTGAACGATGAATCTGCCATCACCGAGGAAAGAGGGAGATTCAAGGAAAAAGGAAAGAAAAAGGTATCAGCAGATCATCAACTGAAAAAGAAAACTTCAGCAGATGATCTACAGAAGAGGAATTCGGTAACAATCAATCAGAAACATAAAGTTGAAAGAGAAGAAGCACATCCAAAGCTGAAGAAGCAAGAAAAACATCAAAGTCAGCAAACAATAAGAATGATTCTGAAAAAGAATCAGATGGAAAATATTGCAAATGGTGTGACATGAGAAATCACAATACTGAAGAATGTTACTTCAGTAGCTACTTTCCATTTGCAATATGAACAATCACATGACAGCTGAATGTTACTTCAACAAACATTGTGGCATCTGCAAAAAAAATAATCATTTCACTCAGGAATGTTATTTCAACAAAAAGAACAAAACAAAAGGCACAAAGAAGAAAGAGTCAGATAAGTCTGTAATAGATACTGACTGTGAAAAAGGTTCAAAATTGAAGAAGCCTGATCTAAAATCAAAGTCAAAATCAAAGGACAAAATGTCATTAAGTGCTCATCCATTGAAGAAAAGAACAACTGGTCAGCAGTCAAAAACACCTCACAAAAGGGTAGATTTGACAGATAAGGAATCAAAGGATGATGATTCATTTTTTGATAAATTTGAAAAGGGAATTCAAATACCTCTTTCAAAAACAAAAGATAGTGAGACATTTAAAGTTTCATTATCAAAACAAAAGACTCAAACAAATGAAGTTGATTTGAATTAAGCAGAAATTGAGAAACAAGAACCAAATTCATCAACATCCCATTCAGCAGAATCATCCTCATCTAAAACAAATCAGAATGAATCAACCAAATATAAAACTGAAACTTCAAAAATTATTCATGAAGGAGTAATTATTTTAGACTCTGTTGACAAACCCAAGATCACTAAGACTTGGGTTGTCACTTCTAACTAATTTATTTCTGAATGCAGGAACAATATTGGAGAGCTGACAACAAGTGGTATGTTGATAGTGGTTGTTCCAGGCATATGACAGGAAACTATTCTCTTCTCCATGATTTCAAACATAAAAATGCTTCTTTTGTGGCATTTGGTGGGGATAAAATGGGAGGTAAAATTGTTGGTGAAGGGATGATAACAAATGGTGTGCTCAAATTTGATAAAGTAAATTACTGTAAAAATTTACAGTATAATCTACTTAGTGTGTCTCAAATTTGTGATCAAAATTATACCATATTGTTTGATAATACTAACTGTTACATTCTTAAGCCAGGATTTGTTCCAGAAGATTGGATCCTCCTCAAAGCAGCAAGAAAAGGAAACGCTTATGTTTTGGATATGAAAAACACTTCACTCACAAAACATGAAACATGCCTTATATCTAAACTATCTGAAGATTTGTCTCAATTATGACATAGAAGGCTTGTCCATTCTAACATGAAGAACATGAATAAATTGGTGAAAAATGACCTGGTCATTGGATTGCCAAACAAAGAGTTTCATTGCTCAACTCACTGTTCTTCTTGTTATAAAGGAAAACAACATAGAGTGTCACATAAATCCAAAACTATCAATACTAATACCACACCACTCAAATTGCTTCACATGGATCTGTTTGGTCTCACCGATGTAATGAGCATTGGAAAAAGTCAATATTGTCTGGTGATAGTTGATGATTTCACAAGATTTACATGGGTCTTTTTCTTAAAACAAAAAAGTGAAACATCAAAAACATTAATGGACTTTGTGATCAAGATTGAGAATCCACTTGATACAAAAGTTAAAATTTTTAGGAGTGACAATGGTACTGAATTTGTCAATTTTGAACTGGATTCCTTTTGCAGGAGCAAAGGTATTGCAGGACAATTCAGTGCACCAAGAACTCCACAACAAAATGGAGTTGCTAAAAGAAGAAACAGAACTCTCATTGAAGCAGCAAGAACAATGCTAGCTGATTCATAATTACCTATCACTTTTTGGGTTGAGGTTGTGAATACTGCATGCAATGTTCAAAACAGAACATTAATTGTCAAAGAACATAACAAAACTCCTTATGAGCTCCTATTTAAAAGAAAACCATACATAGGATATCTGAAAGTCTTTGGATGTCATGTAACTGTTTTGAACATAAAAGAGTCATTGGGAAAATTTTCAGAAAAAGCATATGATGGTTTCTTTGTTGGATACTCTTCAACATCGAAATCATATAGAGTTTATATTCCACAACATAACATTGTGGAAGAGACTCCTAATGTATCTTTTGATGAAACTGTATTTACAAAGTCAGTTAAAGGTTCATCATGGTTGTTTGACATAGATGCTTTATCTAAATCATTTAACTATGATCATTTGAACAATGCAGGATCTGATGAAGTATGTTATCCATTTGTTCCACCTCTTATTACTGAAGTAACCTTATCTGCTATCCTCCAAGGATACGCCCATCTTCGGATGAAAACATTTCAGTAGCAGAAGATACTATATTTGGAAATGAACATGCTGCATCCGGAGATATGAATGATGTGCCTTCAACAGAACCAGGCTCTCAAGTGAATACAATAAACATTGGAAATGATTCATGTCCTCGCTTTTCATCCGGAGAAGTTCCTACGGAAGAACAGAATGCATCTGGAGAAGTTCCTACGGAAGAACAAAATGCTTCCGGAGAAGTTCCAACGGATAACCAAAATGCTTCCGAAGAAGTTCCTACGGAAGAGCAAAATGCTTCCGAAGAAGTTCCTACAGAAGAGCAAAATGCTTCCGGAGAAGTTCCTGCGGAAGAGCAAAACAAAACTGGAGATACTCCTTCAGCCCATACAAGAGACTCTCATGATCATTCAACTTCTGTTGAACATTTTGACTATTTCTTAAATTCTCAACCTGAGCTGAATCAGTATGAGGCAATGGAAATGACTAACCTGGAATCGTCTATACCAGTTGAATCAACTCCTTCAATGAGAATCCATAAGACTCATCCACTCGACAACATCATTGGAAATCCTGAAAAGAGAACTACAAGGAGCCAAAGTGGTACAACCAACCTTTGTCTCTTCAGTTGTTTTCTTTCTCAAGTTGTGCCTCCAAACATCACTGCTGCTTTAAAAGACAATAGCTGGATTGAAGCCATGCAAGAAGAGCTTCAACAGTTCAGAAAGCAAAAAGTGTGGTCTCTTGTTAATCTGCCTAAAGGTCAACATCCTATTGGAACAAGATGGCTATACAAAAACAAACTGGATGACAGAGGGATTATTGTACGAAACAAAGCAAGGTTGATTGCACAAGGATACACTCAAGAAGAAGGAATAGACTATGATGAAGGTTTTGCACCAGTTGCAAGAATTGAGGCCATAAGAGTGTTTCTGGCTTATGCATCATATAAGAAGTTTACTGTGTATCAGATGGATGTCAAGTGTGCATTCTTATATGGGAAGAATGATGAAGAAGTTTATGTGTCACAACTCCCCGGTTTTGAAGATCCTCATTATCCCCATAGGGTATACAAACTAGATAAAGCCTTGTATGGTCTTCATCAAGCACCAAGAAAATGGTATGAAACACTATCATCTTTCATGCTCAAGCATGGCTACAAAAGAGGAACTATTGATCAGACACTCTTTCTCAAACAAGAACATCAAGATCTCTTAGTAGTTCAAATATATGTTGATGACATTATATTTGGTTCAACTAATAAAAGATTGTGTGTGAATTTTGAAGAGCTGATGAAATCTAAATTTTAGATGAGCTCAATGGGTGAATTAACCTTCTTTCTTGGCCTTCAAGTTCATCAAAAATCAGATGGGATATTCATCAACCAAGAGAAATACATACATCAAATTCTGAAGAAATACAATCTTGCTGAAGTATCCTCATGCAAAACACCAGCATCAACAATTGATAAGATTGCTCCTGATCCTTCTGGAAAATCTATTAATCAAAAATTATATAGATCAATGATAGGTTCACTTATGTATTTAACTGCCAGTAGACCTGATATTATGTTTGTTGTGTGTGTATGTGCTAGGTACCAATCTGATCCCAAGGAGTCTCATCTCAATGCTGTAAAAAGAATTTTCAGATACCTCAAAGGAAAATCAGGACTTGGTCTTTGGTATCCAAAGGATGGAGACTTTACACTATACTCATACTCAGACAGTGACTATGGTGGATGTAACAGTAACAGAAAATCAACAACCGGTGGATGGCAATTCATTGGACCAAGGCTAGTATCATGGCAGTGCAAGAAACAAACCAATGTTTCTGTATCCACAACTGAGGCTGAGTACATTGCTGCTTCAGCTGGTTGCTCTCAAGTTCTTTGGTTGCAAAACCAATTGCTTGACTATGGTTACAACTTTCTTCAAACTTCAATCTATATAGACAATTCTGCTGCTATGTTTATCACTGCTAATCCTGTGCAACATAGTAAAACAAAACATATTGAGATAAGATATCATTTTCTGAGAGATTGCTCAGGAAAGGAGTTGATTAAGTTAGTCAAAGTGGATACATCAAATCAACTTGCTGATTTATTCACTAAAGCCTATGATTCAGTTAGATTTAACTTTCTGGTTGAGTCTCTAGGCATGATTAACTTAGATTAATCAAGTTTAAACAAACAAAATATTGTGTGTAATGATGCTTCAGCATGACATATGTATGGGAAATGATAGTACACTATAGCTTTGCTTATTCCTAAATACATAAATAACAATAAATCTCAGCAAGTTTCTTGATATGTGAGTAGATTCATCTTGAGTGGAAACTAAACTGAGTGCATGCCAAACATAATGCTAAAATGATTGTTTGTGGGAAACTTCATTTTGAGAATACAAAGTGAGTCTTATTCTAATGTGACCAAATCACTCATCTAAACACACTATGTAAAACACTTTATAATATTTATCTTTGCAAATCATAATCCCTCTATTTTGTGTGAACAAAGACCTGGGTGTATGATCACCATACTGAATATCAGTTACAAAAGGTGAAAAGATCATGATCCTCATCATCCCTCTGTTTTGTGTAAACAAAGACTTGGGTTAAAGGCACCTTTGTTTTACATGAGTAAAGACCTGGTGACCTGATGATGATCATATCTAAGCTCTCAAAAGAATCCTATGTGATCAACTGTATATTATCTTGAGCTTTTACATCAATGCATTATTGAGATGCCAAATGCATCTCAAGATAGATCTTATAACTTAAAGTACATAGTTCTTAAGTGTGAAAAAGTGATGATTTGACTTGCAAAGGGAGGACAAAACCATTGTGAATTAAATGTGAAGCCCATAACAGTTATTTCCAAATCAATATGAAAACATGATAAACAGCATGCCTAGTTGATACATGAGCTCTTGTATGGATTTATGTGGACAATATGCTTGCAATCAGAACTTGTTCAGGTATCAAATCAACAAACTAACTCATCAGGAAGAGGCTTAGTATTATAGTATGATCCCATCATATGTGTATATATATCTGATCATTATCATACAGTTAAAAATCATGTTATTCCTCTTAAATAAATTTATGATAAATTCTTAATTTCACCATTAATCACAAATTTAGGGGGAGTAGAATACATGAAGTTAAGTGTCTCAATCAGCAGCAATGTCTATCACTTGGATCAATTTGAAGGAATTGGAATATGAGCATCATCTTTGCTTCTGGATACATGAAAATTTTAGTAAATTTTTTTTACTTTCTTGTACCAAATTGCCATGTACACAAAGCCAACAAGGTCCTAAAGCAATAGATGGTTCTAACCAATAGACTTGGACCATACATACAACAATATCTCTCTGCTTTGTGCTATTTTAAGCATCAGCAGAAGCTACAATGTGGAAATCTTTAAATGCTTATCCGTAGATTGGTAAACTACGGATGAATAAAGATCAACAAATGTAATTTAATTTTACAGTTTTGTAATGTGTGAAAATGTAAGTTACACATCATCAGCAGATGTTGTTGATCCGTAGATGTTCCGCGGAAGAATACATTAAGGGTCTCACTTAATAAATGAGATAAATTAATGTGTCTGAGAGTATAAATGATGTGGTTTGACTTCTCAAATTCATTATTCGCTTTTTCAGCTCACTTTTCAGACCTAGAAAAACTCACTCTCAACGAACTTTTTCCCACTTCCTCAGCATTCAAATTTCACCAAATCAAAACATTAACAAAACATATATATGTGTTCTTAATTCGCTGTTATTAAGGTAAAACATATTGTAATATTCAAGAATGAACCATTTGATTCTTGTTTTATCTCACAACGGTTCGTATTCTCATATCAATAATGTGGTTTTAACGAAGCCTTTTTCTTATGAACAGATGGACAATCGATTCGCGTGAGAACACAATGTGTGTGCCTTCTTAAACCCTGATGATCCTGTCTCAGAAGGATGTCAAGAAATTATCAGATATCTAAGAAGATTGAGGCTATTCTATGCCCTATCAGCAGAGCCTGTGATTTTTCGATCACATATCACAGATTTCTGGAACACTGTATATGTAGAAGAAGACGGTGAAGGTATTGTTGCTGATGTTAAAAATCGAAGGCTGAGAATTGATGAACAAACAATAAGAAGGGTTCTTGAGTTGGGAGATGTTGAAGCCGGACACCCTGATGTGTTCAAAAACGAATACATAGAGAAAGTTTTTCTCGTGATGGGGTACGATGGTGATTTTGAAAAGGGAGAAATCAAGAAAGGAAGACTCTGTAAGCCATACAGATTTCTCTGTCACACCTATCTAAAGTGCCTTTCAAACAGAAAATCAGGGCTTGATAGATTTTCAAGACATATCTCCTTTGGCATCATTGGTATTTTTGAGGGAAGAACCTACAATTACTCAAAGTACATTTTCACTGTCTATGTGATCACATTAAAGTGCATAAGGTTGATAAGATGTATATGTTTCCAAGGTTTCTTCAACTAATCATTAATGCGGATTTGCCTGGAACTTCTGTGGATGGTGGTGTGTTTATTCAAGCACACCTTGGCAGATCTGTTCTGAACAAAATTTCTGGGAAATATGAAGGAGGTGACATGGACATGTTTGCACATGTGGTTGATGCTACTGCAAACATTCCTCAAGAGCTTGTGTGGGAAGATGAACAAGAGAACTCTCCAACCAACTCTGTTCAAGACACTTACTCACCAGATACATCACCCATACATCAGCAATCTCCAGCCAACCAAAACACAGAACCAATCCCACCTATCCACCATCAATCACCAAATCAACAACAAACACCCTAACCACAATCTCCAGCCAGCCAAAATACAAAACCAATCTCTCCCATTCAACCCAATCACCAAATCAGCTTCAAATGCAACTTTATCAACAACCTCCAGATCCTAAATATTCAGCCACTGAGAGTATTTACACTGGGGAGACAGAGTTAGTCTCACAAGCAAGTACAGTTAAACTGTTATTATCCAAAACTGAATCCCCAGTACTCTTAAATGAAACTGAACAAGTATATCTAGTGACTGATCATCAACAACAACAACCTCATCAAGAACTTGTAGATCAAGCCATTGAGCCCAGTTCAAGCTCAACAAGTGTTGACCCGGAAGAAGTTAAAGGTGATGAGATTGATGCTCAACATCAGGAAGAAGAAGAAGAAGAAGCAGACTATGTTGATATAATTGCCTACAATGAAGATGATCTAAGTGATAATGATATCCCCGTCAGCAAGAGTTATCTGGTTGCTGAGTATAACAAGCTAGTGCTGAAATCAAACAAAAGAAAGCAAAGAATACAGGAGCTGAAGGGAGTGATAAGAGAAAAGGATGAAGAGTTAATGAGACAACAAGCTAGAATAAAAGGCTGAGAGAAGATGCTCAATGCGACAAGGAAGTCATTGATGCTTTACTTGATAAGGAGTCTGAGCTTAAAGAGTCAGTAGCAACTGAAAAGGAAGAAAAAAAAGGATGATGATGAAGCTTGAACAAGCAAATAACACTATGTCTGCTCAGTCAAATGTGATAAAAAGAAAAGAAGAAGAGATTGAGCAGCTGAAAATAAAGATCTATACATTAGAGTCTAATGCTAATGTTTCAACTGTTCAAACAAAACAATCTACTGAGGCATCAAAAGAGCTAATTCTGTACTCAAGGAAGAGAAAGTATCTTGGTATTGCAGAGAAGAAGAGGACTATTGATGAAAGTTCTTCCAAGAAACTAAAGCTCACATCTCCTGAACACACACCTTCAGTAGATTTATCTACCGTGATGTCTATCTCTCATCAGGATGATGATAGTGATGAGGAGTGGAGAGAGCTGATCAATGAAGACTCTCCACCAGATAAGGAAGTCTCAAAAGCTGATGATCTTCTGACTACAAAAGACATATTAGAAGAGAGACTTGAATCGACCATGTTCATGACACTCATAAATCATGGTTTCCCTTATGACATGGTTGAAAGGCTAAACATGACTGAGATGAAGAATCTGTTGAAAGAATTTGAGCTTGCATGCTTTATGATTCCAAATTGTGACTACGAAGCCTTCAGCACCTTTCAATCCATCCAGAAGACAAAGAAGGAGTTGGGACATTGTGACACAACTAAGCTGAGCAAATACAACATGACTTGCTGGTTACAAGGCCATAACTACAAACCACATGAGCTTCAGGGAAGGTCAGTAGGAGAACTTAGAAGGATGATGGAACATGTGATGAAAGTTGAGCTGGATACTGGTGTAAAATTCAGAACTGAAGCTCCACATCCATCCTTTGAGCAACAAAGCATACTTCCTGCTGAACCTATAACTGTTGAATCTAAAGATCAGCACAAAGGGAAGGACAAATTGATTAGAGAGCCAAGAGAAGTAATACCGGGAAAAGTATGGCCACTTGGGACTACAGTGAGGGAGAAAACTAAACAGAAATCCACTCTGATACAACTAATAGACCACCTCACAACTCCCAGTTCTGTGGAAGAGAACAGGATCATGGCCTGGAAATATGATCCAGACTAGGATTGTGCTATTATTAAAAGAACATCTGGAAGAGATGAATACTTTCATGATTTATTTTCAGTGGTGAGTCTGTCAGAGAATGACATCAAAGATCTTCAAAGCCTGATCATATGAAATTATCCAATTCACCCTAGAGGAAGAGACTTCTCAACTCTGGTGGGAAAGCTCAAGACTAAATTTAAAGATGATGTACTCATAGAAGCTAAAAGAGAAGATGTAGAGCATCAGAAGAGAATCAAAGGACTCAAAAGATACAAGTCCAATGCCTCAGAATATTTAGATGATGAATTCTTGAAGAGGGTTGGCTACAAAAGTAGAAATAAAGCAGCAATCAAATTCATTGAAGGGACTCAATTCACATACTATCACTGAATGGGGTTATGTTGAGAAGACAAGGGAGTTGGTCCTGGTAAGAAATACTGAAAACAAGAAAGCTGACAGGATCAGGATTTTTGATCATGTGGAAATCAAATTACTCCACCCCAGCTACACCTCGTATCTCAATGACAAATTCTTTCCCAAGCTGGCTGATGAAAAAGCTCAAAATGATTTGTTCCTGCATGTCCATGTGATCCAAGTGATTGACAAATTACATGCCAAAGCCTACAAAAGAAGAAGATTCAATGCTGGATTGCTAAAGGGAACAACTTTTGATGAAGTAACAGAACTCAGAATTTCAGAGCAAGATGAGCCTGAAGTGGTGAATAACAACAATGTGTTAGACACACTCACTACGGAGGAAGATGTTCTGGGGATAAGCTTTGAGACACTGAAGAAGTTCAGCAAGATGAAGATTAACTACAAGTATGATGATCAGAAGACTGCTATGTCGTACTTCTACAATAAGATCATTGCCAGAGTCAAGGAACTTTCAGTGTTGAAGAACTGATTGCAAGTATCTAAGCCTAAGGGGGAGTATTGTTAGGTCTAGGTTTAGTAGATCTAGTTTATTATGTATAGGCTTAATACTTGAATTAATATCTGTAATGAATGTTTGCAATTCATTATTGTGTATGCATTAAATATATAGGTTAACCCATTTATGTGTGTGTTGATTTATGTATGGTTGCAGGTACAAATATTATAATTGGTCAATTTATGAAATTGACCAAGTGTAAGAAACATCTATGGATGAACATTTTGTTCTTCCGTAGATATATTTCTTACAAGTAACTATACATCCAAAGATCCTCTGCGAATGAACAACCAGAAGTGAAGAACAAGATTGCTTCGGAAGAACAAGACTGCTTCGGAAGAACAAGACTTCTGCGGAAGAACAAATCATCTACGGAAGACAATATTCCTGCGGAGTCCAAACACTTGTATTATACAAGTGTTACGAGTCAACAAGTCAACAAGGCAGTTATGCGAATCCCAAGAAATCCGATGACTCCTTAACTGAAACAAATCAAATCCCAAGAGATCCGATGTTTCCTATAAATGAAACATCATTTTCTATATATATGGATCCTAGGTTCCAATTCAAGCACGATTGTTTTAGACGATTGATTGATCGACAACAGCAATAGCAATACGACAATCACTTCAAAGTCTCTCAATCAAACCCTAGCAGCCGTCACATCATAACATACTTTGATATCATTTATTCATTATATTTGTAATCATTAACATGCTCTAATGAAATACTGATTAATCATTAATTGTGTTTTGTTACGTGTGTTCTTGAACATTTATTGATATTTAAAGTTATTTCAAACAATTAAACCAAATCAACGTTGATTCGGCAAACGTTGACTTGCCATCAACCGACACTGATAATTCCTGTTTGCGATCCTTGGATTCACAAAGCTTCTCATCAATGATCATCTATAAGAAACGAGGGTACATACAAAAGCCTTCCTTGCCTTTGGCTTCAAGGTTCTCGATCATATAAGAGAAGAGCATGTGAGAAAAACTAAACGGGTGGTTCAGTACCAGTGCAACGAATGCGTTTTGGATTTGGTCCGACAACTCATCAAATCCTCCTCCCCTTGAAGCTATGCACTTTAGGATAACATGAGCCAAGTACTTGAACTGGGGGCACATGTTGCTCTTGTTGAGCACACCTGCATTGATGTCCCTAGCGTACTTTATCCTTAGAAAGCATCCCCGAACGGTCAGGGGATGCAGCTTGATTGGGTAGGCACTATCCTCACCCAGATCCAAAACCCTCCTCAGGTCGTCTTCTGTGATGTCAATCTCCTGCCCAAAGATAGAGCTCCTAATACAACGAGGCTCAACGGACCTGTCAACCAGGCACCTTCCCAGAAGGCCTGCTGTATAGATCGGTATGGTGTGTAAGGAGTCGAGATGGCCTTGTAGATCATAGATCTACGTAGGAAGGCAATAATCCTAGTGAACTCAGAGGCGTTCCTAGAAGTAGCATCGAGGTGAGCACATATGTTGTGCTTGGTTCTCATCGTCCATCTTTCATCCATATTGATGCAACACAAGAAATATATACATTAGATTGGTTGTAAGAGTTAACAGTTGAATTTTGAATGATTTTGATCAACAGATTCAATCGTGCGACTGAACCATACGACAGAGTTCAGTCGTACGATTGAGTTCAGTCGTGCGATTGAGCCTACGATGAGCTCAATCGTGTCGGAGCCATGCGGTTGAGTCAGTCATGCGACTAGACTCACACGCATGATTCACTCGTGCGATTGAATCATGCGTCTGGCTCAGTTTGGCGACTGAAGTTCATCAGCATGTCCATTCGTATATCTCACTGTTTAACACCATAGACTTGAATCTTTGTAAAGAAATGACCATACACTTCGTGTTTAGATTCATTTGGACCGCCGAGACTGGAAATAACCTTTACTATTGTTTAAACCACCATTAATGTCCATTTAATAGGTTTATTTTAAGAATTAAGTCCCGATTATTGATCTTAACAGTTTCGGTCATTTAGGGTTCGATTAAACCCTTCATTTGGGTTGATTTTAGTTGCACAGTACCTATAGATGAGTAGGACATACGTTAGTATCACAAGTGGAGAGTAATCAAAAGATCGAAAATTTGGCAAAGTGTGGGTGTATGGGCGGTTTTAGAGAATTTTGAAGGGTGGTAAGGGTTACGACCGACTAACCCCTTTATTTATACTGTTTTTAAGATTTAGTCGTGCGACTGGACCCATACGCATGATTCAAGCGTGCGACTGGGGTTTAGTCGTGCGACTGGCTCATACTCCTTCATCCAGTCGTACGAGTGGTTCAATCTTATAATCCAATCGCATGATTGTTTCCATACTCATGGTCCAATCGTGTGACTTGTTCATACTTATGGTTCATACGTACGACTGACTCACACTTATGATTCAATCGTGCGATTGGTTCATATTTATGATTCAATCGTGCGATTGACTCATACTTATGAGTTTGACCTCATACATTTTCATACACTCAGAATCTAACTTGTGATATATAACATTATGAACAACGATCATCTCAGACATGACCTTTTTTTAACTGAACATCATTTGATCACCTCAGACGTGTTCGTTTTTAATTTGAAAACATTTGATCACCTTCGACATGATCCTTTAATTTGAAACCATTTGATCACCTCAGACATGATCCTTTTAGTTTGAAAACATTTGACCACCTCAGACGTGATCCTTTTAATTTGAAAACATTTGATCACCTCAGACGTGATCCTTTTAGCTTGTGATTCACAGTGTTCATCTAGTCACATAGTCCGACATCTACGTAAAGCAAATAACAAAAACATAGAAACAATTTGAAATAACACAAACAAAGAGAGAAAACATAATTGTGTGTTTTTGGTTTGAGGTGGATTGTAACCTTTTAAAATCCATTAACCGATTTTTCCTTCTGAACAGACTAGCTTCATGTTATTTTAATCATTTATGGAGAGATTCATATGGAATCATACAGGTATATCACAATTATTTGGGACCCTTTTAGGTCTATGTGAATACTAGATTCTTATTTGTTTGAGAGTCAATAACACTTGTAGAAAATCATACTAGAGCTATAAGATGCACACACTGATTTTGACAGTCGAGAGTTGCAGTCACGATGATTGTCAGTATGTTTGTCCACTTAAATCCATACACAGCTTTTTGACTCACATTGGTGATGAGTTATGTTATATTATTTCAACAAACATTTGTGGATCCCACACTTATATGGTAATCAAGATTCCTCAAGAGATTTTTGAGCTGTCTACGGGTATTTGACAAGAAGAAACTATTCTAAGAGCTTTCAGAGAGATGCCAAGTCTCAGGTCAGTGCCATCGCATAGCAGAGAGGCGCAAACAACAATGAATTCTAGAATATTTAGGTTATGCTTATCCTCAATGTCAATGCCATCGCACAGTAGAGAGGCACACAACCTATCTTCTTGTCAGAGCACCTTTATTTCTTTTGCACATAACGCACCAACAACATTAGTCATTAGCTTAATTGCGCTTAACATTTTTTTTCATGTGCTTTGCTCATTTTTATGGTCATTCGCACACATTTGTGGCGTTTATTTTGCTCGTCACCCCTTATTGGAAATGCGTTGATTGTGTTAACCAGGGATAAGATGAGAACCCACAGCAAGTTGAACAACTTAGTTTGAATTTGATTCACCAATGAAGTCTACTCGTCTATTGTGTTGAATCTACCGACACATCATATAATGAACTAGCAACCTCTAGGTCTACTTTCGTTATGTTACCTCAGTAGCAGACTAGTTTACTATCATTTTTCCTCTATTTTGCTTAGACTTCTCAGACTTGTAATTTGAATATAACAGGTTAATCGTTTAAGTCCTTTTGATGTCCCAAATAATTAGTTCCATGTGTACTATCATTTTCTTAATTGTTGAATCAATCTCACAGATTTGATTGCTTAATTTTTAACTAATCCGCCGCCATCGTTTTTTTTAAGTAATTAAACACTGAAACTATAACTGAAACTATTCTCCCTCTAAAATTCTAAAATCGAAAATATTTTTGTGTTTTTGGATTTTTTAAAGACAGGAAAATAAAATAAAATAAAAAATAAGAAAAATATGGCGGACTACGAACTCTACTCTTCAGGAATCACAACACTTTTCTTTTTGACGCCCTTGACCTCCAACAGATATAAAAACCGAGGTTTGTCAAACGCTTGTGTGTAAAGGTGGCGCGTTGAAAATCCGTATTAATTTTAACAACATCGATTAATTTCTTTTTAAAACAGTCACGTATAAAGTGATATTTAATACCGATGTGTTTAGTTTTTGGGTGTTGGAGCCGGATTTTTAGTAACAAAAATTGCAGCAGAATTATCAACAAAGATAGGGGTGTTAGAAATTGAAAAATGTAGTCTCGCTTTTGCTATTGAATCCAAATGATTTGGGAGCAACAGCTTGCAGCAGCAACATATTCAGTTTCACATGTTGACAGAGCAACAGATATTGCTTCTTACACTGTCAGGTGACTAACCGTCTTCCAAAGAACTGACATCCTGCTGATGTTGACTTGTAATTCATCTTGCAACCACCATAATCCGAGTCACTATACGATGTAAGCTCCAAGTCATCATCATGAGGATACCATAACCCTGAGTGTTGGAGTACCCTTCAGATGACGAAAGATCTTTTTAACCCCATTTAGATGATTTACTTTTGGTTTCGCCTGATATCTGGAATAGAGACACGTGGCATACATAATATCAGGACGAGAGGCTGTGAGATACATAAGAGATCCGATCATTCCTCAGTACATAGTGGCATCTACCAGATCATCATTATCATCGGGTGCCACATCGTGATTTGTGGGAAGTGGTGTTCCAGCAGCCGTAGCATTCTCCATGTCGAAGCGACTGAGGATATCTCCTACATATTTGGACTGATGCAGGAAGATCCCTTTTGGTGTCTGATCCACCTGTAACCCAAAAAGAACTTCATCTCTCCCATAGCACTCATCTGGAACTCAGCTTTCATCACAGATTCGAATTCCTTACACAAAGCTTCATTTTTGGAGCCGAAGATGATGTCATCCACATATATATGTACTAGTAGTAAATCATCATCTTTCTCTTTGATGAACAACGTGCAGTCAATGACTCCTTTGCGAAAACCATGTTTCAACAGATGAGTTGATAGTTTCTCATACTAGGCTCGTGGAGCTTGATGAAGCCCGTATAGAGCCTTGTCCAATTTATAGACTTTGTCCTGATGATACGGATCCTCAAATCCTTCGGGTTGACTGACGTACACTATTTCACGAATTTCACCATGAAGAAATACACTTTTTACATCCAATTGATAAACTTTAATCTTCATGTAGGATGCATAAGCTAGAAAGATTCGAATTGCTTCCATCCATGCCACATGTGCAAACACTTCATTGTAGTCTATGCCTTCGACATGTCGAAACCCTTGAACCACCAGCCGAGCCTTATATCTAATTATAAACCCTTGGTCATCTTTCTTACACTTCAGAACCCATTTTGTGCCAATCACCTTTGCACCTTTTGGTCTATTCACTAGAGTCCATACTCCTAACTTCTTGAACTGAAGGAGTTCTTCTTGCATAGCACTAACCCATGCCTCGTCGTTTAAAGCTTCACTTACATATTTTGGCTCAAATTGAGACACAAAACATCGATAAGCATCATCGTGTAGATAACCTTTTTCCATGACTCCAACATAATCAGCTGATTATAGCTAATTTCGTGTGTGAACTCCCGATAGAACATCCCCAATGATGTTGTCCAGGGGATGATACACATTTATTCGAGATCCGGGAGTGGTGGGAACAACAACTTCAGTGTCCAGATTTTGAATCCCGGGTTCAGTATCCGTGGCGGTTGGAGTATGAGGTTCAGAAGTGTCAGTGGCATCAAGATCAGATGCATGTGTACTTTCATTAGAGTGAACCTGTTCCTCCTGGTCCGCATTTGCAGTCTAAACTGCCTCATGATTAGAGGAAGAATCACTTACTTTAAGCTCTCCCCCTGAAGGGCTAGAAGTATCGTCTAATTTAACCAATGAAGTTGGGTCTAGTGGAGGAGTATTCAGAACATCGTACATCGTTCGAGCAGATAACTCATCATCAAGATAAGAAGGAGGTAAATTGAAGGACTTGAAGAATCCATCATAGTCAAAGAAGAAGTAAGGTCCTTTTCCAGTAGGGGGTGGTGTATCTTTAGACATCGACATTGCACCACACTTCTACCTGACCCGTTGAGTTGTTATAAACTCTCTTGTCTGGTATACTATATCTGAAAAGATACATTCTTCTGCTTTGTCACAAAACATCACAGTCTGAGTTTTCTTTAAGAGCATGCATGGTGCTCCAAATGGTTCTAGATACTCCAAGTTGAGTTTACGTCGCTGGAGCAATTCATAGCATGTTTTTCCATGACGTTTGACCACTAAGACTCGATTGAGAGTATAGCATGCATTAGAAACTACCTCGTTCCAGAATTGAATAGGAAGTTTAGAGTCGGCTAACATTGTCCTTGATGTCTCTATCGAGCTACGATTCTTTCTTTCAGCAACCTCATTCATCTGTGGAGTGTAGGCAGACGTAAATTGATGTACAATTCCTTTTTCTCTACAAAATGCCTTCATCCACTGATTTTTGAACTCTGTTCCGTTGTCTGATCGAATCTGCCTTACTTTCAACTTGTAGAGTGATTCCAAAGTAGTTACTAGATGTTTGAATGATTCAAAAGTCTCTGATTTGGATTTCAGAAACATCACCCAAGAAAATCTTGAGTAATCATCATACTACAAGGCAGTATAGATCTCCAGCAATACTTTTTGTGCTTACCGGTCCAAACAGATCCATGTGTAGAAGCTCGAGAGGAATATCGATAGAATTAACTTTCTTTGCCTTATGAGACTTCTTGGTCTGTTTCCCTTTCTTACATGCTACGCAACAACCCGGAAGCTGGAAATTCTTGACAGTTACTCCATTCACTAAATCATTCTGTACTAGATGATTCATCTTCCTAGTATTAATGTGTCCCATTCTCCTATGGCAGGAGATTGAATCCCTCTCTGTTGCTTTTGACAAGAAGCATTGCACAATGGTCTCAGTTGTGGAGGCTTTTGATAGAGCCAAGACATACAGATCATTATATCTTGAAGCTGGCATTAGAACTTTATCCTCCTGGATAACATAATCCTTTTTCAACATGTAACACTTCTTGTTGTCAAACACAACTTTGAATCCTTTATCACAGATCTGGGAGACTAAAAGCAAGTTGTTCTGTAGTTGTTTAACATAGTTGACCTTGTCAAACTTCACTTTTGTTAAGTCACTGGATCGGTAGACATCCGAGCATGTTCTTGACGGATGGATAAACAACAGCAAAAACCAAGAGACAATCAATAACACGAACTATCAAAAATTAGTTTCATTGATAAAACCTAACGATTACAAGCTCGTTACAACATAAGAAGCAAGACTCTTGGCAAGGGGAGATCGAGCATGACCTCCCCTCTCATCCGGCAGCCCTTGGCCCCGGGCAGACTCCCTCCCCAAACCCTTAATCTCTCTACATATTGAAACTGGTATATATAGGCCACGGCCCATATTAGATACGACTGGGCCCATTCGTGCGATTGGACCATGCGTATGGTTCAATCATACGACTGGACCATGCGTATGGTTCAATCATGCGACTGGACCATACTTATGGTTCAGTCTTACGAATGACCCAATCGTATCTCTCAGTCGCACGACTGGCCCATTAGTAAGGCTCAGTCGCACGACTGAGTCTCATTCGCATATGCTCCCGCGAATGACCCAGTTTCATGTGTTTACAATATATCAGGTATATTACATTAAGCCAAGATTATTCGACAAGCGACGGACACACTATATATGACTATATATGCTCCAACAACTTTCTCATTTCCCACTTCGTCTTGAGCTGTGATGTAACATCCTTTATTCCCAGCGAATGATACGTGTCCCACTTTAATTTGCTTGACGTTGAAAAGGAGAGACGAATTCCCGGTCATGTGCCTGGACGCCCCACTATCAATAATCCAGGTATTAGTGATAGCGCTGTGGCGGAGACCCTGCACATACAAAGGAAATGATTAGTTCGGGTTTGGGACCCAAGCCTTGACTGGCTTGGGTGTCCCAGAGGTATCACACATCATGAACTCAACCCACTGTCCTTCAGAGGATGAGGGCACATCTTTCTCCTTCTTATTCTCACTATCAGATACATTACTTGTTTTGATTTTCCATAAACCAGTTTTGTGTAAGGCCTGTTTGTGGTAAACAGATGACTGACTTATGGTTTGAACTTTAGGTTCACTAATAATCTTAGGTGTAACCTTAGGTGACACGTTAGATCTAGTTTCAGAAAATCTTGGTTTTTCATCAAAAAGTTCAATTTTCTTTTTAGGTGTCTGAAAATAAGGACAATTTGGAGATATATGTCCTCGTCTTCTACAACTGTAGCAGGATCTCCTTTCAACAGATTGAGGAATGTTGTGAAGTGGGGTTGAGTTTGGTCGGGGTTTCGATGAAGACTTCCTTTTTAGATGTTTCACCTTCTTTCACAAACTTAATTGTTTTAACATTTTGAACATCTTTCATTTTCAATTTATTTGGATTTTGCTGATTAACACGTTTAAGGTTCATTGGATTATTCCTCTTAGGTTCTGAAATAAACTTTTATTAACCGAATCCTGATTTAACCTTGAGAAGCAAAGCGGAAGGACCAGTCTTGCCCTTCATCACCTTGAGCAGTCAGAGCCTTTGTCTCTTTACTTGAAGAAGTAGTTCAAATCATGTCTTTGTCTTGACGGTTGAATGTAGGAAATGGGTTGCCATTTCTAGTTTTCTTGGGCTTTACACATTCACTTTTAAATGACCTTTTTCACCACAGTTGAAACATGTGACTTTGGTTTTGTCAAAACCAAAAGTCATATCTTTAGTGGCAACTCGATTTTGTCCCGTCTTTTTGACAAACTTCTTTCCTCTTCTGACTGCACTAGCCAAGGCCAACATTATGTCCATTCTTTCTAGCTCATTTTCATCATCTTGCTCGTAATCCTCATCTGCATGATGACAATTTCCAATCTTACCGGCAACTAAACCATCATAAGATTGTACAATAGCCGCTAGAAGATCCATGTGCTCCTTAGCGACTTCCACTGTGACATTACCGAGATTCTCAGTCTTCAACTTTGTAGTATTTGCCTCAGGAACTATGTATTGGGTTCCAAATGACCCTGACGTTTCGGTTCCTGAAGCACTGGTTTGTGAAGGAGCAGAAGAACTAGACACGAACGCTGTTTGTAACGGTTCTCCTGAAACAGCTGGAGTCGGAACTGAGTTGTAAAGTGAAGAATTCTGAACATAGGATCCTTTCTTTGACTTGTATTTCATTCGCAGTTCTTCCTCCCTTAATTTCAAGATGAAATCATTTATGTCTAGCGTCGCAAGAATGTCATTTTGTCTCAGATTAAACACAAATGAATCCCATTTATCAGGCAAACCATCAGCAAAGCTTGAAACTTTATCTTCCATAGATGTTGTCACACCATGAGTGTGCAACTCACTCATCAGATGATAGAATCTGTCAATAATATCATACAAGCTCTCATTCCCTATCGAAGAGAAATTATCAAATTTGTTTTTGAGAGCTTTAGCCTTCAGTGCTTTGAGAGTTGTGTTTCCATCATATCTCTTCTCCAATGCCTCCCATAACTTTTTACCCTGCTTGTTCTCAAAGAACTGATGAAAGATGTCCTTAGGTATCGACTGAGTCAATAAGGCATATACTTTCTTTTCAGCATTCAACAGAATCTTCTGAGCTTCACTCATTCCTCCTAAAGTCAACTTGACTCCATTAGCACTAACTGGTACCGTATAACCCGTCTCAATGGATGTCCAAAGATTTGGGTCAACTCCATTTAAATAGATTTCAAAATGTTGTTTCCACTGTGGATATTCATCTAACGTTAACAGCTTTGGCGGTTTATTATGATTTCTAATCTCATTCTCCTGAAGTAGAAGGTTCTGGATGTGGGAGTCCTTTCGGGAAGTAAATGCAGCAAATTGGTCTTCCATTGCTTTAAACTTGGTTAACTTAGAACATGACAGTTTCACTCGTGCGAATGGGCTATGTGTATGGGTCACTCGTGCGAATGAAGGATGCGAATGAATTCAATCGTGCGATTGGATTCAGTCATGCGTATGAACCAGGTGAATGGAATCAACCGAATGGAGTTGTTCAGTCGTGCAGATGGGAGATGCGACTAAGTTCAGTCGTCCGAATGGAGTATACGAATGAGTTCAATCGTACAAATGGACCAATCGTGCGACTGAAGGCTGCTGAGTTTGTAAAATCAAATATTTTGACACTTTGACACAAAATATGAGATTTTTCAGAAACCCTAATCTGCTGTATAATGAAAAACTGAGACTTTAATGCATGCAAACGTTGAAAACACCTTTTGAAGCAAAGTGGTGACTCTTTTGATTTAAAACCTAGGTTTTTAACACCAAAACTAATCAAATCCAACGCAAAATCACGAGCCAAAGCTCTGATACCACTTGTTAGGACCGTGTACGTACGGAGTACTAATGGATTCTACGTGAACCAGATCAAATAGTGCGGAATCCTATTTGATTGGAGATCCAATTAGTGAGAAGATAACCCGATCGATATAACAATGAACTAAACGTTAAGAATGAGTAGGAATCTATCAAGATCGAACTATGCAGTTGGATTGATTGTTTAGGACGCTATGAACGGCTAGGGTTTATGAATATTCGAAGTCTCTCTCAAAGTGTTCTGTTTTTCCACAAATTAAGTGGTATTTATAGGTTTGTAGTTTTCATTCGTACGACTGAACCATTAGCATGGTTCAGTCGTGCGACTGAATCATGCGGTTGATTCATACACACGACTGAAGGTTCAGTCGTGCGACTGAGTCAATCTTATGTCTCAATCATACAACTGAATCAGTCTCCTGGTTCAGTCATGCAGCTGGTCCATAAGCATGATATATTCATGCGTATGGTCCATAAGTATGGTCTATTAGCATGAATAATCACCCGACTAAGTTAAACACATTACTTAATCATTATTGACTAAGAACTATGTACAACATCCTCAAACCTATATATGATGTTTATATATATGACATTAATAATATGAAATATTCAAAGACAATTAAACATCAAGACATATAACATATTTCATTTCATCATCAAATTACACATATGTAAGACATGAAAAACTTTTACATTTAAGTACATAAATTAGGAACATCATGTATCTACAAATCTAACTAAAGAGTGTTAATTTGTAATAAAGTAGTGAATACATGTTTAACAACCATAAACACATGCATAAGATCATTCTATTCGATAGAATTTGAGTAAGTGTTCATCGGGTATATGAACATTCAAAGTGTTCATGATCAAAATTCATAAAAATGAGAATTTGATTCTTAAATCTGTTTCAAAATGTGTAAAACAAGATATAACTTATCAAACATGTTGTAAATGCTATATCAAACATTGTTTGATAGTTAAAATAGGCTATAACACAACAACATTAGTCGTGAACATTCAATTGACATTAAATGTAAATGTTTGACGATAAAGTCAACTGTAAGTGTTGAAAATTTGTTCTAAATTGCAAACATGTGTCCTTTTGAAACACATTGACGCTTTGTTATCAAAGAAACATTATCCTAATAACTTTTGATCAAAACAACAAAATACCAAAAATTTTTGCAAATTAAAAGTTGACTAAGATTGACTCTTTGCAAAATTTTATCAAAGTCAAACATCCACATAGTCAAAATTAACCAAACAATCACATAACATACATAATCTCAATCAACCATTTGTAACATCATGTAATAATACTTAACAACACTCAACCATACAACAAGTTAATCAATCATTCATATGAAACATATATAGACAAAATCAAACTGATAGTTAATCATCCAATTAAGCAAAATTGGAATTCAATCAACCAATCATCCAATCAAGTATAACAAAGCAACTAATTAATCAGTTAACCAAGCATCCAATCAAGTATAATAAAGCAATCAATCAATCAGTTAACCAATTATCCAATCAAGTATAATAAAGCAATCAGTAAATCAGTTAACCAATCATCCAATCAAGTACAACAAAGCAATCAATCAATCGATTAACTAATCATAGACTAGTCAATCGGTTGACCAATCATCCAATCAAGTATAATCAGACAAAACAACTAATCAGTATAAATCATGTAAAACAAACACAATCATAAAACAATGACTAAAACAAATTAGATTTGTAACATCATCCTTTGGGGAGTATTGTTGGACTACAACAAGCATATTGAAGGATAATGGCTGCCTTAATCAACCAAACAAGTTCTAACATTCAATCAACCATATACTAAAATCTAAACATAAGTAATATCCAAGCAAAACCCTAAAGTGTTGGCAGCGCATGAAGAAGGGTTCATGGCGGATGCACATGAATCCACAGCGGATGAAGTTAATAAAAAATGTCCAAGTGCTGACAGCTGATGAACAAGTCTATAACGGTTTACCAACATCTGTTGGACCCTGAAAGGATCATACATGCCAATTCAAGTGGTGGGTTGATGGTTGTTCTGCTAGAAATCCCACAAGTCCAAGAACTAATGCGGATGAAGAATCTGCATAAAGAATAGAAGACAAGTGTCGCTACCCACATTTGTATATGCGGATGACCATAGAACAAATGCTAACAAGTGTTTGTTCTTCCACATTAACAAATGCGGATAGCCGAAATAAATGCTGACAAGTACTTTGTACATCCGCATTTACTAATGCGGATGTTCAGCAACAAATGCGCCTAAGTGTTTGTTCATCCGCATTTGTCAATGTTGATGACCAAACACTAATGCTGAAGAATAAAAGGAAATGCTGATGAAGATCACAACATCCCCATTAGTTAATGCAGATGAACAAAAGAAATACTGATGAAGATTGTTGTACTTAGATTAGTTCTCTGAAGTATAGGTCAGGGGTAGTTTAGTCTTTTTGTAAAAGACATCTTGTCAGCCTATAAATAGAATAGAAATCCTCGTATGTGAGGTGACTGTTGATAGACATTTAGACAATCAGAATATTTTGTTTAGTCTTATGTTCTCAAGGTGTATTCTTACTATTTAATGCTTAAATCTTAGCATTCATTGTAACCGATCACCTTCATTAATACAAAGAGCATTTATGAGTATTTCATGCATTCAATGTTCATTGATTGTTTGATTCCGCCTTACAATCATTGACTCAATCATCATATTCGGTCCTTGTTGATTCACATCAACAGAGAATATCATTCTCACATCCAGTCAATTGGTATCAGAGCTTTGGCTCTGGGTTCTTCTTCAAATCTGCCTAAATCTGAGCTGAACTCGATTGATCTGGTGATTGAGTTGCTGATAGAGTGTTTGACTACCTCTAACTCAGTATACAAACTGAAAAGCTACTGAAATACTCTGATAGTCACTGTTCTGCCATACTCATCTTTAAGAACAAATCCGTGAATAGTTGCTCAACCTTAAATATCATAACAGAAACACCAAACATCAGCAAATCTGGTTACATAAGCCTATTTTGGACTATTTGGACTAGTTGAACTTAACAATCAATCTAATCTTTATTCAACCAAGTTAAAAACAGCCTAATAAATGGATTCACATAATTTCTCTGAACTTGGTCATACTCCAAAACCTCCTATGCTTAAACACAAATTTGAGTTTAAGCAATGGAAAATCAGATTCATGAATTATATTACAAGTGTAGATCCAGACTATTGGATTTAAATATGTTAAAGGCCTTACATTCCTGTGACACTTTATGCTGACCAGGCTGCACTGTACAAAACCTCAAGAATACCTATTGAGGATCTCACACTTGATGATGATGACTACAAGAAGATAAAAATTGATCTCAAAGAATATTCTATTCTTACTCAAGCATTGAAAATGGATGTGCTAAAAAGGCTTGAGAAGTATGGAACAGCTAAAGCTGTTTGGGATGCACTGCTGATAATGTGTGAAGGCAACAGTGAAGTAGCTGAAATTAACAAGGATAAGCTTGTTAATCAATATGAAACCTTTCATCACTCCAAGGGGGAGTCAATCTCTAAACAACTGTATAGATTTGTGCATCTTGTGAATGATTTAGAGATTATGGGGGTGACATACAAAGTCAAAGAACTGAACAAAAGATGCTTCATAGCCTTCCAGAAAATTGGAAACAAAATGTTACTATGCTGAAAAATACTCTTGATCTAGAGAGTACCACCTTGGACATAATGATTGCCAAAATAGAAGCTCTTGAACTTGATGAAAGGAGCAGGAACCTTGGTGGACCTCGAGTTATTGAAGCTTATAAATTTTCATCAGACACTCACTCTGTGAAAAATGCATTCATTACTGAGGATGATGATTTTCTCTCCTCAAGAGATCAAGTGAAGACAACCGGTTTCATTGCAGCTCCAACAACAAACAAGCCATCAACATCATCTCAACCAAAAGGGTTTAGTGCCACTCCTTCCACGACTTCTGAAGACCCAAGATCAGTACAGCAAAAGGCAACTTACAATGCCTTTGTTGCTAGCTTTGAAACTTACCTGGGAGGCAGACTCACTTCTGCTCATCTGATAAGAAGACTTGGAAGAAATGGATCCAGATGATGTGGAAGAAATGGATCTGTAGTGGCAAATGGCTATGATAAATCCAAGGTAAAATGCTTCAACTGTGGAATGACTAGCCACTTCTCCAGAGAATGCAATGCTCCTAGAAGAAACAACAACAATTTCCAAAGGAATTCTCAGGGCCAGTCATCTTCACAACCAAGCACAAGCTTTCACTCCAACAACCATCAACAATAGTATCATCACCAACAACAACATCAACAACCATACCAGAGTCAGCCACAACTGACAAATCAAGCTCATGGAAGCAGCCAATCTACCTCAAATGCTCTTGTAATCAGACAAGACGGAGTATATGATTGGAGCCTATATGCTGAGGAAGTAAAGCCTTAATTTCAAAATCATGCTCTTATGGCTCACATCAATGATGGCCCAATTCCAATGCCATCTGAGGTAAAATCTAATCTTTATAGTGACAAATGCATTACTGATCTACAGGGATATCGTGACCACAATCACAAAATGGCTGATAAAATCAAAGATAAAAAAGTAAAATCTGAGATGCTTAAAAGAGAAATCAAAAGTTTTGAAATAAAAAATCAAATCTCTCATCTCTGACATCGAAAAACTGCATGGTGAAAAGTACACTCTTGCAGTAGAGAATGAAAAGTTAACTAAAAAGTTAGCCCAATCAAAAGCTGAGCAATCAGTTACTGAAGTGAAACTCGAAAAGTTTCAAATGTCTTCAGCAAAGTTGTAAAAGATGCTTGATTCACAGAAGGAGCATAATGATATGACTGGGATTGGATACAATTCATGTCCCCCACCATATAATGACAATTATACTGTGATGCCTGAGTCTGTCACTCTGTCTGATAAAATTGAACCTAAAACTATTAAACCTAAATCAATAGTAACACAAGTCACAAATCCTCAAAATAAACCATGTGTTTACATTGAAACAAATGAGGAGAAAATCCATAGTGCCCTTTGTGAAATTTATTCCAGCAATTTCAAAAGAAAAGAAGAAAACTGAGGCTTCAATGAAACCTTCTGCTGAAAGCAGTTCTGATTGTGAGATTAAATCTCCAAAAAATTCAAGCAAATCAGACAACGTTTCACTGCTAAAGAAAAACAAAATTTCACTGGTATGAAAAGCAAAAAATCAAGTCAAATCCTTCATTCTTCAAAATCAAAACAGAGAGTTGGTTTTTACACTTGTAATAAAGAACATGTAAATAAATTAGAAATGGAGGTAAGAAGAAGGGTAAGGAAGCAAAAACAATCTAGAAAGGACAAACCTAGTAGTGTTGTGAAACAAACCACTAAGGGCTGATCTTGCTTCCTCACCAAAATCAAAAGTTGAGAGTCAATTGAAAACAGTAAATCTACTAAGTCCTCAACATCAAGATCAGCATCAAGAGACAAACACATGTATTGTGATATGTGTGAAATGACTAATCATAGTACAAATGAGTGCTATTTCAATAAATACTGCTCAATCTGTGACATGAAAAATCATTCCACCAAAAACTGCTATATCAATAAATACTGTTTTGTTTGTGATATGACCAACCACAATACATTTGATTGTTTCTTCAAGCAAAAAAGGTTGAGAATTCCCCAAAACAAACACATCTCACCAATATCATCTCTGAAACCCAAAATCAGAAGTCATTTTTATAATAATCAATCAAGAACTTCTAGTTCAGATAATGACATGGGTAACATAAAAGAGTTGAAGAAAATTCAAAGAAACAAATATTACAACATCAAGCAAATACATGATCTTTATAAACCATAAAATGATGTTTGATAATAAAAAACGGGTTAGATTTCTTCAAAGAAACGGGACCAAAGGTTTCAATATTCTTCTGACTCTTCAGCTAAATTTAATGAGATGAAACATGCAAGATATCATCAGAAATCTCCCAGAACACCTCCTTTGTAAGGCCCCGTTCCCGGGACACTTACAGTTGGCCATTCATCGCACATAAAACATATAATTACATTACATTAAGAAATCATTGCAGCGGAAACATTCAAAAATGTCATCACGTTTCATTATAATTACTTTTGCCAAGTAATACATCATTATCCGGTTACAAAATTCATGTTTGCATTACATCACAAAAGCTACATAATTGGATGCCATCCCAAAAGAGCCGAGTAGCCTTGCCGTGCCATCCTCAGCAATCATTACCTGCCAACTGGAAAATGTAATAAAAGTCAGCGTTGCTGAGTGAGTTCTAGTTTTAATAATAAAACATACTTTACTTTCATTAAAAACCATTCCTTTATCATGCGATCATGCAACATACGTATACACATATAATTTCATTATTATCTTTCATCTCATTCATTATCTTCCATTCTTTTCGTTCATTCTGTCTTCCGAGTCTTTTGCGACAACATGGTCGCTCACCTCAATGGCAATCTCAATGATTGCACGCTATCCGAGTCTTTTGCACCCCTAAGGTTGCTCACCCCAATTGCCCATCACGATAGCAAGCTATCCGAGTCTTTTGCAACAACAAGGTTGCTCACCCCAAGGTAACATTACGATAGCACTTTAACCGAGTCTTTTGCAACGACAAGGTTGCTTACCTCATAGGCAATCTAAATGATTGCACTTCATCCGAGTCTTTTGCAACACAAAGTCGCTCACCCCAATATATATGCTTGCAAGCCTTTCATTCGTTCATTCATCATTTGTTAATGCATGCATTCTTACTTCATGTTCCTCTTTCATTATCTTTCGCTTTACATTACATAATACTTCATTCATTTATTCATTCATTAGCATGACATGTAAAGCCACAAGAAAGATAAGCATACATCATAATAAGGAACATATCATACACATTCATCATCATCATACAGGGCAACATCATACATTCATAATATGCATAAACCTGCAACATCCTCATCATCATGCCCTACATGCTCTCTAAGGCCATAACCATCCTCTTACATGCTCTTACGGGTTACCTTACGTCAACACTTACCTCTGCACCTTTCCCCGAAGGCCAGAAGTCAAACTACACATTCCTTCGAGTGCAACAGCCCTGTTCGGGCGTATGGACACTCTTCAGTCGCATGGCCTCCATGCGACTGAACATCATGCGTCCGGACTCATGCGGATGAACATCTATGCGAATGAACATCCAATCGTGCGTATGGACCTTGTGCGAATGGGATTACTGCGAATGGGCACCTATGCGACTAACCTCATGCGAATGGACTCATGCGACTAAGCATCTATGCGACTGAACCCTCAGTCGCGCAATCCTCATGCGACTGGACTCCCAGTTGTGCGACTGGACTCCCAGTCGTGCGACTGGATCCCAATCGTGCGAATGACCTTCAATCACCCTCATTCGGCCGTATGGCCTTCATTCGGTCGCCTAGCCCTAGCTGATGCAGAATGGAGTTCATCCCGAACCCAATCTTCCATTTTCGGCCTCCAAGCTCATCCAAACCCATTCTAAGCCTAAATCAACCCTCCTGGACCTTAGGAATGCATACCTTAACACCATACAAGCACACCCAAGCCCGAAAACATACTCTAAACACCTCATACACATCACACCCAAATGGGTCAAACACACACACATAAAAACGGGTTTTACACATTTTCCAGCCCCAAAATCGGTTGAAAACAAGTAAAAGTGGGGTCCTAGAACTCACACAATCGAGCACAAAGACAAGAGCTTCGATTTGGCTTGCTACTCGACGGATTTGGACACCCGAATCACCCGAAACACCCCTTTTTCCTCTTTTTCTCCTTTTTCTCTCTTCTCTCTTCTTTGTGAGCTGAAATATGAGAAGTGTGGGGAGAGTGGGCTGCCCTCTCCCTACACATATCACCACCTTCCCCAACTTTTCTTCGTTGGCGGGTTTGGTCCCTCGACTTTGGACTTTATTTCTTTTCTTTCTTCACCGGCTCCAAAATAATAAATTTCCGGGTGTTACATCCTTCTAAGTCATAGTTTAGAGGAAAGTACCAAGAAGTTACTATCATGGATAGTAACGGGAAACTCAAGACCATTATGGCTTGGGTTCCATATTCTACTAGTTCTTTTGTGCTTGCAGGGTCATCCATATAGGTCTAATAGCTGATGGTACGTGGACAGTGGATGCTCCCAACACATGACTGGAGATCATTCCCTCCTTCATGACTTCAAGCATATAAAAGGAACTACTGTGGCATTCGGAGGAGATTCACAAGGTGGCAAAATCACTGTTTAAGGATCTATGACGAATGGGATGCTGAGCTATGATAGAGTGAACTACTGTGAACAACTGAATTTCAATCTACTCAGCGTGTCTCAGATCTGTGACAAGAAATATTCAACTCACTTCACTGACACTCATTGCTATATTCTGAAACCATAATTACAAATTCCTAAAGAATGGGTTGTCTTGAAGAACCCGAGGAAGAATAACACCTATGTCTTAAAACTTAATTCTGCCATTCCAAAAGAAGAAACATGTCTTATGTCAAAAGCATCCTTTGATGAGTCACAGCTATGGCACAGAAGTTTGGGACACACCAATTTCAAAAATATGAACAGACTGGTCAAGGGAAATCATGTCATCAGTTTACCCCAAAAAAAATTTCACTTTATTGATCACTGTTCAGCGTGTCTCAAAGGGAAACAACATAAGTCTTCCCACAAGCTAAAGCTAGTGAACACAAACAATTCTCCATTGAAGCTACTTCATATGGATCTTTCAGGACCAACTCATGTTATGAGTATTGGAAAGAAACAATATTGTTTGGTGATCATTGATGACTTTTTAAGATTTACATGGGTCTTCTTTTTACTTCATTAAAACGAAGCGTCCCAATTAATAAAAGATTTTGTCATAAAAATTGAAAACCAACTTGATCATAAGTTCAAAACAATCAGAAGTGATAACGGGAAGAATTTAAAAATGAAGATATGAGTTTTTTTGTGCAACCAAAGGCAGTGCTCATCAATTTAGTGCAGCTAGAACTCCTCAACAATAGGGGATAGCTGAAAGGAGAAATATAACTATGATTGAAGCAGCAAGAACAATGCTAGCAGATGCTAAACTGCTAATTATCTTTTGGGCAGAAGCAGTTAACACATCGTGCTTTGTGCAAAATAGAACTCTTATTGTAAAAGAAAGCAACAAGACTCCTTATGAACTTCTCTTTCACAGAAAACCAATTATTGGATTTTTCAAGTCATTTGGTAGTCCTGTCTCAATATTAAACACCCGAGACTATTTGGGAAAATTTTCATCTAAGCATGATGAAGGATTCTTTGTAGGTTATTCTTCTGTTTCAAAGGCTTACAGAGTGTTTAATCCAATATTAAACATTATTGATGAATCAACAAATGTTCAGTTCAAGGAACATTCTTTTCCAAAATCTACAAATGGTCCTGACTGGTGGTTTGATATTGGCTCATTTACAAAATCTTTTGATTAATTTCACTTGTCTGATGCAAGAAACCTACATTCAGCAGAACCCTATTCAGGAGTAGAAAGAAGAGATGACTTTCCAATGGTTCCTCCAACCTCTTCTGAGCACCTGGATGATGTTCCCTTACAAGCTGATCCTGTCAGATAACAATCTCAAAATCAAAGTGTTTCAACTAAAGCTGGTCCTAGCTTGTTACCATCTCTTTCAGAAGACCCATCAACTGAAGCCAGAAATCAAGATCAAGCTACACCTCCAATTGAAACTGAAAGAACATCAAATGATGGAAGTAATCAAAGTGCTGCTAATGCTAAAGCAGTCACTGGAACAGATTATGATTATTTTAACAACTCTTTAATAGTACAAAATGAAGGTGCCTCTAACCAAGATGATTTGAATGTCTCCAATCTTGATGTAACCATTGCTGGTGACTCAATTCCAACCACCAGAATACACAAGAATTATCTAGTAGATAGCATCATAGGTGAACTCAATGAAAGGGTGATAAGAAGCAAGTCAAGTTTTGCAAACATCTGTTTGTTCTCCTGTTTTCTGTGTCAAACACTACCCAAAAATATCAAAGAGGCTCTTCAAGACAATAGTTGGATTGAAGCAATGCAGGAAGAATTGCTGCATTTGAAGAAGCAAGAAGTATGGTAACTGGTAGATCTTCCCGAAGGACAATACACTATCGGTACTAGATGGCTTTACAGAAACAAAACTGATGATAGAGGAATTGTCATCAGAAACAAAGCAAGATTAGTGGCTCAGGGTATACACAAGAAGAAGGAATTGATTATAATGAAGTGTTTGCTCCTGTCGCCAGATTTGAAGAAATAAGAATCTTTCTTGCATATTCAGCATCCATGAAGTTTACTAGTTTATCAAATGGATGAGATGTGTGCTTTTGCAGTATGGAAAGATTGCTGAAGAAGTCTATGTGAGTCAACCACCAGGTTTTGAAGATCCTGACTTTCCACACAGGGTGTTGTATGGTCTTCATCAAGCCCCAAGAAAGTGGTACGAGACTCTATCATCTTTTCTTCTTGAACATGGATACGAAAGAGGAAAGATTGATCAGACTCTCTTCAGAAAGAAAAGAGGAAAAGACATGTTGCTGGTCTAGATATACGTGGATGATATCAGTTTTGGCTCAACAAACAAGTAACTCTATAAAGATTTTGAAGACCTTGTGCATTCAAAATTCTAAATGGGTGCAATGGGGGAACTCACATTCTTTCTTGGAGTGCAAGTCCAACAGATGGCAGATGGAATCTTCATTAATCAATCAAAATATGTGGAAACATTGTTGAAGAAATTCCACCTTGCTGACTGTCAGTCTATCAGAACACCTATTGATACTAAAGTAAAGATTGGTCCAGATCCAGAAGGCAAATCAGAGGATCAGACTCATTATCGATCTATGATCGGTTCGCTTATGTATCTAACAGCCAGTAGGCATGACATTATGTTTGGTGTTTGTGTGTGTGCCATATATCAAGCATATCCTAAGGAATCTCAGGTGAATACTGTCAAGAGGATATTCAGATATCTTAAGGGCAAGCCTACTCTTGGATTATGGTATCCAAAGGAAGGAGACTTCAATCTCTATGCCTACACTGACAGTGATTATGGGGGATGCAACTTCAATAGGAATTCCACTTCTGGCGGTTGTTAATTTCTTGGTCCCATACTGGTCACCTGGCAGTGCAAGAAGTAGACAAACGTATCTGTTTCAACAGCAGAAGCTGAGCATATAGCAACATCAGCCTGTTGCTTTCAAGTTCTCTGAATTCAAAACCAGATGCTTGATTATGGTTTTAACTTCTTGCACACTCCAATTTACACTGACAACACAACAGCTATTTTTATCACAAATAATCCAGTTTAGCACTCAAAAACAAAAAATATCAAAATTAGATATCACTTTTTGAGAGATTGTGCTGAAAAAGGGTTAATCAAATTTATTCAAGTTCCCACTGATAATCAATTGGCAGATTTATTTACCAAGGCATTTGAACCAAGTAGGTATGAATTTCTAGTTCAAACAATTGGTATGATTAACCTTGAATAAAATAAAAAATATCAAAAACATTTCAAAAATTTAGAAAATTACAAAAAGAAGTCAATTTTGATGAAGAAAATGATACATACATTTGGGAAATGATATAATTATAGTTTTTTATCATTCACTGTGCTTAACTCAAAATTTGAAAGACTGACATGACTTACCTGATATGTAGGTAGGCTCAACTTGGAAAAGAAGATACATGCTGTGATGAATTAATATCTTATACAATTGTGAAACACTCATCTCAGAGTACGCGTACGTATTGGCTTATCCAACTGTATGTGTGTGTAGTAACCTAAACACACCAGGTAATGATATTCTATGAATCTCTTTCACCTACATCAATTTCTTCTCTGTTTTGCTTAGCAAAGACCTGAAGAAACAAGCACATAGTGTTGATGTAATGATCCAAAAGATTTCCAATGAGGAACACATCCAAATTGGATGAATCAACATACATTCCTTGTGAATGAACAAAAAGAATCCCAACATGGATCACCATCCAAAGTGAAGTGAAAAAGAATCCCAATGTGGATCAAATCATGAAAAGGACCAAAGTAAAAGAATCCCAATGAGGATCAGTGAAAATAAGATCTCATACTTTAAGTGACGTGGTTAAACAAGTTGTGAAAAAGTTCTACCATGCATTACATGAGGATGGTTGATCATACCATACTTTAAGGTGTGAGGTACATGTTGAATAATCAAATAAACCAAATATGTATTAAAATATTAAGTAGGTATGAGTTTAAGAGGACAAACATAACTTCAATAAATAAGAACATAAACATGTCTATTTTACTAACAAATGAGGGTATATGTGTAATGTAAGATTGATATGATCCCAAGAAAAGGTATACTTTCTCTTCACGTTTAAATCAGAAAACAACAACATTAAAAATATTTCATGTTCAAAGGTTTAAATCTTTAAAGTTTCTATCTGTTATGGATATAAACTTTAGGGGGAGTAATTTAAAATTTTAATCAGTTTCTATAGATATTTATTTCTTAAAACTTATAAAACAAATCAAAAAGAAACTGACTATGTTGGTGTAGAAGTTATATTATAGTATCTCAGCTTATCTAGATTCTTGGAAGCAAAAAAAGTCCAAGATCAGTCAAACAATGGAAACTTGTATCACATCTCATATACAAGTCAATCCAAGCAAGAATTGACAACCCCAACAACAGTCAAAAACTTCATAAGAGACAAGTCAACTAAAGACAGTTCTTCATAACAAGAAAGGAATCAGCAGAAAAACAAAAATAATTTTACTCTGCAAAAACATTACTTTTTGACTAAGTTCAAAATTTAATGAGCTAAGTGCATTGGTTAATGCGGGTGAAGGTAACCCATGCATATAACCAATGCGGGTAACTGTCTATGTCATTTAAAACAAAGTGAAACTAATGCGGACAAGTTAACTCTACCAAATTTGTTTCAAATAAATATACCTAAAAACTTTGGTGTTAAAAACCTATGCGGACAAAAGTGTTCAACCGCATTTGTTTATGTGGTAAACTTTTGTACTGCCGCATTTGTTTTTACTCATCCGCATTTCCTGAATGTGGTTGACATTAACACATATTTCATGTGTATCAAAATGAATAAACAAAATGCTTAATCTCTTCTGTCATGATGATGAGAGTCAGGAAATGCGGACAACTTATGGTTCTGCCACATTTGTTGAAGTAAATGTGGACAAAGGAATTTTACTCTACCGCATTTGTTACAGTGAACTGTTGGACCAAAAGAACCAATGAGCCTGATCAGAAAAACCTCTAAGTCCCACAGACATTACAACTGCTGAAGATAATCACATCAGCTGAAGACATCGGCTGATTACAAAGGTCTGAAGACAAAGTCTGAAAGCAAAGAACTGAAGAAAAAGTCTGAAAGCAAAGAACTGAAGACAAAATCTGAAGAAGAAGTGCTGAAGACAAAGACTGAAGACCAGAGTGATCAGCAGTTGTCACAACAGCTGAAGTTGTTAACTTCAGTAGTTGTGATGGTTTTACTTTTCAGTACTTGTAACTTTATATTTCAGTAGTTTATTGTTTCAGTAGTTATTAGTCAGTAGCTTTATGCAATTGTACTTAGCATTCACTGAGATGTAATTAGTTGTTGAGAACATCTCAGTAGTTTGCATATTTCAGTTGTTTTTGTAAATTCTATTAGATGTCATTGTCAAGTGACATCAGCAGACGTCACATTCCTCTATATAAGGGATGTTGACCTAGCTGTATTTCAACTGAAGCATTACGCGTGAATGAAAACATTCCTTTAACAGATATATTCTCTCTATAATTGTGATTGATTGTCTTGCATATTCATTACCTTTCTTGCTTGAATTCGATCTCAATTTGTGATATTCCGCTGCATAATTCAAACCTAATTGATCCGATCCTATCAAATGGTATCAGAGCACGTTAATCATTGATCGATCTAACAATTGATCATTGAAACTGTTCTTTTGATAGCAAAGGTTGATCGAATTAGTAGTTTTACAGGAATTGATTATAGAGATTGATTTTCTGTGCTTCCGGTTCATTAATTGTGATTCTAATTGTGTTTTCTAAGTGTGTAGTTGAGTTTTCAAACTAGACCGATTTTCATCTCCTTGACTTCAATTGAATTAGTGAAAATGACTACTTCAATGAATGATCCTCACAATACTGGCTCCTCAACTAAGCCTCCTATGCTTGTTAGGAGTGAGTATAACATATGGCAACGCCGAATGCTCCATCACCTGTCTGTTAACAGTTCAGGGTGTTGGAAGTTTGTGGTTCATGAACCATACAAGCCTATGATGAGTAATCCTGAAACCAAGGAGATGGTTCCTAAAAAGAAGGAACAATATTCTGATGAGGATTTAAAACTGTTTGAGATTGATGCTAAAGCCCATGGAATTCTGGCCATGGCACTGCCTAATGAAATCTATTCTGGGCTCATGCATCATGAAACTGCTTATGATCTCTGGGTTGCACTAAAGGAACAATTTGGAGGAACTGATGAGGTCTTAGCAAACAACAGAGAAATCCTTGCCCAGGAATATGAGACATTCTCTCATAGGAAGGGTGAGACACTGACTCAACAGTTTGAGCGGTTTTCATGTTTAATTTATGAGCTTAAAATGGTTCAACATGAATACACAAACAGCCAGATGAATAATAGATTCCTTAGATCCCTGCCTGAGAGATGGGACACTTACACCACAGGTATCTTCTGAGGCTAAGGCCAAGATATGTTCTGAATCATGCATAGCTGCTTTTGTTTCTATTAGGGAAGGAAATGTAGCTTTAATTAATCAAAATCTTGACCTAGAAAAGGCAATTTCTAAAAGAAAATCTAAGTTTGAGTCTGTGTTAAAAGAGAAGGATGAAGAGATTTATAAGCTTAAATGTCAAATTACTGATGAAAAGGCTAAGGTAGAGGTCATTCTAGAAAATCACAAGAATCTCAAGGAAACACTTACAGCTACCCAAGTTGATTGTGAACGATGGGTAACATCCTGCAAGGGGTTTGAAATGCTTCTCAGTAAGCAAACTGCTTCCAATGTGAAGTTTGGGATTGGGTATAATCATACCATACCTCCCACAGATTTTACTCCTAAGTTAGAAGTACAATCTGAGGGTAAGAGTCATTCCCAAACCACATCATCAGGTGTTTCATCCTCTATTGAAAATTCAAAATCTGAGGATGAAGATAGTGTGAGTATCTCAGTTAATCAAATAATTGATGATCCCACTACTTCGAAACACTTGATCAAGAAGAGGCTGAGAAATTCAGGCGTTGTTCCACAAGGTACTCAAAGTATTGAAGGGCAAAACACAACACCTGAAGAGCATTTTAAATCAGAAGAAAATAAGCAATCTTTGACAACTGCTGAATAATCTATCAGGATTCAAAAAAATACTGATAGCAAACCACTGAAGAAGAAATCTTCAGTTGTTGAAAATCCTTCAGTACTTCCCAAAAGTACTGAAAGGAAGAAAGTACTGAAGAACAAATCTTCAGTAGTTTCCTCAACTTCAGCAGTTGATCAAGAAAAGATGAAAAGAAAACCATGTGAGATATGTGGTTTGTTCAATCATCTGACTGATGAATGCTGGTATAACAAGGGTTTAAAATTCAATAAAAAGAAAATCATTAAGCAGGAAATGCATAAAATGAAAAACGAATTTCAAACCAAGTTTGTACCTCAATCATCTCATTCTGATAAACCTAAGCTTTCTCAAAATGTCACTAAGAAAGAAGGGATTTTTCAAACAACAGCTGCAAATATTCCTCAGGGAATATTGAAAACTCAGACTAAGTCTGTGTCTTTTCAAAAGAAGGGTGTAGAGAATAACAAGAACAAATCATCCACAAGTACTGATGTGTCAACTGAGTTGAAAACTCTGTCAACAAATCAGACACAACTTGTGATGATGGTTCAACATCTATTGGGGAGAGTTAACCAATTAGATGTTTCTGTGACTAAACCACTGAAAAGGATACCCAAGCAAAAATCCAAGGAATCCTTTTCAGCATCATCTACATCTTCAAAAGCTGTTAATCATGCACAACCTGTTAGTTTAACATCTGTTGATGAAAACAGACCCAAAACCAAAAAGGTTTGGGTCTCAAAGGCTAACTAATGTTTGTGTTAAATGCAGGGTTCTTCAGCATGCCAAAAAAGCATCTGGTATGTGGACAGTGGAGGATCCATGCATATGACAGGGAGCAGCTCTCTTCTTCATGACTATTCCCAAAGGAAGAAGGGGTTTGTTTCTTTTGGAAATGATGCCAAAGGTTACATCATTGGGAAGGGTTTTGTCTCAAATGGGGAGATAAGATTTGATGATGTCAACCATATGGAGAACCTCAAATACAATCTTTTGAGTGTCAGTCAAATGTGTGATAAAGGGCATGTTGCACTTTTCACAAGTCAAAACTGTCGGATTCTGTCTTTGTTGGTCCATGTGATCGATGAACAGTACAATTGATAGAATAGTTTGATCAATATCACATACATAAACCAAATAACAAACAATTGAGAGATGAATATGATGAATCAAGACATAATTGATATTCAAATGAACAAACTCACTCAATAACAATAAGCACAATTGTATTTCAATGAAGTAACTGCTTGAGAATGATAGTTTGCAACGAAATTCCACTTTTAGGGTTTTGCAAACTTATCATGCAAAATGAAATGACAATAGTATATATAGCAGTCATAGTTTCGCTGACAGTTTCGCTACAAGCGAAACTGTCATGCCGAAACTATAGTTTCGCCCGGCAGAACACAAGTTCGCCAGGTGAATCAAAACAGCAAACTGTGAGCGAAACTATAGATTCGCTCACAGTTTCGCTGGACTGCCAAAACTGCTAATAACTATCAAAATACAAAATGAAACTAACACAAGTCCTATTACAATGTAAAGTAAACATCTATACTAAAGTGAGTCCAACCTAACATGATCTTCAGTCTTCCACAGTTTTGCACAAGATTGACAAAATATTGGATGAGTATACTCTCCTGAAAGCCAACAGGATTGGAAGAGTATATGCTTTAGATCTATCAAAGAAAATTGATCTAAAAGGCCATCCATGTTTGTTCTCCAAAGCCTCTCCTCAAAAATCTAAACTATGGCATAGAAGGCTGGGTCATGTGAATTTCAAGAACATGAATCAGCTCATTCATCATGGGTTAGTGAGAGGCTTGCCATTGAAAGAGTTCAAGTGTGATGACACCTGCCCAGCTTGCTTAAAAGGAAAGCAACACAGAGCTTCATTCCCTTCTATAGAAGAACCTAAGTCCACAGCCTGCTTGCAATTACTGCACATGGATCTTTTTGGTCCTGTGAGAGTAATGAGCATGGCAAAGAAAAAGTACTGTCTGGTAATTGTGGATGATTACTCAAGATATGTATGGACTTTCTTCTTGCATTCCAAGGATGAGGCAGCTCAAAGTATCATTTATTTTGTGTTACATGTGGAGAAGCAGCATTCACTTCCTGTTAAGTGTGTGAGAAGTGATAATGGGACCGAGTTTAGGAATCACACTCTTAATGAATTCTATTTGTCTAAGGGAATCAAAAGACAATATAGTATTCAAAGAACTCCAGAGCAAAATGGAGTGGTGGAGAGAAAGAACAGGACCCTGATTGAAGCTGCAAGGACAATGTTGGCTGACTCTGGTTTGCCACTAACCTTTTGGGCTGAAGCTGTCAATACAGCTTGCTATGTTCAGAATAGAGTATTAGTGAATCAAAGGTTGATGAAGACTCCTTATGAGCTCTTACATCATTTGGCTCCTTTGATTTCATTCTTTAGAGCTTTTGGGTGTCCTTGTTATATTCTTAACACAAAAAGTATCCTTCAGAAGTTTGATTCCAAGGTGGATGCAGGGTATTTTGTTGGGTATTCATCTACTTGCAAGGCATACAGAGTGTTCAACTGCAGAACAAAGATTGTTGAAGAGACTTTGCATGTCAAGTTCAATGAATCCCCAAAAGACAAGATTCCTCAAAACCCTATTGAGATGTTTGACTTGGACATACTGCAATATGTTCCATATCAGCCTCCACCTGTTATGGTCTCTGAAGTTCCATCATCTCCAACTGAAGATACAAATGCAAGTTGTAGTGATCATCTGCCTAGTTCTACTACACTTGATGTTCCTGTAGCCTCAGCATCTCCATCCACAACAAATGCTGATGAAATCTCTGAATCCTATACTTCATTTGAACTGCCATCTCAGTCTAGGTTTCAAGAGTCTACATCAACATCTGCTGCTGCTGAATCTTCTACAAACACTTGCACAGATATTATTGCATATCAAGAATTAAAGAATCATCCTGTGTCCCAGATCATTGGTGACATAACTGCTGGTGTTTCAACAAGAAGTCAATTGTCCAATTTCTGTCTCTATGCTCTCTTCATCAGTCAGCAAGAGCCAAAGAATTATCATGTTGCTTTAAGGGACAATGGATGGGTTGAAGCCATGCAGCTTGAGCTTCTTCAATTTCAAAAACAGCAAGTGTGGGAACTGGTTCCTCTACCCCCAGGTAAGTGTGCAATAGGCACTAAATGGGTGTTTTGGAATAAAACTGATGAAAAAGGCCAAATTGTCAAGAACAAGACCAGACTGGTTGTACAGGGGTTTTCACAAGAAGAAGGTATTGATTATGATGAAACCTTTGCCCCTGTAGCCAGACTAGAGGCAATTCGTTTGTTTTTAGCTTATGCTGCTTTTCATAACCTTAAAGTTTTTCAAATGGATGTCAAAAGTGAAATTTTATATGGTAAAATAAAATAAGAAGTTTATGTGTGTCAACCACCAGGTTTTGAAGATCATAAACATCCTGATTGGGTGTATAAGCTTGATAAGGCTCTTATGGGGTTGAAACAAGCACCCAGAGCCTGGTATGAAACATTATCTAATTTTCTTCTTCAAAATAATTCACTAGAGGCTCCATAGATAAAACTTTGTTCATAAAGAAAGCTGGCATGCATAAGCTCCTTGTTCAAATTTATGTTGATGATATTATTTGTACATCATCTGATCCACAGTTGTGTGATGCATTCACAAAATTGATGCAACAAAAGTTTGAAATGAGTGCAATGGGAGAATTACAGTTCTTTATGGGTTTACAAATCAAACAACTGACTGATGGAACTTTCATTCATCAGTCAAAATACACAAAAGATTTGTTAACCAAGTTTGATTTACAAAACTATAAATCCGTTCTACTCCCAGTGCAGCAACAACACAACTGGATGCTGATCAAAAGGTAAAGCAGTTGATGAAACTCTTTACAGATGTATGATTGGTGCTTAATGTACCTAACAGCTTCTAGACCAGATATTATGT